>VWZV01007092.1:0-203155 GCA_013397155.1 Irena cyanogastra | reverse complement strand
AAAAATACTTTATTTTTTTCTTATTGTGCAAATTATGAATAATAGGAATTCAATTATTTCCAAACACAAGTGTTAAGCATTCAGTGCATCTAGTGAACTTTAAGTTGATGACAATTGCTTGTCCAGTGCAATACAAAAGAAATCAGCCTACTCTCTAGCCCTTTCTGATTGATGAAAAACCATGCTAGATATGAATTACAGTACTGCAGATGTTCTTACCTGCTTGTCTCAATGCTCTCCCTGTGCCTGAAAATTTCTTCAGCAGTTTTTATTTAAGTGTTGGACATTTAAAAAAAAATTGCAGGAAGAATTAGAAATTACAGCTCACAGGGTAACTCAGTCTTGTAATAAGCACATCAGCTGACAAAAGAGAGGCAGAAATTGGAAGTCATTGTGTACATTTGGCAACTCTTGGTAAGTCTATTTAAACATGGCAGTAACAAAACAACACGGATCAAAATTTGGCTTTGTTGAAATAAGTGACAAAATTCTGGTGTATTATATGGCACTAAAGATATGCTGGAAGTGCTCTGAACAAATTTCTATGAGAATACTCTAGGAGATGTAGAGGGGGAAATATTTTAAATTGAAGAGTTGCTAATTTTGTGACAGTGATCCTGGTATCTGTCAACTATTAATACCAATTAAATTGATAAATTAAAATTAAGTATAAAGACCTTTTGTTTACATAATGAAACGCGGCACAATAGGCTTGGATATCTCAATTTACTGGAATCTATTTTGAAATCATGATCAAGACCCTAAGAGTTTATCTGTACCTAAGAACTAACGGGAATGAAAAAACTCATTAATTATCTGTCAGAATTTTACATACAGAAAAAAACCCAAAAAAACAACAACCTAGGAACTTTTGTGCAGTGGCAGAATGACTTCAGAATGGAAGAAGAGGGATTAGGGTTTGACTTTGGCTAGGTCTTTACTCAGGTTTCAATAATATACAGACTGAAATAGCAGAAATGAGAACTTTTTGGTGCAAATATTTCTCAAGGACTAGTTGCCCTCACATTTTCTTTCTGGAAAGGATGAACAAGAAAGGTTTCCATAGGAACCAAGTTAAAACTTAAATGTTATTTAAATTGTATATAGAGATGTCTTACTATGTCAGAAGAAGGAAGTTAATAATATTAGAAAACCACTCAGAGAAAAGGTGACATAACAGCATTAGAACACAGAATCAGTGAGCTAAAGAAGCACAAAACACAAGGAATAAAGACTGAGACTTATTCAGTATGCCATATGTTTGTTTTTGGTTTTTTTTTTTTTAATTTAGTTGCAAATTTCTATTATAATTTTATGTCCTTTTAAAATCTTTTCTTTTGATGTAATAGAAGCTTGGAGTCAACAGATATTATTTCAGCTACTCTGAAGTTGCAAACCTTCTCCAAAGGAAGCAAAACTCTTTGACCTCTAAGGAATACAGAGAGAGATACAGTGTATTTTGAGCATTCCCCCACTTGAAGTTGCCATTCAAAAGGCAAAAATTAAAGGATGTTTCTCTCTGAGGAGTTGCTATGTGGAAGGCTGTGTTAAAATGATGTATGCAAAAAATCCCATAGGAATCAAGAATGCATGCCTTTTAAAGGGAAAAATGACCACATTATTAATTGCGTCTCTGTTATGATACTTGATAATTAACTAATTCTTTTCTACTAGTGAATACTCACATATTTGAGAAATACGCCTGTCATATACTTTCTTAGACTATGAGAATAAATTTATTTTTACAAGATTATTTTCATTCAGTGGAAAATTGCATTGTATCAACAATTCTTGTGATTATTAGCAAAATAGAGTACCTGAATGTCTTTTTTTATATACCTACTGAGACAAACAATAATGTAATAACTAGTTAGTATTATACAAATATTTCCACATTCCTGGATAATCCAGGAAGATAACGATATTTTCTGAACTGCTGAGCTCATGGTCTCATGCTTAACCCAATATTTTGTTTTCATACTCAACAAGTTTTAAATAAAATTCTACAAAATGGTTCAATAAATCTGGGAATATGAACTGTGTCTCTATCCACAGAAACAGAGGCACCAGCTCTGATTTCATCCTTTCTCTTACTAGCAGAAATTTATCCAAAATGCATTTATGTACTTAACGATAAAAGGGGTTTTTTTCAGCCCAATATGGAATTTTTCTGGTTCTTTTTGTCTAGACCATTAATCCTTTCTTCAAATCATTTCTTATAATGGAACCATAGAAGTGTTTGTTCAATAGCATGAGTTTTGCAAGTTAAGTCATATAATATGAATCAAAGGATTTTTCTATGTTTGTAGGTGACCAAGTCAAAGTTGTATGTTCAGAAGGATCAGTCAAGCCTATCAGAATTCTATTGAGGATGAAAAATCCGAAGAGAAACATTTTGCTCTTAGAGCCTCTGTCTGTGACATTAGAATTTTTTTTCCTAATTCCTTTAGAAACTGTCAGCTATGAAGAATGGTCTGATTGACACACAGTCTATAAGTAACTTTCAGTTTTACACAGAGAACTTTGTTTCTCTGTTATACAAGGTCTTTTATCCCATCAATCTAAGACATGAGATTTTATTCTTTTCTTTACAAAGACTGACACCCTATCTACACTTTATTCTCCCACTCAACTGGAAGTTACCTGCATCTTATCACTTAGTATTCTGTTTCATGGGTCTGTTTCACAAGGACAATTGTTCCTGCTAGTTAACCTCGTGTCATTTATTGATACAGAAATTGCAATTACTGAATAGATCAGTAAAAAGAGGAGAAATTTTGGTTAACAGACTATTTGGTATCTTATAGTGGATTTTTTTTGGTTTTTGTTTGTTGTTTTTTCTTTTTTTTTAAATAGAGAACCTACCATTTCCTCTTAGTAGAAAAGACCAAATGCAATTGAGATCAACATGCATTTTTGCAGTGAAATTAAAGGATTCAAAAAGGTTATTTTTAAGTGACTAAATAATATTTTGTTTAGTGGGCACAGAAAATGAATTATTCTCTCTAAGTTCTCATGTTACAGAACCAAAATTATTTCCATTTGGTGTAGACATTGCTGAAGAAGGCACCACAGGCTATTATACCAGAGAGTTTCTGCTTCCTGAGAGCACAAGAATGTACCAGTTTAGACCAAGAATCTGTTTAGACTGATATCTTCCCTGTGTCTGGCCAGGACATCACTAGATTTCCAGTCAAACTTGTTTGATGAGGTTAAAGAAAATATTGTATTTTCCCAAAGTACGGCATCCTCATTGAGATCAAGGAAAATAATAATAGTAATAGTAATAGTAATAGTAATAATAATAATAATAATAATAATAATAATAGTAATAATAATAAATATTGTTAAGATCTGTTTTAACCTTCTGTTGGTGAGCAGCAAGAGCAGGGCGGGACAGGGCCCTCCCCAGCTGAGTACGGTCCCAGAGCCTCTGGGTGGGATAAACACAGCAGGGATGGTGGTAGCTGCTGGTCCTATTGGCAGTTCAATTCATCACAAAAAATGCAAGGTAGCAGGGACAGTTTGAGGTTTATTTAGAAAAATCCAGTCTCTGCAGAAGGCAGAGCTCAGCACAAGCCCGAGGTACAGAAGAGCCCAAGTAGGGACTGGATGCTTCTGGATAAAGGGGCAATGGGGTATTGGAGTGTTTCAGAATTACGTAATTTATACCCCGAAAATACCTTTTTCTTCTTTCTGGTTGTAAAGGTATTCCAACTTATTCAAATTAGGTGTCCAAATTTGTATTGATACGTTTTATAGGGCTTGGTGCACTTTATGCACTTTTTTCCCTATTTTTTTTGCAACTTATAGTCTTTGCATGATGCAACAACGTTCAAAAGTTAAACTATGCATCTGTCTTTATATGTTTCAAAAGTGACAACTACTAGTATACTTTTGTTACTTTATTCTTTATTTTGAAGAAACAAAGAAAAATTGTTCTGTATTCATGTTTATTTGTGCAACACATGATTTTATACACTTATACATATTAATTTACAGTCATGTGTTTTTTGGTCTAAAACATTCTTGTCTATTTAATTATTTCCTGTACTGAAGCCAATCAAAGCTTTTATTTTTCCTGTTACCCTTCTCACCATCTTCTCTAGTTCTCACTGTTTCCTGTCTGAGATTAAGGGATCAGTATTGGGCTGATAGAGATATTGGGAAAATGATTAAGTGAGATATCTGGCAGTCATTAACTGCCTGTCTACATCAAACTTGTAGGTTTAACACTTGGCACCTGAGCACCTATGTCTGTTGTAAAGCAAGGTAGTGGCACATTGCTACCTCAGATATTTTTTCTCAGAAAAAAGAAAATAAACTATAAACCATAAAATAATTCCTGTTACTGATAGACCAGAACATTTTGGATAAATCAAGATTATTGAAGAAGAAGGTTTCAAAGAAAAAAGTTAAATCTTTTTTTTTCAGTGTGCTTTGTTTCCTTTGGTTTGAGTTTTTAAACTTGTTTTTTTCATGAAATTTACAGAAAATTTAGTAAGAAACTAACTGCCATGCTATTCAGGCAAAATACCTTGTATTTCCAGGAGGAATGCAGATTTCTCTTCCAATTTTTTGATTATGTGTTGCACATGTCTGGTGTCAGTCACCAGAATGTTATCAAAAGCAATTGTGAGGTAGGTGAACAAGTGTATCCTGACTATGCTAGCTGCAGTTTAGGAGAGAAAACAAGACAAATTATTTATCTGTCATTTCACATTTTGCTGTGGCTACATTATCTGCTCTAAGGCAAGCAACAAAGTCCAAAACATTACAGAACAAAAGATGTCTTGCCATCAATCACTGTGACATTTGAGATAAAAAAGCAAGTGTAGAAATCATAGGGCTTTAATCATTTCCCAGAAGACAAGAGATGTTTTAAAATGCCCACTCACTTAAAGATCCTCAGCAGGTTACACTACTGAGCACAAAACACCCTAATAGTTTTGATTTAAAGAAAAAGACACTAAGCTTTAACAATATGGCAGCCAAGAACCTATGAGACTCTACTTCCATAATTGACTCACATTCTGGTGTCAAATATTGCAGCAGCTGCTGTGACAAAAATATCTTTTTTGATAGAATTTATTGATGGGGAGTAAAAATGCAAGATCTAGGATTATGGTCTACCAATATTTTTTCTTCTTTGTCCTTTATATCTACACCTCTAAGTGGCCATGAAAATTTCTAATTAGTTTGCCTTAAATAGAACTAACACATCTGAGGAAAACCATAGTATATTTTCCCAATATTTGAGGATTATAATGTCTAGCATTTCCATGGGATGAACTAACGTGATACAGGAGACACCTTTGCTCCAAAAGTTACTGTGAAACTAAATTGACATGAATCTAGAGGTGGCTTTTTTCCAGAGCAGAAGGAGTTTTCACATGAGAACCAATCTGAAACTATAAAATTCCTGAACTGAAATATTTATTCCTAGACCGTATTGAACTGTAGTAGAAGAGTACTCAAACTGGAATGTACAAAAAATATATCAAAATACATCTTTAACATTTATGTATATAGATTTGGATGAGTGTTTAGACTAAAGAAGACTAAACGATCAACAGTTTTCATTGCTAATGAAAAATATTTTGCCTTTTATGATGAGAGGGAAGTTTCATGATTATCTCACTTTCAATAGAGATACCTTCCAATAATTTATTCTTTACCATTTTAAAATATTAAAGGATAGAAGAAAGATTGGTCATTGTCCTCTACTACAGAAATTGTTCACATCCTTTCTTAGTCTTAAAGAAACACCTGTGAAACCACGTGGATCTCAAAACCTCTCTCAAAGATAATACATCTACAATTACTTTTCTAAGAAAATATTCTAACTCCTAGAACCTAAATCTCATCACAGCTTCTGTCACAGTCTTCAGGAACTACATGAATATTACTATATAATATTACTACATATTTTTTCCGAGATGAGGATTTCAAATATCTGTAGAGTAATTTCCTTAACTCTTCATTATTGTAATTTAAATAGAATATATAGATCATAGAAACATATTACAGCTTGAGGTTGGACAGCTGAGAAAGTGATTTTTCTTCAGAAGATTTAAATAACTTATGAGTTTTTTCATAGAAAAATTGTCATTTCATATTTTGTGTAAAATTAACTCAATTTCCAAAAATTTTAAGGAACGTTGTCTCATGTTTCACTACACACCTTTGTCTTGGTACTATCAACCTAGCATATGATACGTAACATTTTCTAGCTTAAGTGATGTGATTTAGGAAAGCATATGAAAAATAGTCTTTAAAAATCAATTATACAGGAGTATAATATCAATTTTGCAATATTAATAAAGGTCCTAAGAGACAGCTCAGTTAATTTTGTTCCAAATATAGTAAATTTATCCTCATGTATTATACATTGCTTAAATTTGTGTAATATAAATAATACATAGTAGCTAATAATTTATTTATAAGAAATAAACATAATTTCCTTTTCTTTTGTAGTTTTAAGCCACATTGATATTCATGTACTTTAGTTATGCCAATTAGCTATGCTTGCTAAGTGTAATAATATGTGCCAAATCCAAAAATTATTTCAAGCAATCTTTAAGATCTGTCAGACATATTCAGAACCACAATAATGTTTTATTTAAGAAAAACGATTATGTATTTCTAGGTTTTTCAGGCTCAGATTCTGTGTTCACCTCTAATATCTTTACATTCCAACTAAATATATGCATGCACACAGATGCATATACACACATGTATATATATACATACAGAATCAACCAAATAAAAAAACTCATCTCAATATGATGAAATAGAGGAGATAGTTAGGGAGAGGATTTAAACTATCTTTGATAAAGAATTTTGTTCTAAGATCCTGTCAGAGCAGTGAAAAAAGTGCTTGTGTATGGATGAATGTCCTGAAACATTTTTTGTTTTGGTTTAAATACCAGTGAGGAACTTTTAGACAGTATATTGTTAAGTTAGGCTTCTGCCTATGGAGAAAAATAGCGTGTTTAGAAGAGTTTGTACATGTTAAGAATTTTGTACAAAAAGGCTTTAAATGTTATATATACATGCATATTTGTTCTACTTTTGCTTTTCTCTAGATTTATTGTAATTGCATGACTGTATGTAGAATTTGGACTTATTTAGGATGATAAATTCTATATAAAATAATTAGGAATATTTTATCTAAACTCACAGTAGAATAACAGATTATAAACAGATCTTTGAGCAACTAGATGAGATAGTAACATGAAAAAAAACAATGAAGTGTGCCTTTAATATCCCCAATGACTTTCAGCACTTTACCCTCATATTTGGTTTGAGTTTTCTGCATCTCCTGCTGGAGTTTGTGGTTTGTAGCTGAATCTTAATTTTTCTGATACTCCCAGGTGAATCTTCATCATTTTTCTATATGGCATTCAATTTGGCATGCAGGAAAGTAATGAAAAGGGGGTAAAACAAAAATAAGAATAACATTAAGAAAACAATTATCTCCATAAAAGAGTGAGAGTATTTGAGGAGGCATAATAGCTGTCTTTATGATGAGCTTTCTAATGAAAAAAACCTCTTGATTAGTTATGCAATAGAAATTTAATGAGAAATCCACACCCCCATCTTGTCATATTATTCATTAAAAATGATGACTCAACATGTCCTTTAGAAGCATCAAAAAAGTTCCCTATTTGCACATGCAGATTTTTAAGTGTTATACCAAATAATTTCATTTGCTCCACACCAGATGTTGTTTGGCTTGCTATTATTAGATCTAACACTGTCAAGCTTAAATCATTTAAAATCACCGGCTTAGCATTCTTTTTAGTAACAGGGAAGAAAAAAAGCAAGCACAGATGTTCAATACAGGTCCCATTTGCCCTCAGCCTATTTTTGTCTGCAGCCTCCTTTTGCATGTCTTCCTTAAAAAGAGCAAAAATATGGTCAGAACATCAGTCTTCATTGACATCAGATGTTTTTTAGTTTAACCTCATTACAGCAGTAGTTCAAAAGGTGCTTCCTTCTCCAGTTTGCAGTGTGACAACTGGACAAGCTGTATTATGCTCTCTAAATCTAGACCTATAAATCTTACCCTTTTGAATTCCAACAAGATTTCTTTCAGCGCTGTAAGACAGTTACAGTATAACTCACAAGGCTGAAATGCTAATGCATCCAATATATATGCAGGAAACAACTGGGGTAGCTGGCTCCACTGTCATGAGTTATGTTTCACAGAACAGCAAGGGAAAAGGACATTGTTGTTAGAGGTAATATGATGTGGCATGGAATAAGAAATGTGTTAGAGGATTAAGTCTAATTTTAACTGCTTTTTGAAGCCTGGCTGTGACAGCCATCAGTCTTAAAATCTAAGAAAGATTTTTAAAATTATTTATAATGATAGTGATTTAGTGGTAGATATATCTGATTGACAACTTTTTATTTAAACTTTTTTCAAAAGTAGAAAAAGTGTCTTTTTTTTAATGGCAGTAATTGTAGAAATAGAGCTGTAGTTTTTCTTAGAAAATGTTAGAAATAGATAGAAATAGAGCACTTGAAGAAGTTGAATGTGTAAAAGAGTCAAATTATTCTCATAGTATTTGGGGTAAATGACAAGGCACATTGTGTCTGGAATTATACATATATGAGAGAAGATGGTGCAAGAAGACTTGAGTTGTTAAGGTGTGCAGGGAAGTTATGCCCATGTTCTAAAGATAGGAGACAGAATGGAACCTAAGAAATTACTGACCATGGGATGAGCAATTTCTGGACAAAACAAATAAGAGTGAAAAACTCAAAAAACCAGTTTTCAGTATAAGAATAATACCACAAGGATGAGGCATGCCTGGATTGCTGAGATTACAGTTATTATTACAGATAATTAGAGGAGCTCATTTTGGATTCACACAGCACCCAGGTAAACATAAAAGAAATATCATCTATACATGAAATATGTAGGTAACTTTATCAAAAATAGCAAATTTGGGTACAGAAGGAACAAAACTGTAACCAATAGGAAGAAAGTATTAAGGCTGTTTTGTGTTTTATTATCTGGGAGAAGGTAAGGAAAAAGAAACAGGGAGACAGGTACATGGGGAAGGAGCATGGGAAAATGGAGACAAGTGGAGTTAAAAGGGACTATTTGCATGTAAGCAAGATGGTAGTCAGTACATTTGCATGCAAAGTGTGGTGGCTGCAAAGTTTCTTACCTCCTGGTGAGGTCTGTTCCCAAAAGGGATGTGTGTATGTGTACATGTGTACAGCCAGCAGCAGACTAGAGACTAGCCAAACAGAAGAGACGATGATTCTGTCCTGCAGCTCACGCGAATGGTGATTCTGCATTTATGGATGTTGATAAAGGCATTGTTCTCTGTCCACGTTGGTCTGTGTTGTCACTCTGTGATATGTATCTGCCTATGTTAATTTGTGCTCGGCCTCATTGCTAATCAGATCTAGAGACTGGCAACTACAGCAGCTAGCTCTCTGTGACTGAGCCAAATAAACACTTCCTGGTGGAAGCCCTCCTACATCCACAGTAGGTATCAGGAATGAAATTTCCCTGCAACTCAAAGATTCCCAGCTGTGCCTTCCCTTAGAAGCTGTGGTTTTCTTGGTTTTTGTTTTATTTTGATTTGGGTTTTTTTTTTTTTTTAAATTATGAAAAGGTCCAGAGTAGTGTCTTCTTGTTCCTTGAAAACTGAAGCCCAGCGTCACTTTAAAACGCAACTGCCTAATGTCAAGTGGATGTAAGTAGGATTTGTCCTAATTTTTTCAGTAGCTTCTCCACCTAATCTCATAAGGAACATTTTTAAGTTTCAAAAACTCAAGTCTTCAAAAAAAAATGAAGTTCTGAATGTTTCTTTCTTAAGGCATCTTCTAACACGTAAAAGTTGATAGACTGCTCAACTATCCTACCACATTAATCAAATTGTCAGTTTTAAGGAAATTAGGCTTTCATGTGAGAAATCCTCGGTTGCTTCACTTTTTCTATCAAAGTACGAAAATATTGTGTTGAAGTCATTTACAGGTTTTAAATATTGCTGTTTCTTCTCAATAGCTAAGCAATGCGAACCTTGTGTTCTCTATTGGAAATGTCTGGATAGCATAAAAACAAAATGGAAAAATCAAAATCTTTTAGAAAATACAAGTGAATACAATTATAAGTAATATCTTCTTTAAATAAATATTTTAAGGTTCCTTCCAATGTCATAAAACCAGTATTTACAGGGCAGGCTCTGGAGAAATCCTTCTAAAGTCTGTTGAATGAGCCAGGCTCATCCAGCACAGCTAGAAAGAGATGCACAATGCTATGTTTCATTATCATGGAGAAAGTTGTTAGGGATGCATTTTTTTAAGATTTCATGTACATATTTTCTCCTTTTGCAAAAGGGTTTATACACACTCTTCTTATTTAGAACATACTCTACAGCACTTAGCACAAGAACACATATTTTGAAATTTACTGGAGGAACTGAATTGAGCTGGCATATGATCACTTACATGCGTGCTTGGCTGTGGTTCAGAATCAATATTCACAATACCATAAGAATGGGAGCTGCGAAAATTTATACTCTGACATTTTATTTTAATCTTTTTTTTCTATTTTTAAGAGTGGATTAGAACCGCTGTAATTAGATGAGGGCCTGCCTTTCATGGAATCCTCAAACAGCTTTGGATTTTTTATTTAGTCCATATGAATCTAAAGTATCTGCTAGAATTGGTAGATAGAAGTCAAAATACATATTCTTGCTATATATATTAAGTAAGAGAACAGATTTAATGTGAACAGTAGGTAATGACAAAGACAGGTCTGTGTTATATTTCTCTCATGACACAAATAAGCAACATCTTGCTGGAGAGGGCAAGGTCTAATATTTGGATTTGTTTTGGCAAACAGTTACATTTTCACAGGCATTTCACATTCTGGATAAATGCTATGGCATTAACATAGAACAATTTTGAATATGGTCACTACATTTTATGAATTAAACATCTCACATATTTAGCATGGAGAGACAGTTTGTGTTTGTACATTCCATCTGGAAATAGCATCTATTTGAACCAAGAAAGGAAGGCACTTTGGACACAAAGAAAAGATCCTTAAGACTCTTAATGGACCTAAGTGTCTGTTAAGACCCATCCTGTTCCCTGTGTCCATTGATTTATTTATGTATTTCAGAAAACTGGGTCTGTGATTCCTATATTTTATACACTGAAATTGAGGGTACTCATCAAGGAAGAAGTTTTTAAAAGAAGTAAACTATAAATGTGGATCTCAAATACTAAGCACTCCAGTGTGTATGACTGGCAGTGTAGACATACTTCAGTTTTTTAACCTGAAGTACCTAAAATTCATGAACTATACATAAAATATCTTTTGTGAAAAGTCTAGAAGAGTACCAGTATGACAGGATGAAAAGGGAAGGTAAACATATTAGGAAGAATTTTCAAAAACTATCTCTTTCTAACTGTCAATCACAACCTTCACAAATTGTATGACAGAACACCCTGCAATAGCAGATTTTTCAGAGTTCAGTTTTCTCTTAAAAAACTCTAATCCACTCAGACATCTACATTATAGACCATAGTCTACATAAAAGAATTATGAGGATGAAAGAGAAAACTTGTGGGAAAGATGAAATAAATAGCGTGTTTCTCAGAGGTCATGCCTGACATAAGTCTTCTTTCACAAATTTTTGTTGCCACTCAGTTCTAAATGTAACTAGCCCTCTTATTCTTCTCAGTGTGCCCTTTGGTATCTTTGTGTCTCCATTCCAGTTACACGTGCCAGCCTCTTTTTCTCCCTCTCTCATTGTCATCTTTTTCATGTATGTCAGTGCTCACAGAAGCTTCAAAAATAGCCATCCTTCTCAGTCCGTTCAGGATGGGAGTGTGTACAAAGGAGATGGAGGGAGATTACTGTGAACTCAGTAAGACTTCTTCATTTAAGAGACACTGAGGAGAAGGAGCTAGTGGGAAACAGGACATATCTGAGATAGGGAGTCTCTCTTTTACTTCCCTAGCATATTGAAAAATTGCCAAAAGAGAAAGAAAAATAAAAAAAAGGTAGCAGTGCCAGGGTCCCTTAATGGAGTGAAGATTTAGAAATCCTCAGAGTCTGATATTTTTATCCATGTTAATCAGAAATAGAGTACTGTGTTACCGTGTTTATAAAATCAGGATAAATTGAAAAGCTATGTCTTTTGTGGTGTCTTGAAATGAAATATCTATGCTTGGGAAACAGAGATGCTGATGCCTATAAAAGAAATAATGTTTTGGGGGAAGATGTAATCTAAGTGCGGCACAAAGGGAAAAAAAAAGAAAATGAATTGCAGAAAGCCTTTGGTCATCTGTGTGGGTGTGCAGCATAAGTTGTCTGTTTTTTCAGCAATCATTGAGAATTTTAGAAGTAGTCAGTCAAGTAAACTACCTAGAGGCAACTCTAGTGTCTCATAAATCCTAAAGAACCTGAAAGACCATTATTATTTCTAAGGTGCTTCAGACTCTTGGGGTGTTTTTTTGTAGAGAAGCTGAAACATTTTGAATCTGTATTTCTGTTGTTGCCTGTGTCTTTCATGTTTTCAAAGATAGATATTATTTTCTGTTACTTTTTTTTTTCCTGTGGGAAGTAAAAGCCTGGGGTTGGTGGTCTGACTTAATATAACTGTTTCTTCTAAAACAGCCTTTCTGTATGACCACGTTATGCGCTTAGACAAACTGCATCTCAATTTCCTACTGATAAAATGAGGAAAATATTCCATGGGGTTTTGTCATTCCCTCTTTCTTTTGTCTATTCAGAATAAAAATTTTTACATCATTGTATTTTATACTTTCCTTAATGGCAAATTGAAACATTCATTTCAATTTTCATTTTTGTAATAAAAACAGTAAAAAAGCAGGGTTTTTTATTACCTGACTCTTGTTTCAGAAAATTCAGCTGGTATACAGATATTTTTTCAAGTAAGAAGAGATCTAAACTTCTGTAGGTCTCATTTCAATTCAAAACTCTGTTTGTTTGCCTGATCCTATTGAAAAGTTTCATTTTTGCAATTACACAACTTTTCAGATAAAATTACCAAGCAAGAAACGCCTTTTTCATCTTGGGAGACCTTTTATGAAAAATCTCAGGAGAAAGCTCATAACTACAAGTACTGCATTCATCTGAAGGGTAGAAGGAGGACAGACAATTGAAGGTGAAGTCACTGAAATTTTTAACACAAACATATGAATTAAATATTACAAGGACAAGAAATGTTAGAAGAGACTTGTGAAGAAAAATAACCTAATTTTGTTTCTTCATTAAAATACAAGTATAAAAACTTCAAAGATTTCGTATTGGATTTTGTAGCTAGATACATTATCTTAAATTCTGCATCTGTTGTTTAAAACTTGACTTTTTTTCCCTGTATACATTATATGCTTTTGCACTTTTCTGTGTTATTTTCTAGAGACTTACTGCCCAAAATTTGCAGTCTACTCTAGCTCATTACAAAGGGGACCACATTGCTGAATTACCTTATTTGAAGCTAGGCCAAGCTCGTATAAAAGATTTGCAAAACCAATTAAAGCTTTTATCAAACACTTGATATTTTTTCCTCCTGTTATATTTCAGTATATCCCCACACATAGTATATCTTTGTAGGCAAGTAAGACAGTGAGCCATACAGGTAATTTATCTCATTTACTCCCCCATGTCTAGCAGTACCAGAGATAGCTTATGCTGGGTTAAATTACTCCTTATCATCTCTGACTGCTTAACTTTCTATAATTATGGAATGTTCCAACATTTGTTCACTGAAATAATCAACACTGGAGGCAAATCATTTTCCTTTCTATTTTCTAGTATGACTGAGGGGTGTACAAATCATGTAATATCTGTTGAGGATATCTCCAAACTAGTCAATTTGCTGCCATGCTAGAATCACCTAATAGAGATAGGGGCATGATAAGAACTAAGACTACTTCTCCAGATTGTACAAAGATATGTTTCAGTTAAAAATAATTTTCTGTGGTGTATACGAGTTTGTTACAACACTCTTTTCTCCATATCAAGTCTCTGCTTAATCAGGGACTGCAGCAACACGGTCTATGTTTTAGCATCCCTTTTTAGTTTTCTAGAATTCTGTTATTACATTAGCTTTAATCTTTTTCTCAAGAAAGACAGGTGTATCTGCTCAAGGAGGAAATGAGCCCCTTCAGTGTTTGACCTGCAACTGACCTCAGCCATGTCATGGGCAGCTTCAGGCATGCACTGCTGACTGGACCCTATGTAGAACAACCACCATCACATCTGCATGGTGGCTATTGTTTGGCAGAAGTTCAGATCTTCCAGCCAAAGTTACTTAGTGTGAACATTTTTGACTACAGAAGACACCTTAAAGACCATCTAGTTCTGCCTTGGACAGGAACATCTTCCAGTAGACCAAAGCCCAATACAATGTTGCCTTAAATGCTCCCATGGATAGGGCATCCATAACTTCTCTGGACGACCCATTCCAGTGCCTAAACCTAAACCTCTTTGAGTTGAAAGCCATTCCCCCTTGTCCTACATGCTCTTGTAAATAGTTTCTCTTCATCTTTCTTGTAGGCTCCTTTCAGGTGCTGGAAGGCCACAATTAGGGCACCAAGAAGCTTTCTCTTTTCCAGCCTGAACTTACCTAACTCTCTCAGTCTTTCCACAAAGGAGAGGTACTCCATCCTTCTAATCAAGTTGATGTCTTCCTCTGGATTTGCTCCAACAGGTGTATGTCCTTCCTTTGCTGGGGACCACAGACCTGGATGCAGCACTGCAGAGGATCTGCAGTCAGAGAGGGTTTATCCACCTTAAATCGGGATGACTCACAAGGTGACTTCTTGAGTTCGAGAGCCCTCACCTCTTTGGATTAGAGATTACATTTTCTGGGTTACCCTGTCTAAAATGTTGAGAAGACTTGTGTCAGTTTTGTAGGACCAATTCCATTTGACATCATAAATCAGTATTCAAATGGATAATTGGTTTACCTGGTTTAACTGGTTTATAAAATAATTCTCACTTGAATATATAATTTATCTCAGTTTTATAAGCCTCTGAGAAACCATCCTCTGTGGGTTATATTATCTTGTAAACTATATAACCTCAGCCTTTTTCCACAAAAATATTTTTCCACGTAAGTTGCTCCAATGCGGAAGAGCTGTTTTAGTGGCATTCATTCTCACTTTTCTTCCAGTTTTCATAGAATCATAGAATATCCTGAGTTGGAAGAGATCCACTAGGGTCAGCAAATTTCAGCTTCTGGTACTGAGCAGGACAGCCCCAAGAGTCACACCATGTGCCTGGGGCTGTTGTCCAAATGCTTCCTGAGCTCTGTCAGGCTTGCTGCCATGACCAATTCCTTGGAAATCCTGTTCCAGTGCCCAACCTCTCTTGGGGTGAAGAACCTTTCTCTATTATCCAAGTTAAATCTCCTCTGACACAGCCTCGTGCCATTCCCTTGGGTCCTGTCACTGGTCACCAAAGAGGTCAGTACCTGCCCCTCTGCTTGCCTTTGTGAGAAAATTGAAGCCTGAAATGAGGTCTTGCTTCAGTCTTCTCTTCTCCAGGCTGAACAGACCAAGTGAACTCAACCCTTCTCATACAGCAACCCCTCTCGACTCTTCACTGTCTTCATAGCCCTCTTTAGATGCTCTCTAATAGTTTTATGTGTTTTTTATAAAGCATTGCCCCAAACTGCACACAATATTTGAGGTGAGGATGCACCAGTGCAGGGCAGTGTGGAACAGCCCCTATCCTTGACCAGCTAGCGATTAATGAATAATCTTTATTTAGAAATAGACCTGCAAGATGGCATGTTGAAGTGATATCTCTTCAAGGAAGGACTTGCTATTGCAGCAGTGACCTCCTGCATTTATAGGGTGGCTTGATACGATAGACTGCACAGGAAGTAACTTGTTATTATGCATAGAGTATTCAGAACTGTAGGATTTGGAAAACAAAAAGTTATACCTGTGGAGTATTGTTCGTAGATTTCAAGTTGAGAATTTAAGTAAATAAAGAAATAGATTAAGCCTATATCCAGAAAGTCTTCAGGCTAAGTGTGTTGGCAGAAAACTAAATACATCTCTGCTTCCAGCTTACCTGGACCCAAGCCTGGGAGCAAATTAACAGTTGTGGACAATTTTCAGACTGGAACTCTCTGAAGAGAAACAGGGAGTTGAATCCAACTGACAGTGTAGAAAAATATAACCTGATGGTCACAAATGAAGTCCAAGATGTAGGAAATATTTAGAGCTGAGAATCTGTGTTTGCTTGATAGACCATACAGTGACGAAGTCTCAGAAAAATCATCTAACTTGTCCCTGTTTTTTCTAAGGATAGAAAAGATGTAGATCTGCTTACATCTTGACACAGGATACTTGAGAACCTCTAAAAACATCCTTGTAACTACTGTCACAAGTTCCAAACACTTGTAAATACAAACAGACCCTACTCGGGCATCATTGTCATAGCTTTTCAGAGCCTTAGCAACAATTTTAGTTACTAATTCTGGAAAATATAAAATAACTATTTTCAGTAAAACAAATAAAGCAAACTTTGAAAAATAATGTAGATGACACCCTGGAAATATAAACCAGATATTTTGCATATTTAGATTTTGTTCTGTAAGTGGATTACTAATGTCTGTTTAATCATTTTTTAAATAATAAGATCATTTTTCTAAATAATATATCATAGTTTAGGGCACATGTTTCACACTGTGGTCTGGTGCATCTATAGTGAAGCATTTTTAACCACATTTTTTGCATAATCCCATTACTTCATGTTATATGACTGACAAGGCTTAGATTTTTCTTACATCTTCCTGATTTCCAATGCATGGATGTTCTGCAGTCATTATGCTCTTTCAGATTATTTTTTGTATGCTTCTCACTGTGCCACAGGAGTTTCCCACATCATTACTCAATTAAAAGCTGGCATAAAAAAATTATTATATTTATCCCTGAATCACTTATATGGAGCTTTGGAACCCATGCATAAATGTCTGTGAATTTCATTAATACAATGGATGTTTTCTTCTTTAGCAAAAGATTATTTCTAAAACATTCAGAAAGCCAGCAGACTCAGTTAATTATATGAACCAACAGGATATAGTTATACCAAAGAATTTCGAGATGTTTGTTGTCTCTAGTAAAGTGAGTCTGACAAAGAGTTTACTGAGATAAAAAAGTCAGCAAAGGAAACTGTTTTTCTGAAAGAAGGCAGACACAGAAAAATCCAAGAACTATAGCAGCAAAATCACTTTATTACAGCAGATTGGTGGTCTAAATACCAAATAGGAGTTATCTCCTATTCTCTGCAGTGCTGTCACAGACGTCAAGGACATGAGAAAAATGAGGATGAGAATACTTTATCCTGCAGCTAAAAGCAAAGAATTCAGATGAGGAATTTCTCCTCATTTTAGCCACTGTGAATTTTCATATGATGAGATTTAAATCAACTCAGATTAGGAAAACTATGGCTAAAAAAAAACTCTATAAAAGTAAACTTTTAACTTTTTTAATGAGAATAAATTAATTTTCTATTACCCTCATTCAAGCATAATTACTATATGTCTGAAAGAAACATACTTGAGTTTTTAGTGGCATATACATGCAAGAAACCAACAGTATAAGATAAGTGGGTTTCCCTGTAAAAAGAAACTGCTATCAAATAAAGGAAAGCTCTTCAAAAAAGAAAAATATTAAATAGTTCTTCCTAACTTCTTCAGTTTAAAATAAGCAATTATGCTTTACACGTTGTAAAACTACAAATCAAACCACGCTAGCAGGGGAGTGAAACTTGGAGGTGTAAACATGGGAGGAAAGATAAGATTTCAGCTGACATTTCACATTAAATTAAAAGGAGAAGTAGAGGTATGTTGTTTCAGATGCCAAAAAAAGCAGAAGAGAAGGTTTTTGCACCAGATTGTGCAGAAAGTGAGGGAGGCCAAAACTGGATGAGTAGGGGATAAAAGAATGAAAAGAAGTTATGTATTATAGAATATTTGTAAGATAGCAAGTATCAGTAAGATAGCAAGTTTTTGTATGAATGTTTTTCTTCAAAAATCCCATTTTAAAGACCTAAAAAATAAAATAATAAAAAAATACTTTTTAAAAGCTGAGAAAATAACCAAAACATACAGCAGTTAAAAATAAAAAAGCAACAAACCAAATAGTAGCATGATATATCTGTATGTTATTTTTCCAATTTAAATGTATAATAACTCCTTTAGGGCCATAAAATTGTTAGTTGGTAAATTATGCCAAAATACATAGTAAAATCAACATCTCATGTGAACAGAAATTTGTATTGGATAGATAGATACTAATGTCATACCCCTGAACAAAGACATATGTGCAAAACATATGTTCTGCCTAAGTAGTCTTCTCCCTAAAGCACCCTTGGTATATTACCTTTCCCTTTAGATAATTTCCCATTGGCCTTTTCCTGACAGAACTCTCATCTTGAACCGAACATTTATTTCCAAAATGTTTTTGATTTACATGGTTATTCTCTTAAACATGGCTAACTAAGCAGAAAGTTGACTTTTACACTACCTCAGCAGTGCTGTCTCTTCTCTGTCTAGGACCAGTGCTGATTTACCTGTCTATAGCTGGATCAGTTACTGCCAGTAAAATTACGTTCCTGAGTGTCATGCTGACTATTGTAAAATATGGTAATTTTTCCCCCTTGTGCTTTTTTTAATTCTAAAGCTATGCCATTAGCATTGTCACTTGTGAGTGTAAAACAGTGTGTTGATGGTTTATATATGAATATTCAAGGAGCCCTGAAGTAACAGTGAATCACGGGACTAACAGAAGTGTTTAGGATGTCTGTTATGGAAGCAGATACCTACTTGGCTCCCAGCTCTTACCTGGGTTCAGAAAGAAAACATGTACACCAAAAAGCTTTAAATCCTTTTCTCTGGATTTCTTCCCCTTCTCCTCCCCTCACCCAGTTTTAGTATTTCCTAGGCTCCTTATCATAGTCAACATACAATTTTATTTTCCAATTATGTGCCCTTTTATTAGGAAAGATAATATTAATACTTAATTTGCCTTTGCAGCCTGGAACAATACTGTTTCTTAACAAAACTTCATTTTAAGGATGTTCTAGTATGAATATAGAATGGTAGTTGACTTCATTATGTTAAAAAGGAGAAGCTAACCCCGAAAGAGAAGAAACTAAGTAGAAAAATAGAAGATAGCATATGTATAGAAATAAGAGCCTGCGTTTTTCCTGTTAATTGATGTATAGTTATGAGAATTTAATAAGAGAAATCAAAATACTATTTTAATTTGGATGAGGAAGAGATTTCGCACTTGTTGGTGGGGATTTTTGTCCTTATGAGAAAATCTGAAAGAAGTGATGACAGGTTTTAGACTGAAGAACAGACTCAAGTGTAGCTTGAAGTTGTGGGCCAATTATTTGGCACATTTTGTTAGCAGGTGAGAGAAATAAAACAAGTTAATCACACTGTTACAAGAATCTTCTTTGATGTAACCAGTTGAATTTATCTACTAGTTCTGGTAAAACTGATAATAAGACAACATCTTTACTACTGATGCCTTGAGAGGCTACCTAGCACAGAGGCTAGACAGAATTAAAGGAATAAAGTAGGTGTTTATTAAAAGGCTTTCGAAGGATGCACCTTGGGCAGCACAAGAGCCTGGCCATGGCTCCACCCAAGATGGATGCCTGATCCCAAGTTTTCACACTTTTATAAATTTTGGTCCATTTATATATTGGGGTTAATTGTCCAATTACAGCTTCAGGTTATGAAGTCCCATCCTCCCAAATTGCTCTCCTCAACTCACTGTTGTTTACACTTTTCGAGCCCAAAGCTGCAACACTGTCCTTGGTTCTCAGGCTGGAAAAGGATTGTTTTGTCTAACTAAACTGTGGGGAGAACTTGCTAACACTTTATATGAAGTTCAGAGTTATATCCTAATGCAGTACAGAATCTGGAAAATATGAAAGCTAAAACTTAAGGCATCACGATTGCATCTTGTAGCTTTTGCCTAAGTTTTGCTCTTAATATTATTGATAAGTATGGATTTTTAGGAACAATGTTTTTAGCAAACTCATGATACTCAACAACTGTTTTTAAGGACCTTGTGAGGGGATGTAAACTATATGAGAAATTGATGCCACTGTGAGTCCTGGAAGGGGTCAAGGAAGGCTTGAAATCTGCATGGCAGCAATCTGTGAAATTTGTCAAATGGAAAATGTGCAATTATTAAACGTTGCATAACAAAAGGAAAACATTAAAGGTAAATCAAAAGAATTTGTGAAACACTTGAAGAGAGAAGGTACAAAATTGCTGTCAATGAAATATCCCTGTAAAAGTCTAAGTCCCATTAAAGGAGTAAAAATAATGATGAATTAAAAAATGTGTTTTAGAAGTTTACAGGCAATGCACAGTTCTTCTGTAAGTGTGTTATTAGTGCTTCCAAAATGTCCTAACACTTCAAATCAGTGAGTGGCACTGTCTGTAGTAAATCATATTTATCTGTGTCCTAGATAACACAACTATATTTTCCTTCAAATTACTTTTCTTTTTACACGATAACATTGCTGAGCTGCTTGGTTTAGTAATATTTGCCCATAAAATGAAAGTGCTCAGAATGTTAACAATAAAACAATGATAAAAGTACTGAAACAACTACTGTACTAGCTACTGGTAGAATTATGTGTCTCTGTCTTATAGATGTTAATGGAATTAACATTGAAAACTCCAACGGTCATACACAGATTTTGTCACATTAGCCCATTTCTTCTCTTTGTAAAATCATATCATAATAATATTGGATTTGCTTCTATTGGCCTCTGATCTCCATTGTTTAATGATGAATGTGCAGGAGCTCTGGTTTTTACCATGGGAAATCCAAGTTATTCTGTGATTTCTGAAGCATCAAGAGGCAACAATATTTCTTACACATTTTGCAGGTGGCTTAAAAGGAAATCTTATATCTAAAGATTAATTAAAAAAACTGTTGGTGTAGTATTTGCCACACAATCCAACAGTGTATGTGTGAGTGCCTCACAGAGTAGGGAAACTTGTAACTGTTTAGGATAAATAAGGAACTGAATCAATGTCCAGAAGCTAAAGAGGAACTGATATTCATAATTAACATATTAAATTATAAATTCTTATAAATTCTGTAAGAAATTAAATACTTTATACTAAGAACTGAAAAACAGATTCACTGAAATGAAGTCTCACACAGAGTCAGCAAATGCCAGATTTATAAAGAAAAGAACTTGAAAATACAACTGAAAATACAACTAAAACTTGAAAATATTTATACAAATACCTGATTTCTAAATAGAACTCTTTTTTGTAGAGAAGGCATTGCAATGTCTTCCTTGTGCTTCCAGCAGGTATCTTGCATACAAGAGATGGGTTGAGATGGATGGATTTAAATTTACTAAAATTCTAGTTCCAATATGGAGTAATGTCCATGTGGTTGAAACTGAACAAACACCAGTGTGGATGGCAGATTATATAAAAACATAGCTTACCCTTTTTCCAAGCTGGAGAAGAAAAATAGGTGTTGTATTGGTCTAGAGAAAGCACCAAAACACCCAGATTAACATTCTGAGTAAGGTAATATCACATTTGAAATATTTTAAGTATCTCTGCTGATTAAAATATGCAAGGCTGTTAAGACCTTGTTGGTATGGTTGGAACAGTTTCCTCCAGCATCAGTGTATCATGATAGTTTTAAAAATAAATTAATCTCTCCATCTTTAATAACTTAGGCATAAAACATAAGTTTTGAAAGATCTGAAATGATCATCTAGTTCAGCTCCCTGAACTAATCAGGATAAAATTTTTATATTAATTCCTTGACTAAAAATTTATATTCTTTTATATCTCATTTACTTACAACAACAAGAACTACAACAAAGTAATAAGAAGAGTCATACTCACTCAACTGATTGTTAATTAATAAGAACATAAGAATGGCTTGAACAGATTACATTGAAAGCACATCTAGCCCCAAATAATAATTCAACCAGAATCACTAAGCATGTGTTTAATTAAAAGGAGATGTTTGAGGCCGTGCTGTATGAAGCTCTGAGCAACCTGGCCTAGTGAAAGGTGTCCCTGCCCATGGCACTGGGGTTGGAAGTAGATGATCTTTAAGGTCCTTTCCAACCTAAACCATTCTGGGATTCTATGAAAAAGTAAGAATGTGGAAAATATGCATGATCCACTTTAACTTTTTCGCAGAGCCCTACTAGCTTAAGGTCAGGAATTTCCATGTGTATACAATAAATAAATATGTCTGCAACAACCTCCAGGTACAAATTCTTGTCTTTTATTAAAAATAAAAAGTGGGTGTTTTTTTGAACCTCACTTTTATCAGTTTCATTTGTTATCCTTTAGTTCTTGTACATAAAGAGACAGTAAACTATCTTTCCCTATAGATTTTTGCCAAGGCATTCATGATTTGCAAATTTTTAGCTTATTGTCCTTGGTTTTTCTCTTTACACCTCATGGATCCCAGCTTATCTGTCATTCCTAGTATGGAAGACATTCCATAACTTTGATCATCATATTTTGTAAATATTTGTGAAGCATTCAGTACTGCAGAGTTGATTACTGTCAAAAAAAAAGATACGAAGAAATAAATAATTCTGTCTTCAGGGCAGGATTTGAATAATCTTCAGTGAATAAGTCTGGGTACAGACTATTAAACAAGATGAAGACTAAAAGAGGGAAAACTGATCATTAACAAGAACTGTCTGCTTCTAGGCTGAATGAGGCAGGGATTTGGATGACAGAAAAAGTATATCCTCATGTCATAGACCTAATAAATGTAATACGGCATTGACAAAAAGGGATACAGATAATCTCGATTCCAGTATTTGTATGCTTGTGTGTGTATTTGTATATGTGTGTGTTTACCATTATGAGGTAAATAATAGTCTGTAAAGCCTTTTTCATTATACGTAAAAGATTAAGAGAGAACAGAATGTTGCAACTTTGACATATACAGAAAGAAATGCAGATGAGTAGTGCATTTCACCTGATGGTATTGCAGAACAATTGCCCTTTATAGCAGACCTCCAGAGAGTGATATATATTTATTGCAGATTATGTTATTATTTAGAGGATGGCAAGAAAAGATTTTTTTTTTCGCATTGACAATTCTTCTTTTGTTCCTGTTTCTCACCCAATTACTTATGCATTTCAGTGTAAGGGGAACAGATAGGGGGACAGGAGAAAAGGATGAGGATGACATGACTGCTTTTGGATGGAGAAGTGCCATCCCAGTTAAAGAACTGTCAGAGCTATGTGTTAAAAGGTGTTTTCACTACTCAAGTGTAGGCATAGGAGGCATGAGAATATCTTCTGAAAGAAAGCATGTTCTTAGGACCCTTTTAGAGGTGAATAGGAAAATAATGCAATAACTGAAGGACAATTGTGTCTGCAGTTCCTAACTTTCATGCCAGGATTTTCAGATAGATTTTCAAAATTGGGTGTCATGATTTAATTTTTATTTTCACATAAAATTTTTCCAGGTTTTACAGACACATATTGACATTTTGATAATGAAATAGTATACAAGTTATTTAGAGGCTTCTAGAAGAGATCAATCATAGTGATCCACTGTACCTGCAAATCACTTCAAACGAGGCCAAATCATATTCCTTATTGAGAATGTTAGATTTTTTTCAGAGGTGTTTGTTTGTTTGTTTGGGGTTTTTTTGGGGCGGGGAGGGTGTTTCGGTTGGTTGGTTGATTAGTTTTTGTGTTGGTTTTATTTTGTTTTTTTGGTTTTTTGGGTTTTTTTGTTTTGTTTTGTTTTGTTTTGTTTTTAATTAACAAAAATAACTTTCCCGTAGATGTAGTTTTGTCTCATTTATTCTAGGCGGAACTAAAATGGAATTTTTCTAATATTTCATTTCTCTGCATTTTTTACTGTGGCAGTTTTGTTCCTTCATACCTGTCTCCTTGAAGAAATGACATTTTTCTCCAGAAGCTGCAGATCTTAATCCTCAACTTTGCGAAGTTATTTTGTAATTAAAAGAAACAAATATCTTTTTTGCTTGATAGATTGGTTGGGTCTTTTGCTTCAGAAAAGAGATTAGAGATTTTTGGTCAGTTCTACTTTCTGACTCTTTAGCAAACGCTATTTTTTTTTTCCGCAAGTCTCATTACTTAAATTACTTTGAAGTCGGCATTGAGTAAAGACAGAGCTTGCTGTACTCTACTACTAACCACGTTTACCACATGACATGTAAATGTATCATACCAATGTGTCGATGAGTAATAACAGATACTGCTAAAGGACAAACATGTATAGATACAATGTCTGCATCATCAACAATATGGTAACAATAGAAAATGACAATTTTTTTTTTTCCCTGAAAATAACTATTAAAATCTTCATCTTTCTGTGTTTCTTGAAGACAGCAAAAGCTGCATTTGCAGCCATTCGTGAAAATACAAGTGTCATCTGTAGACTGAGTACCTGAAAGTAGCCTGTGACTGAGGAGGATATTGAGAAGTAAGCAGAAGCTATAGCATACTTTAAATTTAGCTGTCTTACCTAAAATACTATGTACTTCTAGGTCTTCCTAGAAACCTAGATTTTCATAAGTACTCTTCTGACACCTCAATTCACTCAAAACCAAAATAATATTTTTTTCTTGCAATCTGAAAATTAGTCTGTAATAGCTGTCATATGTGAGACCAAAAAGACAAAGTAGAAACAGCAGAAGCAGTGTCAATCAAACACAGATTATTTTAAAATTATTTCTTTACCTTTTTTTTAAAAACCAGAGATACAGATGAAATTATATGTTTTGTGCAAGTTTCATTAAATGCAGTTTTCAAACTCTTTTCTATCATCGTTTATAAGCTCATTTTTTTGGCTAGTATTCAACAATGTTTTCTATCAAATCAATATTTTTTATAGTTTTGTCTTGTCCTTACTGAATGCATGAAAAAAATGCCTGAATGCTGTTCTTCTACAAAGGTTGCTGATTTATAGAATATTCATGATTAGTGATGATAAGAGATGTCACATTTGAAAGTGAACAAGAACATGTCCATTTACCTAGAACAGAGACAAAAAAACCCCTAGGATACAGTATCAAAATTATTGAAATATTGTCAACATTCACTTCAGTTGAGTGCAAAAGGCTGAAATTTCTGTGCCAGGGAGATTTTATCCAATAGATCCTCGAACAAAATACGTTGCCTTACACAGAGATGAGTTAGGTTTTGTTGAAGTAATTTTAACACCACAAATTTATAATCAATTTGTAACAGAATGTGTGGACAGTGAGACTGGAAAATATTACCCTCAGTAGGACTATGAAAATTCTTTATCACTCCTTATGCTATCCTGCATTCAACATATAGCTATTGTATGTAGTTACAGAAGCCATTATATGGTCTCCACAAAATTGCTAATGAGGAAAATCCATTCTTGCATGAAAAGATCACATTTTTTAAATTAAAAAAGGGGAGAAAAAAGCAACTGAATATCCATTGTAAAATTACTTTTATTCCTGTTCTGATTTGAAATTTTTAAGCATTAATCAGAATGTTTAAAGCCCCTGCTGTTTCTCTTTATTCAGTTTGACAGCTACCCTTATGCATCTGCTCACAATTGTAAATGCACAAATAACAAATCAACTTCTTTTTTTTCCAGTTATCAATGTCATTGTTTGAAAACGTGAAATAATTACTTTTATTTTAAAAATGAAAGACTGATGTAGTGTTTCAAGGAGATATATAAATCCTATCTCAGCCTTAAGGAAAGCATCTAGGAATATGTGGGACGGTGAACGTTTGCTTTATCAATTCCCGCCACTACCCTGTTCTTTACATCTGTGTTTTTGGTGGAGGGAATGCATGCCAAGAATCCTACAGAAAACATCTCTGTACATTTACAGTATTCCCTGTGTTTATCAGGAGATCACAAGGCAATCCCACCAGCCATAGCAGTTATAAAGATCTTTGACATGTCCCCTGTTTCCTAGATAGGTCACGGCCCAGAGACTATACACATCTGCAGGAAAATTATGGTCCTTTGAAATATGCTAATACAAATATTTTGAACTTGTGTATGGTTTACCAACTTTAATCATATTAAGGCAAAAATGAACTAAAAGTGGTTTTGAAAATTGGAAGTGGATTTTCAAGTATGTAAAAATAATTTAAAATATATATTTATGATACAGGTATCTACAAAGAAAGAGTGGAAAAATCTTTCTAAATGTTGTTGGGAAATTGAATCGACACTTTTCTTTGTATCACTGGTTTAACATCTGGATACCTAGAAAGCCTCCAAGGCCATAATCTCTAGTTAGCAGCCCCTCCTACTTTTACAGGTTGAATTTATATCACTCTAACTATTCATTCTGATGGCCTTTGTAATGTTCTCTGATGCTAATACTAAAGCAAATGCTATAAGAAATGAAATTGTATTATAATCTTATTTGTGTGTAATCTGAACCTTTTAATCCTTTTAAGTGACAGAATGGGAACATACAATATGCAAGGTGTTCTTTCCTTGAGAGAGCAGAAATATTTGCAGCTGCATAAGAGCTTGGATTTTGATAGCAGCACAATAAAGTGAAATTTTAATTACTTTAAGAGGAAGAGGCAGCAGTTTTTCTGTGATCACAAAGAAAATAAGTCAAACTATAACACACGGAGCTTGTGATTTCGTGTACAACAAAAAGAAAAATACAAAGAAGAAGAGGCCAAAGATCTTTTACCATTTTGTATCTTGTACTTTTCATGTTTTTACCACTGGGTACCTGCCTGATATGAAAGTTGAATCATGTGGCAGATGAACTACTGAGAGATTTTACTCCGAGCATATACAGTGACAAAAAGATAACATATATAAATCACATGCTTAAAGTTCAAATAATGATAACAAGTCTGAGAAACTAAGAAAATAAAGTTCTTTTACATTGGATTTGCACTGACAATTGTATTTGTATTTATCATATTCAAAAGTGAATTTTTAAGAGGAAGCCTTATTGCACATATCATTTCTTTGTCACCTACCCTTCATGCAAACAATCTGCATGACTGAAAAGAATTATAACAATAATTATAAGAATTAAGAATTTAGGCATCCTAAACAATTTCTAAGACTTTTTTTCTTAATTAATTTTGTAAATGTCTCAGTGAAAGTTTGAAATGTCATGGACAAATGATGAAGCAGGTTTTGACAGTCAGTGTTCCTGCTGGAAACGCAGACTCTCCTGTTCTACACATGGGAG
The DNA here is from genome assembly GCA_013397155.1 of Irena cyanogastra. Classification (NCBI taxonomy): domain Eukaryota; kingdom Metazoa; phylum Chordata; class Aves; order Passeriformes; family Irenidae; genus Irena; species Irena cyanogastra. The sequence continues at coordinate 175,899 of VWZV01007092.1, read as the reverse complement.
GCAGGTCTGCAGGAGCTACCTACTGTGGCAAAGTACTTTCATGTAGAGCATTGCTTCCAGTTAAATATGGGCCTAACCATTACTGACACTTTGGTTAAAGATGTGTTTAAAACCTGAACATTTTCCTTAATCTTCTTTGCTTCTAGGAAAAACATTATGACATTTAAAAATATTTTAAAAGACACAACTCATTGCCAAAACAGGCTGTGAATTTCCATTTTTGTTTTTCAAAAGTTCAGGGTTATTTATTTAGCAAGTGAGATAGTCATGGCTTCCTATATCTCACACTTTTCTGAAAAGGGGAAATAAGTGGCACTATGAACAATCAACCATTCGTTGAATTCTGATTTTAAAATTTGAATTGTATTTCTTATCACTAAGGTCCACAGCCAAAAATCTACTTAGTAAGAGGCTGTGTAGTACCTTAGTAGTCACTTTTTTATAGTAATTGAATTAGTGGTGTATACATATTGTTTTCAAATTAAGTTATACTTTGTTACTATCACTCTATATGTCTTTTCCAGATCAGCTAAAGTGAAATTTCATCCAAAAATCCATTTATATTTTTTGCTATAAGACTCACTGAACAATCTCTGACCATAAAATGTTATGTTCGTTGTTTTTGCATCAGTTTTATTATTTAGGTAAAAGATTTTTGAAAAAGTCTCTATTACTGAGCTTTTATTATTACGAGGATGTTCATATTTCAAAGTAAGTCATGATTCCACTCTGAGAAAAACAATTTTTTTAAATCAAAGCCCTCTCTTAAAAATGGTCCATCTAAACTTTTTAAACATTGCTTCAGGAGATTAACTGTTCTGAAGAAAACTTTATATCTGACTTTCCAACACAGAAATTCAAACTTCAATTCCAATTAACACCTCCACCTTTGTCAAGGCTATTTATCAGGAATGATGTGCAGCTAATGTCTCTAAACAGGTATTGTTTGATGCATGACTATACTGGCATCTCTGGCATAACACATGTATTTTATCACTGAGGAACAGTATCTTCATTTTTAATTGATGCCTAAAAAAAAAAAGTGTCAGAATTCTCTATTCCCATAGCAGTTTCTAGGTATTTTGGTCTTATATTGAAAAAGCATTTATCAAACCACATGAAAAATACTTTTTTTTTTTTTGGTCAATAAAGCTCTCAGATTTCATTTTTGTCGATAGAATGACATGAGTGCTAGGAATAGTGTTTGTTATGGCCATTGCCTAAAGCCAGCCCTCAGAAAGCACATGGCATATATTTTCAGACTTGTGTTGGTTATGTGACAGTCTGGATTCCAAGTGAGACACCCTGCTTTAATAAAGCTGACTCACATGTGCTGCACAGCCACTTCCCCAGGCTCCCACTCTGAGTTTGCAGCCTTGGCTTTCAACGTCTTTCCTCTTCTGGCCCCGAGTTTTTTAAGGACAAAGCCTGCTAATCAAGCCAGATTGTCATAATCACGTAATAAGAAAAAATGAGTACCAAGAATTAGAATAAAGCCCCAAAATTTGCTTGAATTCATATACCATTTGAACACTTGATTACAAGGGAGGCAAACAGTTGCATTCACAGTGTTGTTCCACAAGTTCTTGCTTTGTTACATTACACTATAAAATGCAGCAATTAAATAAATACAAGCAATTTTCAGATGTCTTTTTAAGAGGTAAAATGCAATGTAAGATTTTTTCATCAGTCCATCAGCTAGTAAATTGACTTTATGGGCATGAAAGAAGCCAGTTTGTTGCTAATATAGAACTTTCTGCATCAAGTCTTTGACCTACTTTAGAATTTTTAAAGCTATTTCAACAGACATTTAAAATATTATTCATTAGACAGAAGTTTAATTCTCTTATTCTCTACAGCTTGTTTGATCAATAAACTGATGCAAATTACTCCTAACAAATTGCAAATAACTCCCAATAAATGATTCTTCTAAGCTTTACTCTGCATTATATCAAACAGCTTCTTATTTTCTTTTTCGTTTATGGTTCTTTCAAAATCCAATTTCTTTAATACTCAGAAGTCAAATCAATTTTTACTAATTTACTTTTTTGTCAATTGCATTTGGTACACTACATTAAATAGTCTGCTTTCAATAATCTATAGTCTCCTAACCCTACTACAATATTGATCTTATGCAGTACTTAATTCCAGAAAATTTCACTTAGATAAGATTTTTACTTTCTCACACTAGCAGATCTGTGGGCCATACCTTGAAAACTATATAATTAATTGATTCACACAGAAATTAGAACACAAACTTAAAATAATCAGTATAAGAGTTGATAGATTTATTTAAATTCAGCATCTTTGTATTTTAACTGGTTCTCTGAGTTACAAATCTATACAGTTTCCTTAATGGCATCATGGAGTGATATATACAATTAAAGTGAGAGTACACTGATAACGTAATACATTAAGTAATACAATTATAATTTATTTTAGCTTTCTAGACAGCAAAACCCACTGAAATCCTCCCAAGATCAGAAAAATCTCTGATTTTCTAGCCTTGCTCTGTTACTGGTAATGTGCGAATTTACACGGCCCACTAAAAGAAAAGAAGACTTCAGAGTGATCAAGGAATAAGAAATCTGCTTCTATGGTTGAGGACCTACTGTAATTTTTTGGACTTTACAGATAAGTTTTTTCTGCCTGAAGGTGGGCTCATTCCTATTTGCCTTGTGAATAGAAATGTAGCATTTGCTCAGAATAGCAGTACCACTCTGTTAGAACTCCTTTGGAATATCTCCAAGAATCACTAATATCCTCAGAGAGGACCAGCCTGAGAATTTTAGCCTTGTATAAATTTTTTGCATGTATATATAATACTTTTATTTATTAGAGAAACATTTATTTTATTGAACAGAAAATTTTAATTCTTTAGGAAACAAACTTGTTTAGGAAAGACTTAGATCATTTAAGAAGTACACAGCAGTTTGCAAATTGCAGATCTGTAAAGTTCATTTATACTTTTTTCTGATTATATTAGTAGAATCCATTTCTCTCAAATCACTATGCTGGATTACTAATGCATTTTTTTCAGGAACACTTCAGCATCTGCTATCCTTTAATCCTGAATTGTTCTGTTCCATGGTATGAGGGGAGTCTAATGTTACTGCAATTGACTTTTTTATTCTGTAACAACCCTGAGAATCAGGTAACTATTAAAGATTAATTTATACACTACAATCCAAATAGTATTATGAAGTTTAGAAACTCAACAGAATTAAATTAAGCCCTGCTTATTACTACTGAAAGTTAAATTAACTCCCAAGAGGTTTTCTCTCTCATTCAAAAATGCTTCCAGAAAGCTTATACAGATTCTATAGTTGGAATGAAGTTCTTGGGCAAGACTGTTTTCTTGCCTTTCGCTTCCATGGGCAAGAATGAAAATTCCCCTTTCTGCTAAATATTCAATTTAGTTTAAAAACCTTTTGTCAAGGGTTCTCCTGAAATAGAGACATAGTATTTAAACAAGTAAGATTCCAAAACTTAGTGCATAAAACTATTCAATGCATAGATACATTATTTTAGAGAAAACCTTGCAACAAAAGTCTTCATAACACATTCATTTTTGTATTGTAGAAGTACATTTAGAACACAAATGCAGATCAGCCTAAGAAATTAATCTAACCAGGATGGCCTCCAGGACAGTTACTAAATCTTAATCCAAGATCTGAAAAAACTTGCTATATCTTAAATATACTCATAATGATTAAAAGCGCAAACTCTTGAAGAAATTGTGAAATCAGGACTTCTGCCTCCAATTCTACAATTTGTGTGTGCTGCAGTAAGCAAAGCTATAAAAGAACTTCCTGTTTTTACAATTGCAACAACAGAATTCAGATACGTAGAAAGCTATATTCATTTATATTTCAATACTAGAGATGTTTAGGATCTTTCTAGAAACCAGAAATAAGAGGAATTCAGTGAGTTTTGTTTTGTTTTATGCTAGTGAATTCATGCTTAGAGAAATAGGGAGCAGAGGAGTGACTGCATGTTAAAGTCTGTGGGGGAAAATATCACCTCCAGAAAAATGTGCAAAGTAACTTTCTAGGTATTGATGCTGTACCAGCAGTGCTCTGTGTATTTGAAAAGTTATGACAAATCTACAAAAAAAGAGTCAGTGTTTCAAATGGCAGGCCAGTCCAAGGCAAGCATGATCTACAGCAAATTACGCCATATTTTTGTCAGGATGGAGAAGAAACTCTGTTGTTTAAGTATCCCTGGTCTACATAGCTTTCCTGTCTTATCTTACAAACCATAAAACAGGATTGGAAGACAAATGTCTTATGGAAACAGTCCTCAGAAGACAGCTTCTGTGTGAAGAGGCCAGCAGAAAAGGCCTTACAAAGCTCACTGGCTCTAGGATCTTTATTTGTTTTCATAGTGTGTCTCGTCTAAACTTACAGTCACTGAATTACAGATACTGGCATTCTTGAAAGCTTTTGCTGAAAAAAAAAGCCTTATCATAATTGAAGGATGTGGCTTAAGCTCAATGAGTCATCTCAATTCTGTAAAGCATTACTATTAAATGTCTCATGAAAGTAATTATTCTGTGTTACACTCTTCAAGGTTCTGTCACTCAGTATTGATTGCTAAAAGCATACTTTGAGACAATGAATTATCCTTTAGGAACAATATCAAACAATGAGCTATACAGAAGTATTTAAGCAACAAGTCATCTACATGAGAAAATAATTCCATTCTTAAAACAGATTTGTGAGTTAATAGAACATATTGAGGCAAAGGAATGAGTTGACAGTTTTTTCTCTATTATTTTAATAATTCTGCTGCTTGAATCTGCTATTTTAATAATTTAATTTTCATAATATAACGTTATACTTTTTATATTATAACATTATAAAATGTTTATTCAATGTTCAAAGATTCCAATTATAAAAGGTTTAAATGTAATCTGAAACTATTGTTACCATGACTGTAAAAATATGTGACACTTAGTAAAAGATACTATGAAACTGCAAAGCATCCTCAGATACACCTCTTTTCAAAATGCCACTGAAATTGTAGGACCAGAACAATTTTTTGCAAAAGAATCACATTCCTGTTTGTTCTGGGAGAAAAAAAAAGAATAATCAGGTCATTCTGTGGCAATTTAGAGCTTCAGCAGACTCTGAAATCATCCTTGGGAGTCCTATGCCAGTTGAAAAGTAGTTATGAATCTGATTGCACCTCTGTGCACCATTACATAGATCTATTGCAAAACCAAAATACCTTGTTCCCAGCTTTTCCTGCAATCCACTTAGCATCAGGAAGCAAAGATAAGAATGAACTGTTGTTAATAGAGCACTGTATTCTTTGGCCATGTATATTCCAAAAAGTGTGTTAACAAAATACTGGGTAACAGAACCTTCACTCTGCTGAAGTCAGTGTCAAAATTCACAAGAGCAGGAATTTCAAATGTTATGTTTCCTGAAAAATAAAAAAAATCATTTAATGACATTTAATTTTTTCACACTTATGTTAATGTTATGCAAGCTGAAGATGGGCAAAGTAAATTTATTTATTTATTAATCTGTTGAGGGTAAAAAACCCATAATCTCTCTGCATGATTTTTAGAGGGCATGGGGACTGCTTATACAGGAAAAATAAGGGAATTTTGTGGGAGAATGTGTTCATAAGTATTCACAAGATAGTAGACAATGTCATTCCTAAAATAAGTCTGACTAACTGTGAAAAACTGAAGTTGCATTTAATATTTGTAATAAAACCTGAGTATAGAAATATGCGTCCTGCTTGACTATGTGCACACTACATATTACATGGGTGCAAATGAAGAATTAATCCAATCTTTAGGAATAATAAAAGTTTTAAGCAGTGTATAAAGTGAGACAGAAGAAGGATTTAATGCATGGTTGCTATTTAATGTCCCTGTTATATTTTAAAATGTAAAATAGGTACTGTAGGTACTGTATTGTACACAGTACCTATCAAACCTGCTACTAGATACATTTGAAAACAATTTACTGACTGCTTCTATAAGTATGAAAGTTCCCAAAAAGTGTCATTATTTTAAAATTTAATATCTAGGGCATCTAAGAAGGAATAAATGCTGTGCTCACAAATGTTATAAAGCTGCTGCAGTGACCTCATCACAGTCTACAACTTCCTTGAGTGGTCAGCTTATTAGCAGGTGGCAGGTGCTGATCTCCTCTCTTGGTGGCTAGTGACAGGATATGAGGAAAAGGAATTCGTTTGTGTTAGAGGAAGTTTAAGTTTGACATTAGGAAAAGGTTTTTCACTGGGAGGTTGGGTGGTCACTGGAAAAGGCTATCCAGGGAAGTGGTCAGAACAGTAGGCCTGACAGAATTCAAGGAGTATCTGGAGAATGCTTTTAGTTATATGATTTTAGGCAGAGCAGGGAGTTGGAATTGATGATCCTTATGAGTCCTGTCCAACCTGAGACATTCTTTGATTCTATGTTTCCATGCCATTTAGCCATGGATATGAATATGATCTTAGCAATATTCATGAATATGATTTTAGGAATCATATTCATGATTGCTAAGGAACTATTTCCTCTTGCATTAAGGTTTTCAGTTTGATTTTGAAAATTATACTTAAAAATGTAATATGGAAAATGTAACTTGGAAAACATGAAATTACTGTTCCTGGAAGTGTGTAGAAGATATATGCATGTGTAAAAGGCACGTGCTGCTCATAGTTTTAGGGTGAGCATAGTGGTCCTAGCTAAATGGTTGGGTTTCTTAGAGTCTTTTCCAACCTTAATGATTCTATGATTCTATATACGACTTTATATATTTATACAGAACAGTGTTACCTAAGGAAAAGTGTGAACAATTCTTTGTAGTGCTTAAGTGATACCAGTATCTATTAATCAGGATTTAGTCACAGACACAAAGTTCGTGTCTATATAGTGTATCTATAGTCTCACTTGTGCACTATTAGTAAGCCTAAGATTTAAGCTAGCTCGAAAAAATAATTCCACTGGACATCTGTGGCCATAAAGTGAGTGAAACTAAGTCAGAAATTATAACTGTCTGGAAATACATATTTTTTATTTTTTTTAGGAAATAATTTGCAGTTTTGTAACAGTTATTAACATAAAATATGGGTTGAATTCATCTGACCTAGCATAAAAGTTCACACAATTTTATCATGCGATTTTCTTTTAAAGATAATAGAATAGTACAGATATGGTTGATGATGCAGTTTAGCATACTTTACTATATGTATCCAAAATAGGTTAAATGCATCAAAAGCTAAAAACCTTGATTAATTATAAAAAGTTCCTGATTAGTTAGCTGTGATTTTACTTTACCAGATGTTTAAAGTTAAGTGAGATTAATCCTGTGCCTTTGGTCTGTTTTTGCTTTAAGTCTTAATCACGTTAACTTTTTCTGTATGTGTTTATACAGGAAAAACACTGCAAAGATTCTGCCCGTTTTTCGGACTATAAATAGTACTGAAATGTCCTCTGGCCAGGCACTTTTGCTAAAAAACAAAACAAAACAAAACAAAACAAAACAAAACAAAACAAAAACCTACAAAAAAAACCAATTTAAAAAAAGTATCCCGATTAGGAAAGCCTAGATAATGTATGGAAATTCTGCTTTAACACTTGTCAAAAAATGCTTTTCAGAAGGAGAATATGCTAAAGAATAAGAAATGTACAGCAGGAGAAAGATTTTTTGTAAAGTCCCTTCCTAAGTACGTGCATCAGTTTCTCATTCATAACTCCAGGGCCTCTACTGCAAGAGCATTTCTAATTCATTCCCATTTGTGGAGCCCTTGTTTTTTCTGCTTCCTCAAAATGCAATGTTATCTAATGTTATTTCATGCTGAGATGAAACACTGACTGTATCAGTAAGGATAACTGCTGAGAAAGAAGAACAAAAGAATTGTATACATCTAATAGTCTAACATCTTCACTGAGGATATGCTGAGCTAGTAAATATGCATCATCTGTCCCTAATGAATTATCTCATGCAGTATTGGTTCCAGCAAATTGTTGTATATGGAAAGATGCTAAGACTGTGCAAAAACTTTTATCAATAAAGCAGACCTGGAAATATAGTCTTACTAGCAAAAACCTTACAAAAACCAAATAAACTCAAACTTTTTGTTGAGTTAGTTTTTGCTTGAGTTTGAAATATACTCTTGATTTCAGCTATTGGGGAATCAGTCTTCTGATCTTGCCAGCAGCTGGTTAATATTTTATATGTTTTCCTGGTCTAGGCCAGAATAAAACTAAATTACACTGAAGATGCTGATGAGATTTTTGCACATCACAGATGCACACAACCCATTGACAAGGGCATTTGACCCAGACTTTAACCTCATGACCATAGGACTCATGTGGGAATATTTGCTGTTCAAGTGTTTGAGCATTTCGGAAGTGTTAATATTTGAATTATGAATGGATGCCCTGGATCATAGTTTGAAATTAGCCTATAGAAACAATATCTCATCTCATTTAGCACCTAGCTTGTACAGAGAAAGTTGTACTAAAAGAACCGGCTCCTGCATTAGAGCCTTGCAGAAGATGAAGCAAAGTGAGTATAAATTTCCATAAACTTCTGATAATTAACACAAGTGTCACAAATATACTGTGAATAGGATGCTAGGAAAAGGTTCATCATTCTGCCATTCACTTGAAGAGAGCAGAGTGGCTGGAAAGGAGGCTGACAGAAAAGAGCTTGGGGTTGTTGGTTGACAGCTGAACATGAGCCACCACTGCTAGCCAAGAAGGTCAATGGCATCCTGGCTGGTATAGTGTGGCCAGCAGGACCAGGGCAGTGGTTGTCCTCCCGTGCTCAGCACTGGTGAGGCCACACCTCAACTCCTGTGTCCAGTTTGGGCCCCTCACCCCAAAACAGACAGTGAGGTGCTGGATTGAGCCCAAAGAAGGGCCATGAATCTGGGGCTGTTTATCCTGGGGAAAAGGTGGCTTAGGCTTTTTATTGCCCTCTAAAACTACCCGAAAGGACATTGCAGCCAGGTGGGGACCAGACTCTTCTCCCAGGTCACTAGAGACAGGGCAAGATGAAATGGCCTCAAGCTGTTCCAGGAAAGGTTCAGACTGGACATCAGAAAATTTTTTTTCACTGAAAGGGTGGATAAGAATTGGAATGGACTGCTCAGGGAGGTGTTGGAATCACTGTCTCTGGAAGTGTTCAAGAAACTGGGTGTGGCACTTCATGGAGAACTACACTTTGAAAATAAGGTGATCTATATTTAGGAATGTTTAAATTTTTAATTTCAGTTATTAAAAGCTACTATGAATACCTTCTGATATAATTCCCTGTGATCTTGAAGTTATTATATATTTCTACACTATGATTTTCTTCTCTTATATGGCAAATAGTGCAAATAAACAAATAAAACTAAACCAGAAAAAAAGGATGTGCCACAAACTAGTGGCACATCAAATCCATCCAGTGAACTAGCACATAGGACTAAAAAACACATCTTGAAACAAACAAGAGGATTTTTAAAAAGCTGGCTTTAGCTGAGCTGTTAAATAAATATGGCTCCTGTAAAACTCTTCCTTTTCATATGACAGCAGACTATTAAAATGAATTGTTGATAAGAGTTTGTAGAATACACCACTCTTGTGTATGTTTTATGTTGGATACTGCAAAGCAAAAAATCTACCTTTGGGATAGATTTTTAAAACCATAATTCAGTAATGAGTGGTATTATCTTTATCCACTGCACAAAAAGTGAACACCAACAGTAGATGATGTTTAGCTATAGGGGAAAAGTGAAGTTGGAAGAATGTGCATTGTCTTAATTATATGTCAGTCCTCTTGGAGATTTATTTCCCCCTATTTCTTACACTAAGAAAATAGCTTAAGTATCAGCACTTCTTATTGTTAACTGTCCCATTTGTTATTCAAATCTTCTAAAGACAATGGATGAAACAAAAGAAATGGTAGCCCATTTTAAACCCTGAAGATTATCCAATGTTTATTTTTTTAGCTGAAAGGTGCTCTTTAAGTCTGGAGGTCTCTTATCTCTCAGCCAGAAAGGTCACAGGTGAATGGCACAAGAGACATCCCCAGCCTACAGGCAATGAACATATTACCTGTCCTTGTCTTTTAGACTCTACATAGCAGAAAACAGATTTCTAAACTGTTTAAAAATGAAATATTTTTCTTGATTTCCTTCTTAATTATTTTGGTCATTCAGTATAATTAATCCTACATTCTATCAGTATATCCTAGCAGAAACTCACAAAGAACTGTAAAGTCACAGAATGTAGGAGTATGATGCATACACTAAGTATAAAATGATGGCTGGAAGTTTTCAGCTTCTAGTTACAGAGATTTTTCCAATCATTTAATCATCTCTGTTTTTCAGATGGGTACATCACGCAAGTCTATCCATTACAGGGTGAACAAAACTATTAATTGTCCTCTTGTCTCTCCCTGAATAAGTATAGTAAACCCTTTAGGATCATTCTTTCAAAAACTAATAGGCATGGTCAGAATTTGTATAGCCCCAGTGCTCTCATAGTCAATCTCTTATGAAAAAAGAGAAATTTGCAGTCATTGAAGGTATGTTTAAGCAGTTCAATTGCTAATTTGAAGACTGTTAACTTTTGGGTTATTTTTAAAGAACTTTAGTTGCAAAAAAAGAATTAAACTAAACTACACTCTTCAGAATTAAATAAAAGGAACATATTTCATTAACAAAAAAAAACCCCAATAACAAAATGAACAAAAAGTGATAGACTGAGTTTCTGGTTCTGTAAATATGTACTTTTGATTTATGATATTCACCAACATATATTTGTCAATGTGTTACAATGCTTATTTATGGGATGATTTGTGCTCTTTGGCAGGGGAATGCAAAGCTAGCACACACTTCATGCCCATATACTGTACAGCAGACAGCAATAAGTTCAATTTGACTTCATAGGACTTCAGTGTTTCTCTTTGAATGCTCAAATTTGTCCAAGTAGAGAGGCTGTCCTCACATTTCTCTAAGCTGGCCAAATAGGTAAATAAGACATTTCTATTTTAAAGCAGAAGAGCTAAAATAAGGAAATGTGAAATAGTTCCTTTCACATAACAGAAACTGTCTTCTATTACCTCAATTTCATGAGAAAGTGTGAGAAGCTGACAGAAAGGCAGTACTCTGATCGTGTTACTAATGTGCACTCTGACAACATTACCAGGTCAGCATTCCCAACAAAACATAGCAAGCTCTGTAGCCTATCCACAGCCAAAGCAAGGGCATGTCCTTGGTCTTCGCAGATACTTTTGTTCACCTCAGGAAACCTTTTCCTCACATATACCATCTGCATACCACATACTGAATGAAGATACTCTTAATCTTTTTCACCGCATTGAGCCCATACCATACCATACACCATACCATACCATACATCATCGTGGCTACAGTATTTTGAAATACAAATCAGCTTGTTGAGAGATTGTGCAGCTGACTCTGTGCTGTTGTGCAGATGTTCCCAGAAACCGAGTCCTAGCTCATGCCACGAAGGACTGGAAAAAAATTTTTCAGTGTCCCTGAATTAGGCATTCATGTAGAGTTGTCACAGTCATGCATTAGTAGTTGACAGTAATTATATTAGGGAAAGTAGTTAAAAATATGACTGTTGTGTATTAACAGACACCTGAATTCATAGAGTTACTGTCTAAAAGCACTGCACACATAAGCTTATTTTTGTAACTTTAAATATATTTATATAAATATTGCTATAAATCCCATAAATCCTTTGATTAGACTTAAGTAATCTGTAATTTTTATATGAAAGGTTATTTAATGGGTTTAGTTAGTTTATGATGAAGATATATTGTAAGCATATGTATTATTTTTAAATAGTGAAATTGTCTCAATAGTACTGCATGTAAAATGCTGATAACAAAGAGATTCCATGTATCGTTAGATTCAGAAATGTTTTCATGCAATGGGTGAGGACTTTTTTAAATTTAATTTTTATCATGTCTTGCAGACATTTTTAATAACAACCCTTTGGGATAAAATGCAGTACAGCATTTAAATGTTGCCAGTGTGCTATGTTGTCAAAAGAAGGAGATGAAAGCTTTGTCTCATATAAAGGTCTATTCATAGGTCACTGCTTGTCCAAAATAAGATTGACATATATGCACCCTCTTTAACCAAGAGAATTGTCTTATAGTTATAACCTTGTTCCTTATAACCAATAAGGAATAGCACATACTTTATTGTGGGTTGTAAATATGTAAATGTTATAAATTTTTTCACTGAATTTACTATGCAGTGATCTATTCAAAATCTAATTTTTTTTTTCTATACTCAGAATATTTTCTTTAATTTTATCATGTAAGTCTTATTTCTGGTCTCAGAGAACATATAGGAAACTTTAGACCTAAAATTACCTATAAATTATAGTCCATCTGTCTTTTAGATCTGCTTTCTATGAGAGATTAGCTGCTCACAAAACTGATTCCTATCATCCATCTATCATTGACTTCAATCTTCCAATGAAATAGACTAATTCATCACTATTATTTTGGTGACATTCATCTCTATCTTTACCCTCCTGATTCTGCTGGGGCCAATATGCCTCTTGAGTATTCATAAAATGTCTCCAAAGGAGGATCTTCTGCATGATGCTTCTGTTGATTTATCCCAGTAGTTCCACTACTACTACCATTACTACTACTACTACTACTACTACTACTACTACTGCTGCAGTGCTCCCTGTACGATACACAACCACCTCGTAGGTGTTAGGCACTTAGCTACAAATAGTGATCAGGGATGCAGGGTGAACTCATCCAAAGTCCAGTGAAATCAAATAACCAGTGTATTTTGGGAAACAAATTTTCCCTAATTTTATCTCCATCATTTCATACCTCTAAGTGAGGTCTACGCTTGTTTGAATCCAAATATTAAATATAAATTTAAAATAAATTCATGTTCGTGTTTTCAAAAAAAAGTTTACTTAAATTTTGAAAGTAGTGTCATAGAGTCACAGTAAAATTCCATTGGAAATCTACTTTCCTATTGCTCTCCAGATCTACACAGAAAATTAGTATGAAATTTCAATGAAAATCAGGAATTTTGACAACACCAATTTTTATCAGAGTTTCTGTTTGTATACACTTATAAGATACATTGCTGTTATTTTTGCTGACTTATTAATGCTATAAATAAAAAGCTGTGGCAGGCAGTAACAACTTTGCACACATGTCTATGGCCTGTCTATGCTGAATCTTTTAATACCTGTATTGGACAGGTTAAAAACTACCAGACAGTCATAATTTAATTTTAGTAATCCTATGCAACTTCTCTTTTGTGCTTATATTTTTCTATTGCAGTTTAACTTTTATTTGTTTTGTCTATCACAATAGAAACAAAAAGGTTTTACAGAGAGTGGCATGAGAATTCATTTCACATTTAGACAAAATATTGCATATCCAAGACAGTATGCACAAAATCAAGACCTTTCTAGTTCACATCTCTCACTGTTTTTTTGGTTTTTTTTTTACAGAGGTATAAAGCAGCATTACTTTAAGTATTACATAGCACAAGTCACTTACACTACAGTCTAAAGTCTTTGTTACATCAAGGCCTTTATCACCTGACACACCAGTTTTAAGCTTCCTAATACTAGCTCCTCATTGAACATTTACCTAAATGATACTTCATTTAAAAGGCAGCTGCATAACACAAATGAATCTGTAGACTTTTTAATCTTGTTCTAATAATTAATAGGAACTCTTCCCAAAACAGATCATACAGACTAAGCAGGCTGATTTACTCTAGAACAGAGTTATCTGATTGTATTCTATTATACATATTGTATATAATAGCAGTGTCTTTGCTAATGGAAATTGGGATCTTTAAACAAAGAAACAAGAGAAAAGAGTTTAGGATATCTGCATATCAGCTGCTCGAGATCTTATTCTAAATTTGATGTTCATAAAACAAGAGAAACTAGCCAGGCAAAGGGCAATAAAGTGTGCACATGGCTCAGGAAGTGTGGCACCATTATCTATAATATGGATCTGCTATGGAGTGTGGGTCTTCCAAAAATCTCCAGTTTTATTTTATTGCTAGTGAAAGAATGTAACAAAAGTAGGAAATATTTAAAACCTATCCTATATTCTCACTGTCATACAGTTTCTACTGAGGTACGTGTACAAAAAGGTGAATTATACTCAGCTTTTTGCTCTTGTACTGCATGATCTCATATTTTATCCTTACAACATATATTTATTTTCATCTCAATAAATCTATTGTGGAATAATTATGTGACTCTTATGCCAGCAAACTCATTCCTGTAGCTTGTCTTCTGATAGAAGAGAAATCAAAACCAAAAGAAATGGTAGAGAGTTACTTTTAGTTTAACAACTTCTGGAGAAAAAAATCATTAATAGTGATTTTTTCAAGTTGTTGAGACATTTGAGAAAAGCTGATTTAGAAATCCAGTCAAAGACATGGTAGTGTGAAACTCTTACAAAGTTACACTTACATACAAAGAATAAAGAACATTAACTACATGATTTAAAAACATTTTTATTTTAGCAATATTCATTTAATGTGCTACATACCTGGTGTCTAAATGTGTCATCAAAGAATGTGATTTGTGATGCTTCTTAAAGGTTTTTATGCTACTGGTCAATTTCCATACCTCCTTTAAATACCCCTTTATTTTTTAATAATTTAATCGATTTAATTTATTGGAAATTTGGGGATATTTAAAGATTTATAGCGATACTTTACACAGTCACCTATACTTACCACAGTTACTAGCATCAGTAGTTGTGCTATGGCAAATACGACTCCATAGATTATTCATCACAAAGTTGCTGAGTGTGTAATATTTGTATTATAAACACAAATAGGTTTGATTTAATTTGTTAAATTAATATTAAGATCCAAGTTCTAGCAAGCCCATCATTTCCTCGTCAACAATGATGATGAATTAAAATTTAAAATTTAATGTCCAACTCACTTGAAAGTTTATTTTTCTTTTTCTATCTTTTACATGCTTACCATGGAATAAATTACAATCCCACCTGTACACAGTGTGGGTTTATAGCTTCAAATACCTTCCTTTGATTAACCTCAGAGGGTTATCATTGAAGTGCAAAAAATGTAAAGATAAACTCCTGCAAGCAGTTGTAGAACTAGAATTCAAAGGTGTAAAATTGCTTAAAGACTCAATCTTTTAATAGCAGAATATAACAAAATAGATTTTGAAACATTCTCCAATATGCTATTTAACATAATATTCAGAATGTTAAATTATTTCTTTAATTCTTCTATGTCATGAAAAAGTAACAATGAATTAAAGAGAGTGATAGTTTTGTGTATACAAAAAATAATAATAAAACATAATTGCCAAGAATTATATTTTACATTCTTAGTTAGTCACTTTAGGTACACTGTTTTTATTCATCGTCCATGGCAGTTTAATCAGTTTCTTTAATTAGTTATAATTCTACAAGCTTGAAAATCATATTCTTTTCATTTTTCATCATGGTTTTATTGTTGTATAATACATAGGAGTCATTTCATATTACATTATCATTTTAATAATTCATCATTCTTTTAACTAGGGACAACATTCTCAAAAGATTTAGAATAAGGAACACATGTAGCAATAGGTACAGATGTAGATGCTGAATTATATGAAAATTTTAATCTTTCACTCTTCTGATAAATTATTTAGAGGAACAAAAGGGAAAAGTGAAACAACTAAAATATATTTTAACTAAAGGCAAAATTAAAATCAATGGTTAGATAAAGAAGATTGGCTTCCTTTTAATTGAGACAGAAATTATTCTGAGAAACAATTTTTTAATAAGTGGACAAAATAAACTCTGTAGAGAATGTAAACCCAGAAAATTAGTCTCCAGTCTTCAAAATAAACTGATCAGCCTCATAGAATCATAGAATCATGGAATCATAGAATATCCTGAGTTGGGAGAGACTTACATGGTTCTTCTTTAGTGTAACTTTAATTTAATTATGAGAATTAGAAGATCAACTGAACCATAGAAAGTAAATACTAGGGGAAAATTTAGATATTTTTATGAAGATTTTATTTCTCTCTTGCTCCAGAGACTTACAGTAATATATAATATTACCTTATTTTCTCCCTGACAATTTTTTTAAAACTAATCTTCTGACGTAAAAAGTGCATCTTAAATATTACATGGTGAATGCTAGAGAAATTTTTATACAGCAGCCATGGTATAAACAATGTGTTTTCAATTTATTTTATATGTAAACTACAGATTCTTCTTAACATTTTAGAAAATAAAGTAGAGATAATGGTGTAAATTTAAATTCTACATAAACAATTGATTTATATAATCTTAAAGAATTAGAATTTTAAAGTGGATTAGGAATCGGACAGGACAGAAGAGAAATTGAGCCCTCCCATTACAATTAATAAAACAACACTTTAAAAATTTTAAAAACTTGATAAAAAACCACATCTCTGGTCCCAGTATGAATTTCCTTCATATGTCATCATATGACTTCTTGCATTTTGACATGCTTTCTTTAGTCTTCCCTAAATTTCTTGCCTTCTTAATCCTAACATGATGAAAGAGTAAAGAATGAAAGGCAAAAATGTAGAGATTCCTCTTATGTGGGATGGAAAACTAATGTATCAGGAAAGACAAGAAGAGTCCTAAAATATTCATTTATTGTCAAAGAAAGTTTTTAGGGGTAATATTACTAAATATACAACTTTAGAAACTTTGAGCTATATTTCTCTTCTGAAGTGATAGCGAAAAATATACGTTTGGATCAACTCTGAGGCTGATCAGAGATTTTTAGTTTCAGAATCCAGTCTAGCTCATGAAAAAAAAAACAAATCCAGCAAAAAACCTCCAGCAAAACAGTTTATGAGGTGATTAAAGCCTTGCATTTCAATTAATTTTGCTTCATTGTTCTTGTTGCTGTTGGCTGCCATTGGGCGATGTTATAGCCTCACAGTTTGAAGCTGGGTCAGATTTTGGCTCTTTGGAACCTAATTCTGAAGCACCTATATCTCTTCTCAAGTGAGTGTGGAAACCTAGCACAATTCCTTAAGAACTAGATGTAAAAGTGAAGATTCTCAGTCCCCCTTTCCTAAGCCATTTTTGGGATTTATCTTCAAGTTTTCGCTGGAAGATACAGCTGATCAAATAAAGCAGTCATGACACCACAGTTCTGCATAATAAATAGGCACTCAGACAGGTCCCTTTGCCTCACTCCCACTGAATTATCATCTTTGAAATATTTTGATTGAACCTAAGAGAATAATAAGAAGCTTTACTGTCCTTGAGTCAATGAAAGAACCGCAGTACTCAAAGGATCTGGGAAACGCACAGATATTCTTGAGTTTGCTGTATTGCTGGCACTTGGTCTTTTTCTTTGTTCCTTTATATGAAGAAATTCTGTGATCTGAGGACAAATGTTCTCTGCTTCCAGACATGACTGGTAAAACTGGATATTAACTAGTTACATCATAGAAGGCTCCTATTGCTGGAGGGGAAAGAAAAAGGCATTAAGTATACGTATGTTACATTATTATATACACCAGAGCTCGAGCCTTAGTTATGATGGCTTTTGGATGAGTTATGAAAAATTTTAAATAGATGACTGGGCTGAGAAGTTCCTCTTTTCTTTTTACTAAATTAATGTGAGTTTATTTCGATTCGGTATTCAATATTTCGTATTTCTTCACAAATTCTTTCTTTAGTAATTCCAGTCCTGCTTGATTAAAGTACAGATTTTCAAGCAAGTTTTCTAAAAGCAAGGATGGCACTCCCAATTTATTGTTCTTCTCTATCTTAAGATCAATTAAATTGCCCTAAGTCTATACTTAGTTACTAGAGAAAATTAATTTACAGAGAGATGGAGTTCATTTCTTTAACTGAGATATTGCTAGAGGTTGCATGTTAACATGAAGGTTATTTGGGATAAATTCAAGAAGCAATTTTGTTCCTTTATGGCACTCAGAAGCTGGAATTCAAATCTTCATTCCCTACATAACTGTATGTACAAGAAAAAGAAACTACAAAATAGAAATTAAACTGTATGAGCAGGCAAGTATGAGGATCTGGAACCTGAGGCAACAAAAATTACAGATCGCAGAGCAGAGGATGTGAGCATGAGCACGAACAGCACAATCTTGGTATAAGCACCTAGAAATAGAGAGATGATCGCTTACCCCAGTGAGAAATGAAAATTACTTCCATGCATTTGCATTATAAACCTCCCACAAATATGTGCAAATTACAGATTATCTCAGGGTTCTTTTATGATGTAAAGCTGTTTGACAAATGGATGCACCTATTTAAGGGATTGAGAGCACAGGACAAAATGGCCAAGAGAAGTGATGGTTGTCTGGTAAGATAACGTAAGACGAGAAACTGGGAGCTGAGCATGGTAGCAAGGTAGGAAGGAGCAATGGCTGCACCAACAAGAAGCAGGGATGCTGAGCAGCAGGTCTGGGTTAGGACGAGGTTCAGGAACAGGGATCAGATCAGACACAGTCCAGTGCTCACCCAATAAGACTGCAGTTAAGAGGCAAATCTGAAGGTAAACCAGGAAGCCAAACCAGATAGTCACAGTCACGGTCAGGGAGGCAAGCCAGGAACTGTTGTAGTTCCACTGCAGCACAGATGGGGATCAGGAGTGCTATCCCAGTTTAAATGCAGCTCCCAAGGAAAGGAGAAGTTGGCCCTGGCTTCCAGCTCCCTTCACAGCAATTCTTGTCAGTAGAGTAGCTGACCTTGTCTTCATCCAGCAGAACTCCATACTTTATCTCCTGGAGGGAGGATATCCCCAAGGTCCTTGAATCTTTCTACAACTCCCAGAAAATAGTCTTAGTTTAAATAATAGCTTACATAGTTTAGTAACAGTCTAAATAACCAAGGAGTTGCATGTGGCTTTTCTATTAATTATTTAAACACAGTGAAAAAAGCTAAACAAGTCCAAACCTCAAAATCAATACATAAAGCAAGTCATCAGAAGGCAGATTACAAATTCCTTGTTGAATGATATTCAGGCAATGTTTGGTGTAACCATTTCTGATACACGTTTGCTACATTTGTATCATGACTTCAAATATAAGCCATATTTCAATTAGTAGAAGTTGGTGAGCATTTTACACACAAAACACCAAAACTGAGACTGAGTTAATCTTCCATCAGCAAGGGTCAAGAAGTTGGCATTGACTCCCTGTATTTAAGTGTGAAAGTGAATGTCATGAAAGTGAGAAGACAGCAGTCTGGAATCTAAATTGTGATTTTACATAAGTAGAGTGTTTCAGTTCCCATTTTATTAATCCAAAGTAGGGCATAACCGAAGGTACCTGTGCCAGCATGGGTCCTCTCTTGGGAGTCAATTTCAGTTAGTTGAAATAAGATGCAAACTAGCTGTCATCCTTTGTGTACCTCTACTCACTAGCATGCATATTGTAACATATGTAATGTCATTTAATCAAAACATCCTGTTTATCACAAACTCAATTCAATTTACAAGCAGTCAAAAATTTAAATAACCTATATCTAAACAATAAGTAGCATCTTAACATTATAACCACGTGTCTACCTTACTCTACTGTGCTAAAGCATTTGTGACCTTAAAACACTGTGTTAATACCTTAATTGGAATTGACAAGGCAATTTCCTGTCTGGTGTTGTGTAAAAAATACAGAGCACCAGCCACAAACTTTTAATTGCCGTGTTAATTCTTCTAATTATAAGTGGCAGCATAATTAGCTAGAATATTGCCCCACAAATGTCTTGTATTATTCTATTTTTTCCACCATGGTAAGAGTTGGGTTTTTTTTATTCCATTTAATAAGTAAAACAGTCTTCAAGTTTCTGATATTATGCAAATTTTTTTTATTCACTGTGCCACATTTAAGCCTTTTGTACGATAATCCAGTATGATATGTAATACAATATAAAAAAATTCCCTGTTGTTGTATTGAAAACTGAAGAGTTTCAGAACCAAGAATCACCTAACATAAGTATCCAAATTCAATACCAGCTTTAGTAAAAATACTGTCTGGCTTAGCATTTGTGCTAATTAAATTATAACTTGTTCTGTCAATCAGGACAAGACATTGGAATTGATAAATTTAAGTATTTCAGATTTAGTTTTAAGAAGAGGTGCAAGTAAACTCTAATTAGCTTCAGTAATTAAAAATCCTTATTACTTTGCCTGAGTAACTTGTCTATATGTGCAGAGACAGGAGATTTACCCCTTTGGACAGTGATTGCTGTGAGTTTTTTTGTTCCCAAAGCACTAGCTTTAGATTTAGCAGTCTCCATAGTTACAATGTACCTGAAGAGTCCTTGTCTCTTTTCCAGCCTCCTTTCCCTTCTGGAGTTTTACCATCCTTTACATCAGGATGAACCTCACTGTAAGTTCAGCCACTATATCTGCCAATATATGAAATAATTTTAGCACTTGTCCTTCATGAAAATCCAGAACAATAATAAAAATATACCTATATTTATTATATTCTTAAGTTCTTACTCAATTTTCCCTCATCCTTTACTCAGTCAATCTCCTGTAGGTTTGTAATCATGCCAGGACTTGCTCAAATGTGCAAGTAACGTAAGCTGGTTTGATTCTTTTCTTCAAAGGTTTACCTATCTTGATTAAAAATTGATCATAGTATGGCTTAGACTTTAGAAATCTTCTCACTATGAACAATATTTGAACTTCTATATCAGAACAGTTTTGAAGAATGAAGGATTTTAATAAAAATTCTTTCTGATTGAGGTTTAACAAGAAATTATTCTTGAAATTTTAGTAGACTGACATATAAACTTGATTTCTGCCAAGACAAACAACAGTGATTTTAAAAAGAAAGTCACTTGTTATGATTTTTGGACTTGAACCTCATCCAGCAGTACCTGTTCCACCATGTATGGTGAATGGAATTTATTGCTGTTTCTCAGTATCAAAAAAGAAAAAAGTTCACGCTGTCATTGATTGGCTTTTGAAAACAAAAATGTAACTGCCTTATGAGTAAAAGCCTTTATTTCCTTCTCATTTTCTCCATTAGTGTTCACTGCATAGTTTCACAACACTTATTAAAGTCTGCCAGCATAACTCAAATGTTCAGTTGTCACAAGAGCACATGGATCTGATTGTATAAATCCTTGATTACAGTAATGCTTCATAACCATTAAGTAAGTCCCAATGAAGTAGTCAATTAGTGCAGGTGGGAGCCTACTAACCATGTGCATTTTGTCTAAATGATTCCAGGAATGGCTGTGGAAGATAAAAACAACAGCTGAAGTACACAGCCTTTCATTTCTTGTTTTTTTATTTTATTTTTCTTTTGTTAATCCCCAAATAAACCACCTATCACACTTCTGTCATCAGTATATTCCTATTCTTTTCTTTGAGAAAGAAGTACACATAACTAGAAAATAGATTATCAGATTGACCGAAAATAATTAATTTATCTATAATTTCTGGTAGTAGATCACATATTTGCATTGGACACCACTCTTTATTATTTCATCTTCCACTTGAAAGTAGTATCTTTTCTGTTTAACTTATGTTTTTCCTAGTCATCTGTGATGATGTATTTTTATACTGAATTTCAACAAAATATTGCAATGCGTTTCATGCATAGAAGTATTTCTTATTGTATTAGAAGATCATAAATCAACTTGTCCTGAAGACAAGAGGTATCTTTTATAGAAACACGGTGTTAATCACTAAAATTCAACTTTTTCGGTAGAAAAATGCTGAAGGACAGGTAGAAAATGTAATGACAGCATGTCTGCCATTGTATTCAGTGAGAAATAGAGAAAATATTAAAATTAAATGATTTAGATATACTTTTCATGCTTTTTTAAAGGAAAAAAATATTTTTATAAATTTGCAGATTGTCTATTTCCATATATTTCTTGACATGTATTATGAGCAAACTGGAAGCATTAGTGTAAAACTAATGGATAGATTGCTTTTCTGATGGCATTAAAAAAAAAGGTACACAATCTAGTAACTTGTTTTAATTAAACAGAAAACAATATAGAACTGAATTTTTCAGAAAAAAAATTGCCTTGAACTTAAAAATAATATACAAATTATAATTGTAATTGCTGAGTGGTTGTCAAATAGGCCAGAGCTCAACCAAATTGAAAACAGTTGTAGACAAGTTTTGCAAATAAAAAAACTATTTTCAATTTCTAACACAGCAAAACAAGTGTGTTAGAGAAAAGTTTTCTCCATCTACTGATAATATACTTCATTAAGCTTGCTGGGTTACGATTTGCCTGTAGAGCTGAGCAGAGGAGATAAAGTATGTTCTTATTATTTTACTTATTTATGTATGTATGTGTCTATTTATTTATTTATGTATCCTAGGGACATAAACAATTTTAAAAGGGATTTCCCATGGCTTGCAAGACTCCTCTTTTTTATAACCAAGTGTGAGGTCAGCCAAGAGACGTTTTCTACTTCCAAGATTTTTCTGGTTCTTCACAGAAGTTGTGAACTAGATTTAGTAACAAAGGAGATAGCATCTACAGTTCTATATGACTCATCTATCATTTTCAGATAAACCCTGTTAAAAAAAATATGATTACAGTAAGGAGCTCTTCATGCAGAATGTCTTCTAAAATGTTTAGAGAAATAAACTGGTTAGTTTTCATTGTTTTCTTATGTTTTCTGACAGTTCAAATTTCATGATATGAAAAATGAAACAAAGATGATCCTTTTTACATTTGGAATTAATTTTGTCCATGCTGTAAGAAAAATTTTACCGACTTTCAAAGGTATTGCTACCAGAATATTTTAAAATAGGCTACAGTAAGCTTCACATGACTAAGCTTGAAAATGCTTTCAAGTAGAAAATTTATTTTTTGAATGTAATTTTCCTACCTGTTTCATTAATTATTTTTTATTTATTTTTTTAGCTGCAAACTAAACCTGGAACTACAAAGGTAATCTAATTTTTCCTGCCTCTGAATAATTATAAGTAGTAATGATTAGTTGGGTTTTATTTCTGTATTCACAACCACCTGTTCTGTTACAGGTATCCTAGCTGCTATCATAATTTACTAGTCATTAATAAGAAAACAACTTAAGAATGGACTTTGAAATTTCCAAGATTGTTTATTTAAGCAGTACTGTCAAGATCCAATAATTAATTTGAACATTATAAGTAATCTGAGGAAGAACTGCAGTGTAAAAAGATTACTGAATATATTGAATCCATTTCCTGGCAGCTAGTAATTTATTTTCAGTGAAAATTGAGTTCAAATATATCTACAAATATATAATCTTATCAGGTAAATTGCTAAGTGACTCCATGTCTCAGATAGAGATGATAGCATTTACAAGTAGAAAAGCATAAGATTGTTGAAGATAATTGGAGGACTTTTTTAAATCAGAAGGAAATACCAAAGTGCAGAATATTCAAAAAGACTTGACAGGAGAAAGAATGCACAGCTATGGCTATTTCCATGAAAGATGTCAAATTTTCAAATGGATATCACACCCTCAAGTCCCTCTCAGCAGTGCTGCTCTCAGTGACTCCTTCTCACAGTCTGTTCTTATGTCTGGGATTGCCTCAGCCCAGATGCGGCACCCTGCACTTTGGTTCTTAAACTTCACGAGGCTCTCACAGACCAATTTCTCAGGTTTGTCCCAACCCCTTGAGGTGACATCCCTTCCTTCTGTTGTGTCAGCTGCACTGCTCAGCTTGTGCCACCTGGAATCTTGCTCAGGGTCTACTCCGTCTCACTCTCCACGTCACTGAAGAGCACCAGTCCCAAGACTGAGGTGTCCCTGAGGACACCACACATTGCTGGCCCCCACCTGGACACAGAGCCATCGACTTTTACAGGCCAGCTCTGGGGGTTAATTGCAGATATCTGGGTGAAATTAATGTTACTTCCACCAATGACCAAAATTATTCTCTGAACTCCTGTGGGAGGTATTGTGAGTAACTCATGCTTATCTTGATAAGTATATGAGTTTGGTATAAAGATTAAGGTTCTGATGTGGAACAGCAATTTATTCCAAGAGTAATTACACTAAATCAATAGGAATTAGACACCTGTTTTCAACATCAGAAACTGACCTCCTCAGTCCACCATCTAGCACATTTTTTGTTACCCCCCTACACTGTCTCGGGCTTGGATAAGCACTACATACATTGTATCAGATTCTCCCTATGGAAATTAACCACCTGATTATGTATGTATTCTCGAGAAGGGAATTAGTCTAATTGTTTACAAAAATTAAAAATTGCATTTTTGTTCTATCAAATGGTTTCCAGTGTTTGTCGACTATTTTTCGAATCTACTTGATTCTCCCATTCCAGTTCTGGAATTTAGTTTAATTTTTTTTCTGTCTGCACTTTCCCTGCAACTCTGGCTCTTGTTTTATTGTTTCTTCTGGCTCTGCTGATTCTATTTTGAAAAAAATAATATATCAGTCTTACTGGGTATGCCTCTGAGTTAGGGAAGACACAAGCTGTGTACTGCCTAAGGCCTGTCAGCTAACAAAAAATAAATAAAAAAGCCTTAAATGATAAGTGAGATAAGTGTGAAGGTATTGCAACACTTTAAAGTTTGTAGTAGATATTTTTGATGCTGATAGCAACTGTCATTTGAGTTTGGGAGCGTGACAGAAAAGTTCTTATGCTTTCTTTGTCTGCCATAGCAAGTGAAGAAGGAAAATGGTCTTTCCTTGAACACATTCAAACTTGATGTTTGACATGCAGATGTGTTTACATACAAATGAGTCAGCAGCCACCTTTGGATCCATGGGTTAGAGATGTTTGGTTCAGTTCCTTGGGCAGGCTGTGACTTCGTCTGGCAGGGCCCTGAGTGTGACTCCTCCAGCAGTGACAGTGTACGAGCTGTGCCACAGCCACCTCAGCACACAGCAGTCACTGCTGCCTGTGTTATTGCTTCTGCTGGTGAAGTTGCCATTTCTCTTCTGATCTGTGCTGGTTTTTATTTCCTTAAGAAAAACAATATAGTAGTTCATGAAGTTTTTCTTATAAAGTACTGAATGCTTAAAAATATTTATTAATTACTGTGTTATTAAATTGATTATAACATTTAAATAATGGATTATAACATAAAAAATCATGTAAGGTTCTTCTAAATTATGTGGAAAATTAAGTTTTGTGAAAAGAGATCTGTGTTTTGCATTGTAGCACTAATACTTACATCCAGATATAATATATTGTTATTAATAACAATAATAATTATTTTACATTATTGTTGCTACTGCTATTATTGTAATAATTTTTCCAGGTCTTGAAACTGAGATGACAAAGAAAAACCACTTCTGTGTGGTGAGGCTACAAGATGTAGAACAAAATCTGTTTCAAGAGTATCCAATTTCTTTCAATTCAAAACAATAAAGCATTAGAGAAATATCTCAGAATATTACTGTAGCATAACCATTAATAAATAAGCAACTTAAGAATTGATGGATTCATCCCTAAATACCTTCTTTGTTAATATATTATTCTAGGTTTTTTAATGGAGTACTTATGCTGAAATAAGCTATTGCACTAGTTGTTTTGTTCTATCCTTGGTTTGCTTAGGTTACACTAAAAGAAACTGCACAAGGAAATTGTAATTCATAATATAAATTATCTGCTACAATTTATATCACAGATCTTGTAGATAAATATATGTGAACAATTTCAATAATGAATGCTATCTACAGGGAGAAAAAAAGTTGTAGCTATACGATAATCTTTACTTTCTACATCCTTATATCTTCCCGGAATACTTCTATATCCAAAGATCAGTTTATTCCAAGGGCACATTCTTGAGTTTAGATCAGGGATTTCTTTTGTTCTTGTGTCAACTCACACATGATTGACACTTGCTTATATTCCTATAGTCTGTTATTTAAAAAGACTTTTGAAACAACTTTTTTTCCTAAATCATCATCCATCAGGAATAAACAATAGACATTTTTACCACTCTCAGTACAATTATTCTGTTTCAAGTTTAAACAGTGACCACATTAGCACAATTTCCCCACTCCTTTTTGCTCTTCCTAAAATGAAAAAACCTCTTTTCATTCAGTGAGTATTCCTGCAATGATCGAACTGCAGATATTTACCTTATCTGGTAAAGCAAGCAGATCTGCAAAAAGCTCTGCAGTGCCTGGATTCATCGAACCTTTCTTCATGCCAGACAGAATGGAAGAGGTCAAGCTGGTGTGGAGGCAGTGACTTATCCTGCTTCTCCCAAGAATGAACTGTCCAGCATTGAGACTCTAGTCCCCTTTCTCCTCTTTGAATAATTGATTAGACAGAAGGAAAGGCATACCTGCTGGTGGGAAGTTGCCATCCCTGTAGGTGCAGACCTTGGCCTGCTTGGCATAAATGCTACTGTTTCAGCCTGATTCTGAGAATGTTTTTGGAAGAGCCTTATATATGAGATTTGGGAAGAATGTGACGTAAAGAGCTTTTTCCTTTTTTTTTCCTGTCTCATACAAATTTAGTAGTGAAATAGAAACAATTTATGTTTAATAATTTATTTCAAGAAAATTATGGATTGATTGATGTGTTCAGGTTTGCAATAATTACTGTAATTGAAGAAACAAAAGACTTAATCTAAATTCTAAAAAAAGAGTTTTTAATAAAAAAACCTTATGACCTCAGGCCATAATCATGGACAGGGAAGCCAGCTGATCATAGTGGCTGCACATAAACATTGTAATGATTTGGATAATTTTATCATTTATTGTTTATATTTCATAATTATTTTGTAAATGGCCATGAACCCTGAAAATGGCTTGAAGTAGTCTTCCTAAGCACTGAAATTTCTAACTGAATTAACATTGGTAGTCATCTGCTGGCCACCTGAAAACTGAGGAAATTAAACATTTGCAAGCTTGCATATAAAGACCTGTGTAAATTGGTGTCTGCAAATGACCTTCAGAAGCCTTTTTGGGGCTCTGGAGAGGGCTACCATCTCTCTGTGGAGTTTGTGACTCAATCTGAAATGATGATTTTGGAAGGCGTGCACTTTTCAGGTCTGATTGCTGCTGAGGTGAGCGATACCATCCTCTAAGAACTCTGTCTTCCATAGTCTGTAATTATAGTATTCCCTTTAGGCAGTAGAAACTACCATACAAAAACATTAATTGGGGGTTATATTGCTCTTTGATATTTAATTACTTCCCAACCACTGTTACTTCTGCTGAAAATCAAGAAAAATCCCACCAGCTAGGCAAGGCCAAAAGCACAGAATGTTCCTCTGGAGAAACCTATACATCCCTTTCTTTGTGGGGAATATGGACAAGTAAGGAGTCTGTGCAAGCATGATTCCTAATGATGTTCATCACTTGAAGAGTAGAAACTGCTTGGTGCATTAGTCAATGTACGCAGGCTGAAATATTTCCCTTTTTCTTTCCCAGATCTCTCCCAACCACATAAACTTTGTTCCTGCATCGTGCTGGAGGCACATTCTAATATTAAGTTCTCTGGGATTTTTCTTTTTTCGACAGCTTTCCAGTGTCTGATGGTTTGTGCTTCTAAGTAATTGCCTGAATAATCCAAGAATACTTACACACAATGTCAGCCCTGATCTTACGGGGGGAGGTTGTCTCAAAGGTTTTGTGCAGCTTCACCTAGAACACACAGCTGTGGCAAATGGGAGCTGTGGGTTGGCTTCTGTCTTCCAAGCACTTGCCTGTGATTTCATTTTTTTCCTTGCCGTTTTGTTTGAAATCTGTGTTGCATTCCTTGCTATTCCACCTTTTGCTTCCTAAAAATCTACCAAGCTTGTCAGTAAAGCACATATTTTACATAGGTATTTACCAGATCCAAGGTTTATTCCACTCATAGATCCTCAGACCATCAGATTTAACTTTGGAGCTTCTTCTAGTGACTAAAGTAAACTATATGGGCTTTAGACACAGCATTTAAGGTTATGAAAGCTTCAGGTTATGCCTTTTGGAAAACAATTTGAGATGAGGGGAAATTCAGCACAAATTTTTTCCTTGTTTCTTTCACAGATGAAAACTCACCCTAGTTCCTTGTTTTTACTGAGGAAAAGATTCAGTTTGCCTTTGAGTGAAACACAGGAATGAAATAATATGGTGAAAAGCTAGACTTGAGGACACTGATCCAATGTGTGAGTAGTTAATCATCTTCCATAATATTTTTTGTATATGAATAACTGAGGATCTGTCCCCTTCTGCTTGACTTTAGAGAAAATGAGGTCCTTCTTTCCCTCAATCAAAGGACTCTGTAGACTCATAACAAAGATTGTCAGCATGTCCTCAAAACAGCTGATTCTGGAGGAACAAGGTAATTCAAACATTTTTCAAGAACAACCCAAGAGAACTGAGCTCAGCTGATTGGCTAATGATATTCATAAGGGAGAAGGCAGCAATCCAGACAATTATTTTCACTATTTGTAAAAAAGTGCTCGCAACAATAGCAGCTGATGCTGCTATTGAATTGAATACATCTGTGTAGATATTCAGAAGTGCAGTACAGTAAACTGTGTGCACATTTCCAAAGCACATGTCTTTATCATAACTGTGTGAAAGACAAGCTGTACAGTCTTCGTCATCTCATGGTTTGTACTCACTGAAGCTGCAAATACATTGACTGTCACTAATCATGACAGTTTTTCATAGACTTCATTTCAGGTAGGCCAGTGAAGAGTGTCATTAGATAGCTTTGATCTACAGAAGCTTGATTTTATTAATGTTCTGGGCACACTTCTCAATCCCACCCCACCCTCCCCTGCCACTTATTTCCCTATTTTTTTCAGATTTTTAGTGATGTGGGTCGATTCTGCTATATTTATAAGCAAAAATTTATTTCTGTTTGGGACTCTGTATTTTAATTTATGGGGAAAGTCTCAGATCAACACCTACAATTCCCAGCTGTGAAGAAATAAGTGTAAATAAATATTAAAACTGGAATAAGACCAAACTCAGTTATAGAATGCCAAAGAAATATTAGAAGGTAATAATCTTCAGTCAATTAAAACTGTAAATCTTCTTTACAGCAAGCTACATTAGCATGTAAGATTAAGATGCCTTTTGCATTTTGATACAGTATTACAATATTCAATTTCAGTACCACACATTATGAAATATCGGGTTTTCTCAGCACAAAAAAAAATCTTTTCCATAAAACACAATAAATATAAGAAACCAGAAGTCATTACAGCAAGATAAGCAAGGCTATTACACTTAACAGTGAACACAAGCGCTAAAAGAAAATCATGATAATCTCCAGAGCTATGGTCTGAAACCATGGGATGAGCTGCAGGTCATTCAAAAGTACTTGTACTAGTAGATACTTATTTTATCAGAAGGTTTGTGACAACAGTGCAAAAAAAAAAAAGTCTAACCAATGCTGAACTTGAAGACTGATATGTTTATAAATCAAGGCATGGTAGCATCACCTTTAGAAAGAAAACCTCACTTGATTCATTAAGCTTTGATTCAAATAATGAAAACCTCTCCAAAGTTTGTTCTAAGAAAGAATAGTAGAGTGTGGCTTCCGTGGCAGCTTTGGCTGGGATAGAAATAATTTTCTTCAAAATTGCTGATATGGAGCTGTATTTTGGATTTGTGCTGAAAACAGTGTAGATAACTCAGGAATGTTTTAGCCATTGCTGAGCTGTGCTTGCATAGATTCAAGGACTTATTGTTTCTCACCCCATCCCACTGGAGAGTAGACTAAGGGTGCACAAGAATCTGGGAGGGGACACAGCCAGCACAGCTGACCCCAGCTGACCACAGGGATATGCCATACCCTATGACATTGTATGCATACATAAAACTGGGAAAAGAAGTAAAAAAGATGGGGATATTCAGAATGATAGCATCTGTCTTCCCAAGTCACCATTTTGCATGACAGAATCCTATTCTGCTGGAGATGGCTGAATACCTGCCAGTCCATGGGAAGTGGTGAATGAATTCCTTGTTTTGTTTTGCTTGTGTGCATGGATTTTTCTTTACCTAGTAGATTGGCTCAGTGTCAGACCACGAAATCTCTCACTTTTGCCCTTCTGATTTTTTCCCTCCTCTCAGTGTGAGTGGAGTGAGCACTCCTGTGCCTTAGGATTGGTCTGTGGAAACTCTTAGTTGCAGCTTGGTTATTGGTTGGGGTGAAACCATGACAGCTACTTATGGTGCAATATAGCTTTTCATGCAAAATACAGCCAATTCTGATTCACAGAATCACACAATTAACTAGGTTGGAATAGACCTTTGAGATCATCAAGTCCAACCTGTGACCTCAGCTAACACCTCCTCATTCCACCTAAACCATGGCATGGAGTGCCACTTACAGCCTTTTTTTAGACACGTCTAGGGATGGTGACTCCACCACCTCCCTGGGCAGATGATTCCAGTGCCCAGTCACTCTTGCAGTGAAGAATTTTTTCCTGACATCTAACTAAAACTTCCCTTGGTGCAGCTTAAACTGTAACTGTGTTACAATAACTCTGTAAACCTTATATGACATAGGGCGAAGTTTACTCTGCAGCTAGGACTACAGATTTAACGCCGTACTCAGTTTCATCAAAATAAATCAGGAAAAGTACAATTCAAGCTCCATGAATTTCTCTAGTCAGCCAGCACAGTACATTCTGGATCAGCTCAAACAGAGGCTTCAATTTTAGAAATCATAACAGATTATAAAGGGCACAGGAAGTGAATGGCCAATTGAGAAACATTACCTCCTAAATGAAAAATACCTAGTAAGTCAAATATTTTTAGAGAGGAAGGCAGGTGCTAAATATGAATTTTTTTCTACAAGGAGCAATGGAGGGATTTTCAAGGAGCCTTACTAATCTACTGCTTCCATAAATATTCAGTACATTATAGTTGCTAGTAATGTATTGGTACTGTAACATTTGCTCAGTTCTTTTTTCCTCAATTCTTTAGCTTTTTCACTTCTCATTAAATAGTATTTTGAACGCCTCTCTTAGCATTTTCTTTTGCAAACAGCATGACACAATGTAGAGCTTTCTTGGCATTCTAATCAATGAGATGCAGTATATTTTACCAGCATGAAGAAAACCTACTTTAATTGAGAATTATTGTTAGCTTCTTCATCCTTACTGTTGAACTATGCAGGCCCTCATCACATTAGTATTGCATGGCCTAGAAGAAGGGTAATTGCATCATCGGTCTCTCTTGGTTTCTGTCACAGCCCTTTTAACATGCTCATCCTTTCCACTACTTCATGATTTCATTTAATATTCACCTGAGTTAGAATCATATCAGCAGCAAGAACTTTCTGAATTAACAGTTGCTCTATGCTCTACTCTAGATTTTTTTTCTCATTAAGGGGAAATAGACTTTTTTAAATAAAGAGTGTCCTTTTGAATGTTTATGTCCGAATAGATGGAGAGTGAATTTTTATTTTGGAGTTTGAATTTCAAATACAAACAAGTAACCTAAGTCTATCTTTAATAAAATTACAGAGCGTGACTTTTTATACAGTATTTCCTTCAGGTACCTACTGCACTTTCATTCCCTTCAGGGAGTTAAAGCTCTTTAAATGCCCTAACATTGCATCAGTTGCACGTATGCACGTTATATTTTTTTCTATTAAATTTTTTGAGATGACAGATAATACACTTACCAAAAATGAGAAAAGCTGAATCTTGCTTCCAAATTTACACTGTCAATATGAGATCCTTGCATTTCAAATTTTCAAGGGACACAGTAGAGGGAAATGTAAGGAAGCTTATTATTAATGGATGCAAACTTTCCCTTTTTAATTACATCATATATTTTCAGGTATCTATTTTTGTCATAATAATAGATAGATACATAAATATATACATAAATAAAAGTGACAAAAATAATTATAAAAATTACTTATGAGAGCTGATAGAAAGAGCAAGAGATTTGCCTTTTTTATCTCAAATGTCTTTGATTTCCTAATGGTGTGTATATGCCTATAGACAGACATAGATATTACATAAAATACAGAAGTCCTCTCCATAGGTACAAAGCCTTACACAGACACAGGCTCCTTGATAATTATAGGCAAGGAAATGAACACCTGTATGTTAACGGTACAAACAATACTTTCATTCAAGCCCTCTCAAAGGTCAAGATTCTGTCACCAGTATTCATAAAAAGTGTTTGAAAAGTCTTCTTTCAATAATTGGACTACTTACAAAATTGAATACTGCTGCAAGAGAGGAAGAAAAAGATCTAGCTAAAAGACACTTAAAAATGTTTGCTGGTGGGATTCCCTCATTTCAAGCCGTTTTTCTGAACTTGGTACCCACGTAAGGTAAAACAGATTCCTAAAAGGCCTGAACAATGCCCTAGGAAACAGTTTAGATTCTTATTTTGCCTGGAATGTTATGTATTTCTTTGACTACTGTGAAGCTGTTCTTCCATGTTATACCTAGTAGCTGCAGCATTATTTCTTCTGAGAGTGATGGAGGGAGCAGGGTGGAATTAGGAACCAGATACGGTCCGCTGCATGAGTCTTACGGGAACATGTTGTTTCAGGGACAAATCCTGAAAGACCTAACGATTCTATGGCCAGCCTGACTTTTCTTCTTTGCTTCAGAATTTGTCTTTTGGGAAAAAGAGTGAGGACGTAAAAGAAGTCAGACAATACTCTAGGGAGTCATGTCACTGAGGAGAAAGCCAAGGAAAGCATAAATATATTGTGAGTTGAGACTGCTGGTAACTGGTACCAATTACCTTCAAATCCATTTACTGACAACCTGAACATCTTTAAAGAGAATGTACATTGCAATAGGGAAGAAAGATATATAGAACAAAACATTATACTCACGTTCACAAAGTAGTAATTTTTGTTTTCAGAGAATGACTGTAAAGTATCCAATTTAATATCATTGCAGCTACTTTATGTTCACCTGAACATAATTCTGAATATAATAGATTCAGAATTTTTAAAATGCATTTTCATTGTTTTTCTCAGCCATGTCCTTCACTTTACACTATTTCACTTGGATAGATGGCTTCCAGACTTATTGTTTATTAACTGTGTAATTTTTAAATGGCTTAAAGATTACACAGAAAAGAGATCTCCTCAAAATTAAATTTAGATTATATTCTGAAGATATCAAATTGTTGATTGAACTCAAATATTTTAGTTTAGTAAGTCAAATCAACTTATATGTCACAAAACTTCCTTCCAGCTGTTCTACCAAGAAACATGGTAAAACTATGAATTCTGTATCAAAAAGCCATGAAAGTAAATAATGCAAAAAACTGTATTAACTATAACCTCATATAATCACTTCAAAATTCATGATCAATTTAATAAGGTAAAATAATGTCCCAGAAATCTGCACTTGTGGGTCAGAAGGCTAGTAGATCCCAGACTGCACATAAAGAATTGTGACCAGCAGACTGAGTTTATTTTCCCCCTTCCTTGCTCTTGTGAGACTCCAACTAGAGCATCGTGTCCAGCTCTGGAGTCCTCAGTGCAGGAAATGCATGGACCTGTTACAGTAGATACAGAGAACAGCTACAGAATTTATCAGAAGGCTGCAGCACCTATCCTGGGAAGACAGGCTGAGAGAGCTGGTGTTGTTCATCCTGAAGAAGAAAAGGCTCTCGGAAAAGCTTGTTGGTTACAAGAGAGATGGAGAGACATTTTTTACAAGAGCCTGTGGTGATATGAAAAAGGGAAATGGCTTTAAAATAAAAAAGGGGAGATTTAGATTGTATGTAAGAAATTATTTACTGTGAAGGTGACAAGACACTGTAATAAGTTGCCTAGAGAAGTTGTGTAGTTGCTCGAATCCTTGTAAGTGTTCAAAATCAGATCGGACGGAGCACTCAGCAACCTGGTCTACTGGAAAATGTCCCTGCTCATGGCAGACGAGCTGGAACTAAATGATCTCTAAAGGTCCAATCTAACCCAAACACTTCTATATTTCTATGATTACAGAATTATTATCTTTGAATTCCATGCTAGACAAGATAAACTTCAACCTTTATAGATCTTTAACTGTATTTCTTTGTCATCTTGTGAGGACAACAGAAATTAGTGGAAGAGTTTAAAAAAATAAATAAAAAAGAGAGAAAAAAACTGATGAACATCTGTTATTCCATAATGATTTAAGCTCCAAGCAACCATGTGATGGTGGGAAGTTCTGTCTTTTGGATAAACTACAAGACAGAAAAGATCAAACAGGATATGCTCAACAAGTATTACTGGGTCAGTCAGAACTGTTTTTATATTTATGTTGTTTTATTATTTTTTTGCTTGGCAGTACCCTAACAGATGTATCAACATAGAATAGCTTCTTGGAATAAACACTTAGGCAGATAAATTAACAAAATCACAGAACTGTTGAGATTGGGACCTCTGGAGATCATCTAGTCCAACACCCCTACTAAAGCAAGTTCACCTAGAAAAACGTTGCAAAGGATTGCAGCCAAGTTTGTTTTGAATATCTTCAGAGAAGGAGAGTCCACAATCTTTCTAGGGAGCCTGTTCAATGCTCTGTCACTCCCAATATAAAGAAGCTTTTTGTCATGTTCAGATGGAACTTTCTGTATTTCAGTTTTTGTCCCTTGCCCATTGTCCTGTTTCTGGGCACCACTGAAAAGAGTCTGGCCCCATCCTCTCAACGCTCAGCCTTAAGATATTTGTATATGTTCCCTATCTCAAGAAAAAGGAGAAACATGAAAAACATATTTGAGGCACTATTAAAAAGAAAGAAATTACTAATGCTGTCCATTTTGAGTTTTCTATTATTTTTTCCTGTCCATTCTGACCATTACATATTTGAAATATAATTTTAATTACTATCAATTAATCTTACATGCCAAGAGAGTAATAAGAAACTAATTTTCTTCATAGAGGAAAATAAATCAAATAAACCATCTAAACAGCAGAAGTAAGTTCTATTTTCATTATACCTTTCTACGAAAGAATTGCACTGAATAAATCATAGATGCACTGCTGATGTGAAATCCATTCCTTTCTACTTATTATTTTGTACAGTCTCTAATTCCCTTAAGTTATTATAAATAATTTCTCACCAATAACCTGTCTGTGGTTGTAGAAAACTGAAAATGTAATGCTATTTTTTCTTTTCCCCTTGAATAAACATCTGCTGACACTATATTAGGAACTGTTGGTTTTGTCATCAAAGGAATATTACATTAGAAAACTTAAAAATCTCTCAATTTACTAATAATAAAAAAATCACAGTTTTTTGACAAGCCTAAAACAATATATTTAACAACAGCATTGCAATTTTCATTGTAAAAATGACCTGTCCAAAAGATAAAAAATATTCCAAATGTTATAGACTTTGAGTTTACTAAGATGTTTGGTGATATTAATTTAAACTGTGTGTCTTTCATCATCTGCTTAGACCATGTGGATATGAAACTAAACTTGCAGGAGGAGGGGAACCTCAATGCATCCCACTACCAACAGTTTAATGCCAATGCCAGTAAGAGATTCCAGAGCCTGGAAAAGGATTGCAGGCAAACAGGGGACCACCTGAAGGGCAGCTCTAAGGAGTGTCTGCCACTCCAGGTTGCTTCACCAGGCAAGTAACTTAAATGTCTTTATGCAAACATATGTAGATCAGGGATGTTATTTTCCTGGGCTTGTGCGAAACATTTGACACTGTCTTGCATTACATCCTTGTCTCTAAACTGGAGAGACATGGATTTGAAGGACAGACTTGTTGGATAAGGATTTGGCTGGATGGTCACACCCAAAGAGTTGTAGTCAACTGCACAATATCCAAGCAGACACCAGTGATGAGGCAACATTACTGGGACCAGCACTGTTCAACACTTTTTTTCAGCAACATGGACAGTGGGATTGAATGCACACTTAGCTGATTTGTTGACAACAAGATGTAGACATGCTAGAAAGCAAGAGATGTCATTCAGAGGTACCTTGACAGGCTTGAGATATGGGCCTCTGTGAATGTCCTGAAGATCAGCAAGGCCAAGTGCAAGGTCCTGCATCTGGTTTGAAGCAATCTCAATCAAAAATACAGTCTGGTTGTAGAATGGATTGAAACCAGCCCTGAGGAAAAGGACTTAGGTGTGTTGATGTACTGGTTTGAAAGTGAACAAGAGCGAGAAACTAACCCCCACAAAATTCCTTGCAAGAGACTTCAAGTTGGAGCTACAATTTAATAGAAAGATTACGATAAATGCAATGATACAGAAAAACTAACTTAAAACTACAAAGTCAGAGTACAACCTGGCCCCTGTTGGTCATGGTGATGGTCACAGTCTGACTAAGCAGTGGTTGCAGTGCTGTCAAAGTGATGGTTGCAGTCCAAAGCAGTGGTCCCGTGGAAGGTCTGGTCCTCTTCTGGATGTCCAGTGATGCTGGTGGTGATCCCAAAATATCCAGATTAGATACAGGCAGGAATGTTCAGGACTGCCCTAGGGTGGGGAGTGTCAAAGTGGGATGATGTAGTCCTACGAGCCATAGGACATTTTTGCAGTCCTTGATGGTCATTGCAGCCATCTATCCTGCTAGTACCTACTCAGTTCATTATTGCCCATTAGCAGAGATGACATCCTCAGGATGGGTGGCACTGTTCTGTTGCTTTCCTGGAGAGAGTTATCAGGGCTGAGTCATTGGCGGGAAGAAAAATAAACATTATCCTGCCTCACAGGGTTGCCTCTTTTTCCTTACCTCATTTAACACACCCTGCCTTGAGGGTTGTGGTGTGCACTGGGGAGCTGTTGTAAATGACCCACCACTTCCTCAGGAATAATGTAGACAGTTGCAGGATACGTAGTTTGGCTACACACATATTGGCACTCTTCCTCCCGTAACCATAATAGTTGGTTGACAAGAAACTCAACACTTCCTGATAATGAGCATTTTCAGCCCAGAAAGCCAGCCGTACCCTGGCAGCATCCAAAGATTCATGACCAGAAGTTCAAGGGAAGTGAACTACTCTGTTGTCAAGAGGTCCCACGTGGAGTACTGTGTTCGGGTCTGTGACTCCCAAGATAAGAAACACATGGACAAATTGGAGTGAGTCCTGAGGCAGGGTACAAAGATGATCAGCAGGCTGGAGCACCTCTCCTGTGAAGACAAACTGGGGGAGCTGGGATTGTTCAGCCTGAAGAGAAGACTTCAGGTAACTTGTAGTAGCCTTCTGGTACCTAGCAGGGACCTGTAAGAAAGCTGAAGAGGGATTGTCTGCAGTGGAATGTACTGATAGGACAGGGAGTTACGACTTTAAACTCAGGGATGTTTAGATTAGATATCGGAAATAAATTCTTTATTGTGATGGATAAGACAGAAACAGATTGGCCAGGGATGTTGTGGTTGCCCCATTCCTGGAAGTGTTCCAGAAAAGGCTGGATGGGTTTCTGGGCCATCTATGCCCAACCTCGTTTATGATTTTGAAAAGTATAGTTTCCCAAAGGCTGTGAAAATCCCTGCCACACTTGTACAAGACATGGAACTCCATTTATCAATTTTTATGCAAGAAAATCTTATTTAGTACAATTTTTCAGTAAATACTGGAAGATGTAAGGCATTATTAAAAACCTCATGGAGAATGTAAGCATTTTAACAGAAATCTGTTTGTTTGCCAGGGGCACAGAAATGCCAGCAGAAGTGTGCACCTTTAAAAAAATCTCTAGGATTCAGACATTTAAATATCAGAAAAACAGCATTAAAATCTTAACATCAGGCCTCTTCAGTCAAGTAATAAATGCATGTCAGTACATGAGGTACAGATAAGCAGGTCTGGATGAAACACATTTAGCTGAAATTGTCATGTGACCAGGATCAAAAAAATAAAATCCCGACGTATTTTTGGTCAGCAGAAAGTACAACTAGGAAAAAAGCCAAATTTCAAAGCATTACATCTGAGCTAAGAATTCTGATAGAACAATCCCAATGATGCGACTGGGAGTAACAAAACATATATTTTATAAGTACATAGTTAAGTGTATACTACTGAGGAAAATCTGTGTCAATCACAGTAGAATAGCACCAACACAGTCAATATCACACACTGAAATTTGACATTGTGACTCCGAGTTAACATGATGACACTGCAACAAAAGTACTTTCCTTGCTGTACTACGTATGTTCTTTCAGATTTACATTTACTCTTTTCTTTAAAAACTTTAGACTCTGTCATGGAAAGGGTACCTTGCAAACAGAAAAAAAGCAAAAGCAGGTGTCAGTCATCTTCTGGTGCTCACACAGATGGGAAGAACTATTTTGATGTACTCTTGAGTATGTTGTTGTATTTAAATTTATATTAGATATTTCTGGGTTTACTATTTCTCATTTAGAACTGCACTTCATCATAACTAGATGTTATGATGCAAGTAGGACATGTATTTTTATCCTTAATAATATCTTCACTTTATTTTCAACAGTCTACCAATAAAAACCCCAAGTAACAAAGGCTGTGTGTTAATTAAATTATTTTAATTGATGTACAGGATCAATTTTTGTATTGTAGAATTTCAAAGTTTATACAATCTCATTTGTCATAATTACATTTGCATGACATATATTAACCAACTTCAGCTTACTTCTGGACGAACTTAGGTTGGGTTGGTGTCAACTGCACTGCTCAGTTTTGCGTCACCTTCCCCTTTTTCTGAGGGGGTACTCAATATTGCTGCCTGTATAATTGATAAAGATATTGAAGAGCACCACCCCCAAGTGGAGCCCTGATGGGTACCACTCATCATTGGCCTCCATCTGGGCACAGAACCACTGACCACAGCTCTCTGGCTGTATCACTCCAGCCAATTCTTTATCCACTGAATGGTTCACCCTTCAAATCCATGTCTTCCCAATTTGGAGATAAAGATGTCATATGGGAGCATGTCAGAGACCTTACAGAAGTCCACGTAGATAACACTGGCTGGTCTTCCCTCATCAACCATTGCAGTCACTCCATCATAGAAGGCAACCAAATTAGTGAGAAATTACTTGCCCTTGGTAAAGTTGTGCTGAATGTCTCAAATCACCTCTTTGTCTTACATGTTCCTCAACATTGCTTACATAAGGATCTTTTCTGTGATCTTCCCATGCACAAAGATGAGGTTCACCAGCCTGTAGATCCCTAGACCTTCCTTTTTCCACTTTTTTAATAGGAGTGGTATTTCCTAGTTTCCTGTGTGTGTTGGTGGCTGTTCAGTTCCTTCAGGTCTCCAACCTCCTCAGTTATAGTGGGAGGACTTTGATGTCTCAATCCCTACCTAGAGGTTCAGGGACTTCAGAGACATGGGAAGCCTGACTGCCAGTGAAGACCGAAGTCAAGAACTTGTTAAATGTCTCAGCACTCTTTGTGTGTTTTCACCAGTTGTCCCTTATTATACATTATCTTTAGCCTTTCTTTTCTGACTTATTTATTTAGAGAATCCCTTCTGGAAAACCATGGTCATGGACCTAAGTCTCTCAGAATTCAAGAAGCATTTGGACTATGCTCTCAGGCACATGGTGTGATGCTTGGGGCTGTCCTGTGCAGCATTTGGAGCTGGACTTTATGATCCTTGTGGTTCCCTTCCAACTCAAGAAATTCTATTGACCCCTTTTGTTATTTCTCACATCCCTTACCAAGTCACATTCCATCTGTACCATAACTTTCCTCGTCGCAGCCCTACACACTCACTGTACTCTTCTTAGGACACATGTGCCTGCTTCCACTGGCTGTTCATTTCCTTCTTACTCATCATTTTGAGGAGCAGGTCCTTGCTTATCCATGCCAGTTTCCAGGATATACTGCTTTATCTCCTACAGATCAGGATGGAGA
Source organism: Irena cyanogastra (assembly GCA_013397155.1). Taxonomy (NCBI): domain Eukaryota; kingdom Metazoa; phylum Chordata; class Aves; order Passeriformes; family Irenidae; genus Irena; species Irena cyanogastra. Next base: position 136,183 of record VWZV01007092.1, on the reverse strand, counting down.
GTTCTTTTGCTCTAAGGGAAGTGTCCTTAAATAACACATTTTTGGTCAGCTGCACTGCCTCTAAGGACTGTTTCCCAGGGGATCTCATGCATTAATTCTTTAAACATCTGGATTTTCACTTTTCTAAAGTTCAGGGCCCTGACTTTTTTTTCTGCTAGGCACATGTTCTTCAAGAGCACAAACACAAACAGACCATGGTCACAACAGCTCGTCCTGCTTCCAATCTTAACTCCTTTCATGAGCTTATTTGCTTTGGTGAGCACCAACAGATGCATAAGTAGATGTACACATATAAATTTGTGCATGTGTAACATGCAAATTACATATCAAAAGTCCATTTTAACACAAAAAAATGCATATAATTTTATAGGTCCAGGTTAAAATTTGCATTTCTTTCTAGTGCCCTTTAAAATGAAGTTAAATGTCAATTAAACTACTTTTTCCTACCAAGTATTCTTCAACTCACTAGTGAGGATCAGTAAAAATTTTTGGGATTAAGAAGCTAAAGACCTACAAGTATTTTATAAATAGCTTACATTTTAATTGAATTTTTTCTGCTTTTCCAATGTTAGTAATTCAAATTGCCTTTGCTCTTTAGAATAATTTCTATTTATGCAAGGTAGAAAGATAAAGCAAGAATTATCACCCTTGGTTTTTTTACACCAGTAACACAACCTTGTCTTTATCTGAAAGTGGAGCAAGAAGCTCTCATAAGTGCATAATTTCTCCTTTGACTGAAAAAACTAACAGGGTTGTTTCCTTGTGAAAACATCCTTTAAATGCCTGAATGCTGGAAGGGAGGATCTCTACTATGGATGGGGTCTGTACGACATGGTGAGCATGGGTTGGAGTCCTATTCAGTTCTACAAGAATTTTACATTGCTGCCGCATCTGAAGGGATATAAAAAGATCTATGATTTTCTCTTATTATAACATTAGCTCTAATAAATAGCATTTTAAATGATACTCTAGAGTCTGAGGGCATTTCTTACTAGAATCACAATGAACTGGCACCTCCTGGTGCAAAACACCACTCAAAAGGCATTGGGTCATCTCCACAAAGCCATCTCTTCTCCAGGCTGAAGAAGTCCAAGTCCCTCAGCTTCTCCTTACTGGATAGGTATTTCAGCTCTTACTCAGTTCAGGGGTCTCTGCTGAAATCACTCCAGTTTATCAGAAGCTTTCCTGGACTCATTTGTCCAAAACTGGACACTGTACTCTAAATGTGCTGTCACAGATGCCAGGCACAGGGCCTAAGAGAGTTTGTTGAAGACTGAGACAAAAAAAGCATTGAATACCTCAGTCTTCATCCACTATCACTAAATTACTTATCCCTTTTAGAAACTGGCTTAGAACACTACTTGCTTAGCCTGTTACTACTAACATCACAGCCAAGGTTCATGTTTCTTTGATGTTCTCCGCATACTTTAAATTACAGCATGTAAAGTAAGGCAATAAAGAAGCAGTCCAATAATATTAAATATTGCAGGATTTAATTTTAAATATTTTAAGGCTTGTTTAGCAAAAGATTAAATAAATAAAACTGATTTGTGGAAAAACTGAATCACCACCACTGGAGTCAGTGAGCATTTTAATGGTCATTTAAAAGATTATTTGTTCTGTCACTGTGTTAAGAAAAAAATTATAGTAGTTTATCCTATCATTAGCTTGTTATTAAGGACAGACCAGACAATACAAGAGAAATTTTTCTACTAATGGGACTCATCTCACCAATATTTACCCCATTAATTTAACCACCAAGACTTTGATGGGCCTCCTGCATAGAGCAAGGAGAAAAAGGCACCTTTTGAGGAAGTATCAAATACATAAACTGAACTTCTGTTCTTGCTTTTATAATGACAGGGAGAGCCTGAACAACTAATTTACACTCAGCAACAAAATTTTAAATAGGGGAAGTTATGTGAGATGGATCTACTTTCAATGTATGACCTAGTCCAATAAAATTCATCATAACACCATTCTAGTCATAGATAAGCATCTTGTTTTTCATTCTCTTGCCTTTTATATTACCTAAAATCCTGATATTATTACCTCCAGTTCTGATATGTGAGATGGAAAACTACAGAAAACCAGCAAAATTATTTCTGATTTCAGAAATATTTTTTATATATTATATATAAAATTAATATCTTATTTTCTTAAACATGAAATATTAAAACTGTTTCTAGCTCTAAAACCTATTAATAATGTAATCATATAATTTCTCCTTTCTGTTTGAAAACAAACAGACTAATTGCAGAGAAGTTTGGAAGTATTGTAAAAAGCAGAGTGACTTAGTGGGAGTATTATCTGTACCAGGAACTCTTAGCTTTGTGCTTACAATATAAAAATATTTGCAGGAATAAAAAATTCTGGTCTTATTTAGTCTTTTGATTTTTTTTTCACCTCTTTCTAGTTGAATGTTTCATTTTCTGATCTCTTTAAAGTGGTTCAGGAATACAAGATAGTATCAGCTGATAAAGAATGTAAGTCTATTGCTCTATGTATATCTATGTCTGCTAGCAACAAGATGACAAATGGACAGGAATTTAGTCTCTGGAAGTTCAATAAGCTGGTATTGTCCTGACATTGCAAACTGTTTACCACAAAAATCCTCTACATCTATCACCCAGACCCAGCCTTTGCCTGATTCTAATTCTACCGATGTTGAAATCTGAAGCCCTTTGTGAGTCATTTATCACACTTATTAAAATGTTCCATTGTGGATTAGAATAGCAATTCACTATTACTTCAGAATGCTGCCCAAGGGCTATTCTTTGCAGGAAATTCTAATGCTTTATTGAAACAGTGGTTTGGTATTAATAAATGATTCTTTGCAAAGGCACTATGCTTTCAATTGTGAAAAATGATGCTGGCATTTCAAAGCTGCCATCACTGCCCAGTATTATGCAAATCCCCTTACTTATTACTGCATTTAAATCTGGCCTAAATACTTCACAGTTAATATTTTAACAAGTATATGTCAATGGGATTATATAGAAAACTGTAAGTAAGGAATGGCTTTCTGCTTACTGAACTATAAAGAGGAGTTCAGTCCTTTGGAACATAAGATAAGTGATACAAACTTAAATAGTATCCAAGGGGATAGATATCCTTTCCATATTAAAATGACATAATTAGAAAAATTTTCATTGTTATTTTCCTAAAAAGTTTAATCTTGTTTTTTTCCAAAGCTGAAAACTCAGTGGGAGGAAAATAAGCCTATGAAAAAGATTCTGAGTCACATGATTAACTCTTTAAGTGATTGATTAACTCTACAAATACATTACCAGTAACTGTAGATCTAAGGTTGACAAAAGATTATTATTTAGACATTTGTTTTATCTAAAATATGCTGTACAGCCTGACCTTTATTCGCATACAAAGTGTGTGTTCATTCAGCACAATGTATTTATTCATATACTTAACTGAATGACAACCGTTCCTTTTTGCAGACTGTCCTGGTGTGACTTTATGGTGCTGTACCATATTTGTATCCCCATCCATCTGTTTAACCCAGAAATAAGTTCTGCACCTTTAAAGCTTGGTCTGAGGGCAAAGGTGGGAGAAGGAGGAGTGGTGGAATGTCTGAGATGGCTGTATTCAAAAGCATCAAGATAAGAGCTTTTAGCTTTCCTTCTCATGGACTGTGTTGTCTGCTGCACGGACAGCAGGAGAGAGCTCTCCTTTGCTTTCGGTTAGTTTCTTTAGCTAGCTGAGGCAGACAAGTTCTCCAGACCTTGGCTTTTCTTTTTCTTGGAACTGATCAGCCTTGCTTCGGACCGAAAACGCAGAAAAACTGAGAGCTCACCCCTGTAGCCCACCAGGGCCAAGGACACAGCATTTTCCAATGCAGGAGGGACTGGTAAGAGACTGAGTGAGCCAAGCTACACTCCATGAAAAGGACTTTCTGAATTTGCCATCTCTGGTTCAGGAGGGGCCTCTGAAATCTGCTTTTCCAGAAGAGACCACTTCAGAAGTTTCCTCCCAAAATTTGCCCTAAACCAGACACAGACTTAAAGGTGCCTGATATTGCTTGCTGACTTTTCTTGTGAAAGGTGTTCAGAAGAAGTTGTGACTCTTTTAAAGATTACTCCTATATATTTAATACTTTATTTAGAAAAATACTTCAGCAGTTAGGATACAAGATCCAGCTTTCAAACTCTGAAACTAATTTTTTTTTCTGCAGTCTTGTACTGCATACATGACTGAGTAATTTATATAGAGATTTTCAAGACCACTTACATAACTTTCATGTTCCACACATCACCTTTGTGTCTCGCTCTTCTCATTTTTGAAATGAGATCAGTAGCACTTCTCTACCTCACAAGTGTTTCAAGAATAAATATTGTAAGTGTTCTAAAGGTTTCAAACTCTATATGTAAGAAGTATAAAAAATATACCTAGGATCAATAGAACCATAGTAACTTAAATGAGATTGCAATTACTTAAACTCCTTCAGAAAACGTTTGAAAAACTATTCATTATAGCCCTCATTCATCACAAGTACTTTCAAAAAGTGAAGATCATGGAATATGCAACTGCAATGTGTTCTTTGAGATGAGTTACAACAAAATTTGTCTTGAGGAATTTTCATATGCGAATGACAGAATTTCAATGACAAACACAGAACGCAAATTCTCAATATAGCCATTCTGAATCATTATTTTAATCAAAAAATACAAATATTATGTGTATATCTCATAATAAAGGTACCCTATGCATAAATATATCTGCTTTATGTGATTCACATTTTACATCAAGTGACAAATACTATTTTTTTCAATCAGAAATATGTATCTGCAATGGAAATATGTCATTACTAAAGTGCAAAGGTGGAATAAGAGAAAATACTGTCAGCTGCTAGATTATAGTCTTTATAGCACGGTATGTGTTCAGAAATATGGATGTGTAAGGTGAGGAAAGTTAAAAAGCTGAGTAAACAAGGCTCTTAAATTTATGAATAACATTATATTTAAATAACAGGAATGAGAAGTTGATAAGTCATAAGTAAGACTTCAACCTTCAATTCTTACCCCTTAATGTGGCTATGCCTTTTTGAACTTTTAAGAAAATATACATAATTTTTAAAAATTTACCTTAAAAAATAGCTGAAGTTTTCCCCAGACCAAAAATATGATTCAGTTTCCACTGGAGCAAGTGAGAAGACTGTGCTGTCCTCAGCTTGCCTCCAGCCAGGACTTAAACACTGGCATTGTGCACAAATGAATTGTGCCACAGGGTTTCTACTGGAACCAACCAGGAAGCCTAGGTCATGGGCTAAGTATGGAGAAAAGCACTTGCTTTAACTGTCAAGTGCCTTGGATATTGGAATCTTCTGCAAATGCCACAAAAAGAAGAGAGACATTGAGTAATAAAAATCCAAAAGCTGCATTACAACAGAAATATTTAAGAAAATGTGTTCTTATCTGGAACTCTATGTATCAGCTGAGACTGAATGCTGTATTTTGTTTATGTGGACTATGCTCCTATCCAAGGAAGTGATTGGGCCAGTGGGAGAATCTCTGCTGCTGTACTGTACTTAAACTCATGTCAGATATGAGGAACTCTGAAACCACAGCTTGGGCACAGAGAAAAGCCTTGTATCTAGCAGCTTTTTAAACTCAAACATTTGCCTTGCTTTTATACAGTAATGATGTTGGAAACATTAAATATACTAACTTTGTATTTAGCTTTTAATATTTGCGGTCTACATCTTTGATTTTCAACACTGCTTGAATTATTATTGGGGAAATAGATTTATTTTTATTCTGAACATATTTTCTTTAATTGTGCTTTGAATGTAAATGCCAATTAGTAGAAACCTCTATGATGTCCTGTTGTGAATAAGAGACGATACTTATATGTTTTCCAGTCTTACCAATGCTTAAGAATTTTGAAAATTAATTGCCCTAATTTGATCAGATCAATAGTCTATATCAGTCTTACTCCCTCCTGCAGAGAGAAGGATGTTATATGTATTTCAGACAATGGCAAGAGGTGGCATTTAGGAAGAGCAATTAAATCCGACCTTCCTCTGCAGACCAATCTTCATGGAATATTCCAGATGCTGGATCAAAGTTCTTTGCAAGTTATTTCCTATACCTAATTTTTATAATCAGTCAATGGATTTGTCCACCGATTAGTTTAGTTTTTCTGAACCCGCTGATAACCTTGGTATTCTGAGCTGGGATGGAAGCAGGTGCTGAGGAATCCAGCCAGCAGTGGTAGCTCCGTGTGCTGCTGCAAAGGGAGCTGCACATGGAGCTCTGGTGCTGGGATCCCAAGCAGAGAGGCCTTGAGCTGCTCACCCTTGCATGGTAAAGGGCACAGGGACCTGTGGCCCAGCCAGGATCCCTCCTTGGTGGCACCAGCTTGGGCCATCTCTGTGTTACCATGCTGGAAATAAATGGCTTTATGGAATGCCATATAATGTATAAGATACATGGAATGCTATATAAAATATATAAGATTGTGCCAAAGGAAAACTGGAGTCAAACAGGTAGGAAATCTGATGTGAGTGCATGAGAGTGAAGTGTGTAGGGAGACAAGTGAGGCACTCATTGCCTCACTGAAGCTGCCTGCTGCGAAGGTCCTTTGGTCCCAGCAGTTGATGTCTCTGGCACTGGGAGTGTGACTGCCTGAGTCCTGTCAATGGTCAAACTGGGAAGTTTCTTTAACTGCAGGTTCCAAAATTCACAGCTATGCATGGAAAGAAATATTGTACCTCTTCCAAAAGTCAAAATAAGGGACCAAAAATTGTTTCAGATAAGGAGGTTGGCTACAGGATAGGCAGAAAATTCCAGGATGGGCAAGTTATGACTGCTACATGCAGAATTACTAGCTAGAATTACTAGCTTTTCTAAAATAATCTCTTTTAGCTACCTGTCTTCATCTGGTTTCTATCTAATCTCACTTTTATTTGTTTGACTCATTCAGATACTCGATTTCAAGGTCAGAAACTGATATGTCTCTGATTAAAATACTTCACACTTACCCTAGAACAGTATATCACTGCTACTAGCTATGCAGAAAGACAGCATTTTTGCTTTTAATACAAGCCTAGGGAGTTTTTTTCCTCTTAAATTTAACTCTAGGTTATTTCTGACCTTGTTATGGGTGTTGCATTTTATATTTGCAAATCCTTTACATCTTTTTTTACTGCTGACTGTTCATAATTTGGTGCTCTTCCGTGAGGAAGCTTAACTGATTTATATTTTTTCATTTATTCATTTACTAGAAGATGAGCTTTTTGAAAGTAGGCTAGTTATGGTTCCACTGGTAAGGTGAAGTGCCAAACTATTTCTTTGAATCTTTCAAAATAAAGCTTTTAGAAAATACATGTTCACAGAAGTGTATAGAAAAATCCTGTCAGACACATTTTACTTTGGTAAAATGAAATTCTGGTAAAATCTAAACGCTTCACAGAACTGTACCAATTTTTCTATTACTTAAGTTTCGGAAGAAAACAAATCTAATGACAAAAACACATCTAATGTTTATGGCTTTGAAATTAAAGAGCTAAATTATCTCACTTTGAAGTAATCATCCATATATTCACGGTAATACAGTTTTTATAATATTAAAATGAAACATTTAACCATTAACATTAACACACAAGATGTTTTAGCTGGAGAAGGAAACTGATGATTATTTAGAATCCTGCTGTAAGTCAGATATAATAAGTGTTAAAGTCTTGAGTTCCTTTAATTGAATGAAATTTATGTTGCATGTACAATTGCACTCCAGTCAAAATTCCTTTACTTTTATCTTGCCTTCCATTTCTTCCTCACATTTTCCCTTTTGTCTGCTACCTGTCATCATACAATACAGTTCCCAGCTCTGTTAAGGCCAAATGTTTAATTATATCTTCTGGTTTTCTTTGTAAAACAAATGAATAATAGTGGGTGTAAAGGATAACTGTATGAATTTTACTATTATTTATCATCCACAGCACTGCCACGGATCTGTAACAAACGTGAATTTTTGGAAAAGAAAACAGTAGAGAGGTTAGCAAGATGAAACTTTTTTCCTATGCCTTATGCTTTCACCTCTTGCAGAGATCATTTTAGGCAACGAATCTGTCTTTTTTTGCTGTCTCTCATTGGTTTAACAGTTCATGTCAAGAATATATCTATCTGCTTTCTTCTCCTTATATAGTATAAGGGCTCATTAAAACTGGATTTTTCTGTGTTTTTTCTTGTAAGTATCACAATACAGTATCTCATTTAAATTGGAATGTATACTTCTTTCTTCCTAGACTCCCTTCCAAGACTTCATACCATATAATGAATGATTTTTTAAAGGGTAATCTTACCATTTTTAGTATCTAATAGACCTACATTCTGAAACAAGTAAGAAACTAAAATAACTTGCTGCATAGCACACAAGGATGGCATACTGCAATACAAGTCACTGTCGCTTCTCTTCCATTCTCCCTCCTGTAGTATCATTGCTCTTTATTTTAAAAATATCTGCAGAAAGATCTCTCTTTCAGTGGCAGTGTAAGGTAAATGAGATTAAAGAACACACCACACACACATCCCTTTGATGGGGAGAGTAGACTGATTATTCAATTTTAACTTTGTATTTTCCTATGTTTCCCTTTTTATTCAAATATCCTTTCAAGTGTCCAACAATGTTGAAAGCATTCTACATATTGCAAGGTATAGCTGTTGATCTGTTGTGCCCCAAACCAAGGTCTAGTAGAATAATCATGAGCATATGATCCCACCTGAGTCCAGATTCTTACGTCCTTGGAGCATCTTAAGCTAACTTCTCTTCCTTTTGTTTTTTTTCTTGTACCTCCTTCCCCCAGCTGGAGAACTAATATTCTTATTTTCTTCTTATCCCCTGAAAAGCACTGTAAAAATCACCTCTTTAGGAAAAAAAAATTGTCATTAGAAAAATTTCACTTCAGAAAATCTGAAACTGTTCTTCAAGATATTGCCTGAGCCATCCTTGCAATCATCAGTTTACTTTCAAAGAACACAGATTAAGACCACTACCTACTCCTTCCCTGATACATACATCCTATCTAAAAAACTGTGGGCAGCTTTTACATAAGCAAAAAGAATTGTGCTTTTAATGGATAGGAATAGACAGTTTTGAAACACTATGGAAGATTTTTCTACTATATTCCAAACCTAGTTAATCAAGTAACTTAAATTTCAAGTAATACAAGAACTGCTTCATTATTATTCCCCATTCTTGCTATCCACAACTGTGGAAATAAACTGGTTTGCTTTCCCTCTTTGTTGCTCCCTGAGAGACATTTAGGAGATTATCTGTTTGAAACAGGGAATTTCTACCTCAGCACAGGAGAAAAAACATACATATTGCTGAAGCAAATGGATTTCTGGGAGGGAAGGAAAATCTGTTAGCTTGTAAGTTTAGGAAATAGGGACTACGAGTTAATAAGCTTAGGGGGTAAGAATATATCCCGGGAGCAAACAGATTTATGAACACCTGCCATGGAAGGATTTGTGAAAGCGGATGGAACACATTAAAAATGATGATGGATGAGGGGTGTGGTAGAGGCAGAACATTAGGGAAGAGCTTGAGTTCCTAATGCCATATTTGAAGGTAAACCAATAGCAGATTCCTAAAGAAAGACGAGATGGATAACTATTGCAATGGTGTATACACACTCACATCAATAAAATGCATATACATACGGAGAATATTAACATGGACAAAAGACAATATAAAAATTGAAAATGCAATTTTCAGCTTAATTAAAACTTTAGGAGACTGAACAGAACATTTCACATTTATCTCTAGTCCAGCTAAGGTAATATTTCCACTCAGCATAAAAGAGGAGCTGCATTAATAACACATCTATGTCTGTCAAGTAAAAAAACTTTTTACCATTTATACCTTTCTCTTGGTGTTATTCTCTCTTACCAGTGTGGTTTTGGATCCAAAATCAGTGGTGCCAGTCTTCCCATGGGGAATGGGAAATAAGCAGACTACAAGAGGGGTTGGTCATGTCTGCAGAGAAGCATGATGCTCATGGTGAAGCTTTCTACATCTCCAGGATTGGAATCCATTTTTTATTGGTTTTATATCTTCTCAGGTCATAGTCTGTCTTCTTTGCATTTTTCTCAGCCATGGGTTGCAATTGCACAATAGCGTCCTGAGACACAATATAAAAAAATGTTACATATTTTTCTATGACCACTTTGATGAGTTATAGGTGGCACTGACAATGTTTCAGTAGAAACAGTTGAAGCAGTGCTTAGCTGGCCACCAGTCAGCTGTTTTACTATTTTATTATACAAATTAAATAATATACTTTGTTATACAAATTAAAAGAAGTGAGGGCCAAGGAAATCCCTTTTACCAGCAATGGCAAAAGTCTTGTTTATTGGGGTACACTATACATAATCACATATGATGTGTACATTTGCATAGAAAGGACATAAACTTAGAGTTCAAAAGGATTTACATCTCCAGAATATATTTTATTTAGATTATGTGAATACTGAAATGAGGCCAAGATAGCAAGAAAATCAAGTAGGTAAACACAAACAGTTTTCAGCATGGTTTGAGCTTAAAGATTTCACATGCTGTCTGTGTTCTCCCATATTTACTACTTTTCTAAATTCAAATTTTGGAAATTTCAATTTTAATTTTATAATTATGTTGGTATGTAATGGAATATTATATTTCCTCATGGCAGCACAGCTTTATACAGAGGTATATTTCTGTATACTTCTTCTTCTAGGTAAATAGTGTTTTACTCATTTTAAGAATCTTTTTTCAGTAATAACTTAATCATTCTGATCTATAGGCAACATATTCCTTCAAGATGTTCTAAATTACAAATTTGGTTCACATTTTAAATAGATTTTATTATTTCCCCCATTTTGCTTACATTAAAAAAAAAGCCAGAATATTATTATTGTTCAATGATCTAAGAAAAACATTGGGCACCAAGGATTATTTGGAATTATAATAGCCCTGCCTGCTTCTGTAGTTCTGCAACATCATTTAAGAGGGCAAATGGGAAACAGGAAAGTACCCGTATGATTTAAGAAACAATAAGTGTTTGGGAACACAGGGCTTCTGTAGGTAAATAATGCAACAGAAAAGCCTCGCACAAAGCCTCATGAACAAAATATGAAACAGCTGTGATTGTGCAACTTTCAAGGCTAACTTTGATGCTTGACTTCAGTTCTGTCTCCTCGTGTCCTTGTGAGAAATTCTAGGTGTCACTAAAAGAGGAAGGGCTATCAGCTTTGGGTAAGAATGCAAGCAGAATCAGTGCTTCAGAAGGGAGTCTTATGTAACCTGCACAGGGCATAACTTAAAGTGATGTCTGGTAGTTTTGAGGAATCTAGAAGGATGATTAGAGACAGTTTTGATTTTGAGAGAGAATCAGTTCTAAAACTTCTCAAAATCTCTGAAAGTAGTGGGAAATTGTTCCAAAATTACCTACAGGCTAATAATAATACCTTTCATAGAGACAGAGATTGCTCTCTTTTCTCTTTTAAAATTTCTGTGTAAAGGTAATGCTTCAGTCGCTAGCAGGTGATTGTCTAGTGATTAGAAAATTGTTAGCAAACAGTAAGGCAGAAAGACAAATATAAAGTTGTTCTCAGCCTCTGGTGTTTAAAATAGACTTTTTTTACCTGTCTAGCATTTTTTTTCTCTTAATAATCTTATTTTTCTCATCTAGCCCATCTTTTTTTTCTCTACTATCAAAGCTACATGATCGCATAGAAGACAATCAAGACTTAACAACCAAAGAAGGGAAATGAGAGCAAGATAAAGCCTGGACAAGAATGCAGTGAGCTGGTTGAGATGTTGAACCTGGGGGAAGTTTTTCAATTGCAGTTCTTCAAATAATTTTCGTGCATTTGTTTTAAGTATTTTTGAATAAGAAGGTAAGTCTGGGGCTATGACCTAGATACAGTGTCACAAAAATCTCCTTATCTGGCCATTGCCTATGTGCCCTCTTCTTTTCCAACAACTCTGAATTTAGTTTTGTTCCCCACAGCACTATTTTAAGAGGAATAGAGAATATCTCTCCATTACCACACTGTCTCTAACACTAAGTTTGGAATAATCACTTACAAATCACATTTTTATGGCAGACTAATGGCCAAAAGTCTTAGGCATGGTCATGAAGAGGCTGCAGCTACAGCTGTGCAAAATACAAATACACAATTTTTATTGTAATCAAGAAGCATGTTTCATAATTATAAAATCAAATTAATTCCTATGCATGTTTGTAAAATTCTTCTTAAATTGATTTACATACATTATTACAATCATATTTTCATTTTCTCTCCTTTTTAAGGGACACAGAAACTTCTCCTCTATTATAAATTGAATGTGTCATAATAAACATGTGGAATGTGTTGAAATAAATTTTCCATAAACAAATCCAAGAGTTCATTTCCTCTTCATCTATGACTAAACTGAGTCCTGATGGAGCTTCAGGAAGAATGAGAAACATAGAATACTTTAAAACATGAAAATGCTGATATAATTTTTTAAACAGTGGTTTCAAAAGCACAGCTTAAGCCAATGAAACCTTGATTTTGATTCAAAATAACATTCTTACACTTCAAAAGTATCTCCAGGTTTTACAGCAAGTTAGAACAAATTATGAGATTTGAAAAAACTCAGATTTCCTCATGAGTGTCTATAGGTTTTAAGGATGAATTTTCACCCTTGAAGAGAAATCTATTTTTGAGATCTGTAGCAACAGTAGATTCCACCATTTTCACCACCACCACTCATATATGCAATAAAATATTGCATTTGGAGCATAATGAAGGCAACGTATCTAAAGCTATGACAGAAAATTTTGTCAACTTAATGAGCCCAGGAATGACAACAGGTGCAGTAGTTGCCTGCTTCAAAACCTCTTGAAAGCAGAAAATTTCATAATTATATTTGTAAGGACACAACATTTTGGGCTAAATACTCCTTTCTATGCACTTAAAATAGTATGAGATTATCAATTCCTGTTAAAATTTTCTATTAAATTTCACTGCATTTATCCTTTCTCAGTTCTCTACTGAAACACCAGCAACATAAAAGACAAGATAATATTTCAGTTCAAGTAAATTTGGACTATCATTACTCAGATTGATATACTTCTCAAGATATTGTGGATCATTTGATAGCAAAAACAATTCAAATGAGAATGGCTTGTAGAAATATATAATTTCTGCTTAATAACCTCTTAAATATACATGAAGGAGGAAAAAAAAAGGATGGTAGATTTTAGTTCAATTTTGTGTTGGAGGATAATGCCAAATCATATCTTCCTCTCCTTAGGATAATGTATTTTGGAAGTGTAGGAGTTTATACATTTGGTTCTCATGGATTTGCACAGTTCGGTGAGTAAAATCTTTGGTAACAAGAAAATGGGATATGGGGTAGTATATTTAGATGTCTGTTTGCAGTAACTTCATATCTGCTGTGTGCACTTTTTTATTTTTGAAATTGTTGATATATCATATCTTGAAGAAATATGTTGCTTATGAATGTAAAAAATAGCATGAAGTGTCACTAACTGTCTGGAAAGTTTATGCTTACTGCAATCTATGCATATTGAAGCACATTATTACCATGCATTATTAAACACTCTGCAAAAGAGTCTAAACATAATTCTCAACTTTGCGATTCTTTTGTACCAATTTATAGAACCTAAGAGAAAATGTTACTACTCCAGTGTTCTGATCTGCAAAGCACTGACATGCACATAGTAAAAGCACAACAGGAGTTATTTTCTCACATACATTCAAACTGCATTTTCTCAAAACATGAGTCACTGAACCATTCGCCTCATCTAAGCGCAATTTATACAACAAACAAAGCCCAAAGAAACTGTTTTAAGTGAAACTGCATCTTTTATCAACAATTCTTCTGAGAAACAGAAATGAAAGTAGAGATACATTCTGACCTGGTCTGAGAAAGAGGAAAAAGAGTTTTAGTCAAGAAATATACAATTTTTCATTGTAAAAACGAAACAACAATGACAAAAAAAGAGATCTATTTGGCCTATAAAGGCTACCAAACTCGAGGATCTTGTTTCATGAATAGTTTGGCAAAAGAAACAGCTTTCTATTCTACTGATATTTTTCACATATGGCAAGTATGATAATAGAGTATGCAGGGAGAGCAAAATTCATTATAAAAATCCAAGATATATTTGCAAACATTTTTCCCCTTTATAATTTACATACCTTCAATTATAAGTAAGCTAATTACCAGCTTCTGCTCTAAATTTGGACATCTTCCAGATAGTATTTATCCTCACAGAATTTTTAAATCTACAGTTGAGAATGTCCTTAATGGTGAACATAGATAATTTCCATTTGTAGTCAAAAATTCAGAAAACTTAGAACCACAAGCAAGCAGATGCTTTATTTGTTAAAAAACTCTGCATATGAATGCAACACGTATAGTTTTTTATCCAATAAAAATCTTGCATTCATTCACCTCTCACCAACAATTTGCAGATCTTTCTGGGTAAGGTGAAGGCAAAGGTATCAAAATGTCTTATCAAGCTTGCTTCCAGTGAAAACAGTTAGAACAATACCATATTCATAAATATTCCTGTTCAAATCTTCTGGCAGTACCTGTGAGCTTTTGTTATAGATCAAAACACTATGCTAAGTACTGTCCTGAGTAAGAAGACATATTGGGTTTATTGCCATTTTATGGCAAAATTTTGATGGCAGGAGGCTGCAGGGATGCCTTGTGATAGGAGAAATCAGGAGCTGCCTCCAAATCAGACAGAGCCAGTTCCAGTCACCTCCAAGGCAAACCTTCTGCTGGCCAGTGCCGAGCCCAACTGGTGGCACCTCTGCAATAATATGTTTATGGGACCACACAGTGGAGCAGGGCAAGAGCACGGGGAAGAAGGGGCAGTATGGACAAATTTTTATGACCTGACTGCAACACTCATTCCCCAACCCCCATCCCTCACACTGCTTGGGGAGGGAATGTAGAAGAGTTGGGAGTGATGTTGAGCCTGGAAAGGAGGAGATATAAGGCAGAAGGTGGTTTTAGTTTTGTTTTTATTTCTCCATATCCTACACTGCTGTGACAATAAAGGACAATAAAGGAAACAATTGACAATAAAGGAAACAAATTTCTTTATGTCCTCTGTTTTGCCAATGACATTAGATAAGTGGTCTCCCTCCCCTTATCTTAATCCATGAGCCTTTCATCATATTTCCTCTCCATGTTCTCTTGAGTGGGGGGGGTGACAAATGGGCTTGATGGACACCTGGCAGTCAATTAAACCTATCTACGTGTTGTATTTGTAATGGCACAAATTGTACTAGTGCTTAGCTAATAATAAACTTGTTAATTCTGATGTTCCTGTTCATTATTGAGGCTGTGATGAGACCTTTGCTATTATGATCTGATGCCTGGGGAAAAAAAATATTTAATAAGCTACACAAATAATATTTTTATTAGCACCTTCCACACTTCCACAGTGGTTTTAAATTAATTGAAAATGCTCATCATTAAGATACATTATCTATATATTATAGATATCTATTACGTTCTATTACATTATATGTAAGTGATATAAGATTTTTATTTGTGAATAGAGTACTAATTATTATTTTATTTTCTTCATTCCAACCCAATATGAAATTTTAAATTTTAAATCTTTTGTTGGTTTGAATTTGATTTCTTGTTCTCTCTTGGAGCCAAGCTCATGTCTTGGTTTCCACCAAAACTATAAAAAGCCTTATGAATACTGAAGACATAGTCCCAATGCCTAAAGGAGTTAAAATTTGTTGAAAATTTTCTGATAAGGTCTTTTCCAACAAATACTTCAGTATCAAAATTTTTCATGTGAACATTTTTCCTAAAACGTTCAGTCTGTCCAAAAACTCCTTGGCAAATGATTCTTTGAATGGCCAATATTTTAGATAGCTCAGTCCCTGTTGCTGCCACCTCCAGAGCAAATTGCTGGTTTTACACTTCTGAGGAAATCTGGTGCCTCACCTATATAAATATTCTGATTCTTGTGATCTCCATTTTCTGAGGACTATGAAAACCATGAACTATGGGTCATGGGAGAAAAAATTTCTCAGAGAGCAGGATCCCATGCCATTGATACACAAAATTAATATGAAAACAGAGACCTTGAAACAGACTACATACTCTTGCCCCAATGAATTGCAAAACTTTGTGCTTTCAATGCTAAAATCTACTACAAACTCTGCTGCTAAGCAACGTCTGCTTTGTTACATTAGTCTTCATCCTGCATCTAGACTCCTCCTTTATCTTGAAATGATGATTTTGTTTTTAGTATAATTAGTTGTAATCATCACATGTAGCTATAATTAATGTAGAAAAAAATAACAAGAGAATATGTATTTGTAGTGAAGAACTAAGTATCTGAGTTCCAATAAAAAAATGCTGTGCTTGGACATCTTTGTGGCCCTTTTTTGAAATCTCTCCAGTATCTCTGTATCTCTCTTGTACTGGAAAGTCAAGATCTAGACCCAGCATTTCAGATGTGTCTCGCTGAACAGAAAAGGAGCAATCACTTTGCGTGACCTACTGACAACTCCTAATGCAGCCCAGGAAAGCCCCAGTCTTTCTCTTGCAAGGGAGCAGTGTTGGCTGATGCTCAGCTAGGTGTCTTCTGGGATCCCCTCTTTAATATGAGGTACATGTTTAATTTCTGCTGTTCAGATCATTGCATATGATAAATATTCCATTTTTCACAGCAACAACAACAAAAGATTACATAGCTAAGATTACACAGAAACAAAAAGCTCAAAATTAAAGGTGGAGCTCAGAGCTATTCAATTTCAGTGTCTCCAATATCCAACATCTAGAAGTTCAGGAGCAAACTGAATACAGACATTTTGCATGACACCACATAACAAGATTTGATAACAAGATGCAGAGTAGAGTGGTAGTAGATTCTGGGATAATTCTGACAGTGAAAAGAATATCTGTTGAAGGCTCAGCTGAAATGATGAAGAAGCTAATGAGTACAGGAGAATATATGAGAAGTAAGAAACAGAAGGATAAAGTAATGAAAAATATGAACGTGACATAGCAGCAGAGAATACAGCGAGACATGGAATCTGAGTGAGAGGTAACAAAGAAAGATGTATGAGGAAAAAACAAGGAATACAAGCAAGTGAATATTTTTTTAGTAATGGAAATCTTTGTGCTTGTATTATTTCTTTCTGTCCAGCCATATGACATTTTATGAAATTGCATACCTATTTCGCTTTTCCCTATTGGCTACCCTCCAGCTATTGTTGCTCCCTCTTCTATTCTGACTGTATCTTCTGAATCTTTTAAGTTACAAATTTCTGTGATCTGTCCTCACCTAGAGAAGAAGTTTTCAGGAAGACACATTAACAAAAGTTCACAGTTCTGTCTCTAAAGTGAACAACACATTTTCTTTTTCCGCCGTAAAAAATGAAGTAAAATCCTGCAAGCAGTTTATGAATGACTCTAGAAATAAAACAGCTGCAGTTAGGAAATTAAATTTGGTTTTGAAGTAGAAAGCATTTGTGCATTCTGCTGAAAGCTGACCTTGATTCAACACAGTACACTGTGCTTGTCCATTTCATTTTGCATTATATTTTTTTTTATTAAATTGCAACATGTTTCTCCAAAAAAAAGGATATGAAGCAAATTTATAGCCTGATATGAAATTTAGGATAATCAAAAAAATATACTATGTGGGATTTAAACATCTTTGCAAATACTGTAGCTCATAATTACCATCATAATCTAGCCCAGACTTAGCGCCCGGCAGGTATGAAAGTGTCTGCTGCTTACACTGTGATCAGTAATTAATGCAACACATATGCTGAGATGTACTTTTTGAGAAATAGAATGCAATCAGAAGCTATAATAATTACAAAATACACATTTTTATGTTATATATTGCTATAAAATATTGTTATTATAATTATTAATTATTTTTCACTGTCAGCTACGCTGCACTGAAAACAGGCTATAAAGCAGGATATTCATCTTTATGAATATAACGACACAATATTCTATCCTGTGTTCACTTTACTTATAGAGACTAAGAAATCATTATTGCAAGAAGATAAAAAAATATTTGCAATGCAAAGAGCACAGAAATGTCTGTGGTAAATGTTACTGTTTAATTACATGTTTTAAGCATTGTAACTGTTACTGAAATCAACTGATGAAAACATTTAATACAGCATAGTATGCAACTAACTCAGGATTGGAAGCACTTTTAAATTGTCCAAGACTTCTTAAAATGTTTAAAATCAAGAGGAAGAACAAGCTAAACTGTATCAGTGCATTAAAACTCTGTGGGATTGCATGCCAGGGGATATACATTAAAATCAAAAATTATAACACCTTTTTAAGCTATTGATATGTTTAAGGCATGATTGCTTCACACCACTGAAAAAGGCAGGCTAGGAGCATAGATCACACATTGCTGTTTGAATGTTAAGCTGCAGTTCATTCACATGGCAGAATGCCAGCACAAGTATTTGGCCATGAGAGGACATACATTTATGATGAATTCTCTGCAGCAAATCTACTTTTATGCATTATTTCTTTACAAGTAGCCTAGAATGCAGAACCTTCTCATATTAAAGAAGGGGCAATCGAGACCCTAACTCTTCAACTTTGATTTTCACCTCTGTCCTAGGCATGTCTCTAAACAGCTTAGTTTTCCATGCATCAAGCTGTTGTGGGCAGCTAGGGTAGTCCTTTCAGTGACCTCTTCTATTCAATGCTTAAGCAAAGTCAGTTGGTCACTAATTCTATAGTTGACTAAATAACATTATTTATCACCTAGAAAACATGCATTGTTATTCCTTGCCAAAATGAAGTAAGCTGATATCTCTCATTGAAATATTGGGGGTTGGGCTTGTTTGTTTGCTTGGCTGAGGGTTTTTTTAGAGCTCAATATCTCTTTCAAAACATACAGAAATATGTTCTCAGGCATCACAAAGGTACATACAAATCTCATAAAAGACTGAAATCTTTTTTCTTCTTTTATTTTTCTTCAGATAAATTGTCCTAAAATGAATTTTAAGTCTAT
This sequence comes from Irena cyanogastra, assembly GCA_013397155.1. Lineage (NCBI taxonomy): Eukaryota > Metazoa > Chordata > Aves > Passeriformes > Irenidae > Irena > Irena cyanogastra. The sequence continues at coordinate 117,132 of VWZV01007092.1, read as the reverse complement.
AACTCTATATCACCTAGCCTGCATTAGTACTTCTCTTTCTATATATGAATAAATTTAGTCTTCATTAAATAAATACGGGTTTTCTTATTGTTCGGTTACTAGTAGTTATTACTAGACAGATCAAGATGACTTAGCAGGTGGGAGGAAAAATAACTGTTTTCTGGAGCTGGAAAAATAACTGAACTTTTTCAAAAGAAAAAGAAAATTAGCTTTTTAAAAACCAGTTATTCCTAAAGGATGAGTGAATTTCTTAATGATATGCAAAGTCTACTATACTGACTTTTTGAACCCTTGTTATATCAGTCTTTGTAGAATTATTAATGTTTAAATGCATATGCTCTGGTAGTTGTCCTCTCCTAGCAGTTCTCCTATGCTACATAACATTTGAAGTCTCTCATTAAAACAGAATCTGGGAATAAGCACTGGAAATTGCTTTACAGCTGATTAGAGAAATATGACTTCAAGTTCTGGACAGTTCAATAATAGTTCTAAAAATAGATTAGATCCAGAAATTGCTCTTTGGTTTTCTATGGTCTACCATCTCACACTAAAATACTAAGATTAAATTATTGGTCAATGACTAACATTACTGTCACAAATGCTAAAATCACTGGGGTTTGAGAGGATTGTAAGTGGGTTTATTATGGTGTAGTAGTGAGCAAGCAGCATGACACTTATAATTTGCTACTTATGCATTTGGGAGAGAATCAGAGAAATATAAGGATAATTAGATTTTGTTCATTATTTTCTTTGTAACAAGAACAAGACCAAAGCAAAAATAGTAACAATAGAAGTGCATTTAAAAAGCACCCAAATTTTTAAATGGTATTATATTTTAAATACTTTATTTCATTAAATCAAAAGACATTCACATAAATAGAAAGGCAAAAACAAATGGAAAATGGAAAAAATAGACTTGAGTCTAAAATGTTAGTAACGTTAGTAACGTCTCAGTCTCCTGATTCAAAGCTAAAATAATTACATGCAAGGAAACATTAGTTTGAGTAACTTAATTCAATATAATTACAAAACCATAGGTAGAATATTATATGACTTTTATATGATTTAATTTTTTTTGCTTACATGCTTCTGGCAGTTAGTATTAATTGTGTTCAAAAGTGCAAGTCTCCTTTATGTTATTATCACGCAAGGAGGTACTTCTGTATGTCATGAACATAAATCTTATGATATCTTGATAAATGTCCCAACAAGAATTTGAACCCATCATTTCTTCTTTGCCCATCCTCAGGTGTACCTGTTTAAAAGATTATTTCCTTCTTTCTAATGGCTCATTTTCTTTAAAAACCAAAGAAATTCCAATATATACACCAGTGAATTTAACCATTGCTATTTGAAAAGCTGCCAACTTTTCCTCTCAGTCTATTCATATTTACAAATATGTTTCTCTGTAGGTTTATATGAAATATTCATTTTTACTTGTGTTTGTACATGGCATGAATAATTGCCATGACTTTTTTCTTTTACATCACCAACAATATAAGGCTTGTACCATGTTCACACCTATAATAATTCAAAATTTTACAGTAATACCCCAGATAATCTCTATACACATTGTATCCTTCTAAAATTAATTCCTTGTTTTTTCCATACAAACATACCTAGTTGGGTGAGTTACAGGCTTTCAGGCTTTACTGCTGTTTTATGATCAGAGTAATGTTATGTTTTTGCAGTGGCATGTTTGTTTTATACTAATCACACTGTATTTTGTGTAGAGTGCAAACTTTATAAAACAACAAACTTGAAGAAAATAGAAGAATAGAGTATGAGTGATCAATGAGTACAGGCAAATAAGGGACTGTCAATCATGTCATCATCAAGACAAGTGGTTAATTAGCTTCTAAAGAGGTAGTCCTAACTAATTCATGTTATCTGTCAGAAGACAGAGAAATACAAATCCACACTGAGAAGACAGCCAAAATGCGAACACAAACAAAATAAGACTGAAGAATAAAGTCAGCAGAAGAAATAAAGTCCCATAGTGATTTGTAAAGAAGCATCATGGAATAAGTTTAAATATTTAACAATGAGAGTCAATAATCCTCTCAGAAAACGTTTCTGTATAAACAGTTTTGAGACTGTCAAATATTATAGTGACCAGCTTTGACCTTCCAAGAGGAAAAAATGACAATTCAAAATTAAGAGGTAGACAAATGAGAAAGTTGCCGAAACCTTGAGACATGAAAATGATTTCATTGGTATTAATTTCCTCTCACTTCCTAAATTATGTTGATTAAAAATAAATAAGGTGGGCAAACAGACAAATTTTAATTTCTGAATTGAAAATGAATGGTCTACCATGTTTCAGGTTTTCATCAAAACAATAAAATTTTTATAAGTGTAAATCTTTTCATATAAGGATTTTTATTTTTAAAGCTGCAGTAAGTATTGGAACTCTATATAGACCCCTGGTAAATGTTCATAGAAATAAACACAGTAACCAACAGAAAGCACATGGATATGTGGTTAACTTACAGTTTACCTGCTAGCATATGTATACAAACTGTCTCAAGGACTATGAGGAGACCTTACTGTATCATCCTACTTCATTCTTTGTGTCTATGCTATTAAACTTAAAAGGTCAAGTTTATTTTCTCTATGCTCGCTGTTGATCTCCTTTAAAAGGCAGTTCATGTCTACATTTACATAGAATACAATCATAGGGCACCTATATTTCTATATAGTGATCCTCAAGCCCTAATATTATTTTTTGAGTATTTTACTAATTCCAAAAAGAATGAATTTCACCTGGTAGTTCCCATTCTCATTTTTTAATTACTTAGGAAATTAATGTAAATCTGGGTCTCACAGAGAGTTAGGATATCTCACAGAGGAGTCCTAATTGAAGGTCTTCAGGCTATAAGGCAGCTGTTCCCAGTGATATGTTTTGTTATTTTTTAAACTGGTGTGCAAATTCTATTATTAACCTTTGTTTTTATTAGAAAGTTTTCCTCAAGTAAATAATCTGGAGTTTATTGAACCATTTAAATAAGCCCAGTTGTCATCATGTTTCCTTTTTAATTCAGCAATGTGTCTTTTCTTTTTATTCTTTCCAAGGAATATGCTTTAGCAGTTTATCTGAGAAGGGGTGAAAAAATTGGATCCAGATGGACCTTCACTCTGACTGGACCTTTTATGTCTTCTCATGATTTCCCATAAGATGAAAAAGGTTAGGAAAAATAGTAATTTCTCCATTTTACTACAGTTGTAACTCTTGCCATGCACTTTGAAGATTGTGTAAACTTGTATATCTCACTTTTTTGAGTATGAGGAAGCTGGAAAACTCCTGGGCTAAGATACAGACAGATTAATAGGAATAGCAAATGACACACACACGAGCAAAGCAAAACAATTCACTACTTCCACGAGCAGGCAGGTGTGGATGCACAGTCCGGTTAGAGAAAGAGAAAACTAGATAAGATTTCCCACGACTCAGTCTGGGAAACGGTAAGGAGCCAGAGATGAGGAATTCAAAACAATCTGCACCTGGTGTTTTGACCAAGTTGTTTGAAGTAGTTTCTTAATTAGCCAATCATGTGAAATGTATTGATTAAATAACCAATCAAGTACACCTGTAGTGGAGCATGTTGAAAAAAAGAGCAAGACGACACAATAAAGTAACTTTTAACCTTTACCATAGCCTTCTAGTGTGTGAAGTCAACTGTGTTGGTGATAGAACAACAACAGGCGGGTGTTCAGCCATCCCCAGGAGAGCAGGGCCCTTTCACGTGTAACAGTTCATTGGGAAGAGCAATGCCACCACTCCAAATGCCCTGCTCTTCCTCCTTCTTCCCTCCCACTTTATACACTGAGCATGATGTCACATGGTCTGGAATATCCCTTGGGTCAGTTTGGGTCACCTGTCCTGGCTATGTCTCCTCCCAGCTTCCCATGAGCCCCCAACTTCCTTGCCAGTGAGGCGGTGTGAAAAGCACAAAAGGCTTTGGCTCTGTGTAAAACCAACTCAGCAAGTAAAAAAACATCTCCATATTATCAGCCCTGTGTTCAGCCCAAATCCAAAACATAGCTACTGTGAATAAAATTTACTGCCCCAGTCAAAACCAGCACACAAGTCTTAGCCTTGCAGTAGTGATTTTGGAATAACTTCAGTTCTGCTAAAAAAGGAGTAAAGAAGACTACTGAAATCATTTAACGAGACAAAATAAAAAATAGTTTTAATATCCAAAATTCTTAATTTCAAATTTAATTTTTAAATCATGAAAGGTTGCATTGTATTTTAAATTTATCCTGTACTAATCCAGATTTTTTCTGCTGCCATTTTAATTTGGCAGTATTCCATATGCATTTTACCCACATTTGTGCAATACTTTACCTCTCTAGACTAGATATCATTTATTTAGAAAACCATATCCTAAGGCAATGCAGTACAAGAACCTTTCATGTTTAAATGGCAACTATTGAAAGAACAAGACATGCTACAAAAATAATGTGAATAAGAGCTTCCATTACAAGAATACATTAAATTGATGCATTACCAAATCTCTTTGATGTTCTGTATTATTTATCAACAACATTAAGAATATGAAAGTATTATTCAGAATTATTGGTTTATTTAATATGTTTAACATGTTTCACATAAAACATTTGAATTAAAAATAATAATTATCGCTTTTGAAGAAGTTTAGTATTTTATTACACCAGAGTAAATATACTTTTTCTAAGTTAGCCTGTTGGTCAGTGTTAGTAGAATAAAGACTGGATTCTTAGCAGAAGAATATGTTTTCTCACAGCAGAATTAATAAAACCCAAATATATTTCAAGTGTATAAAAAGACTTTCAAAGACTTTCCAGGTTTGCAAGGAATAATATATAAGTAAGGAGTGAAGTATTCCAAGACAAGCAAACTGCAACTATTTAAAAGCATTGGTGATCTCAAGTCCTAATTGCATCTATCTCAATGTTTACTTTAATTACTCTTTCATGTTAAAATTTGTCCCTCTTTCTTCACATTCTTGTACTCCTACTGCAGCAATAACTTACACATTGTCTCAACAGCTGATTTTGCTGGATAAATTAATACAGTTATTTCAAGGAAAGTTTCAAAAGTAGGCATTTGGTTACCTTTGCATTTCAATGCAGAGCTTGGATGCACAATTTTAGGCTGTTGTTCTGGACCAGCGATCTTAAGAGGTGAATCAGGGTTAATGCTGAAGGCAAGCCTGTAATGGTGCACACACGGTGACAGGGCAAGGCAAAACATCAGCTCCAGCTGCCTGAAAGGATGTAATAAGGAATTACTCCCCAGAAGTCAATAGTAAACCACACATTTTGTGCCTTTTTACCTCCCAGACAGTTAAAGAGTGTTGTTTTTAGCAGCAACCCTATCATTTCCACCATCCTCCACTCAGCTGCATTGCTAGGACATCAAATAAGGCCCCAGTTGTGAAGCTTTTATGAACAGTGGAAATCTTTTTGGTTGATAGTCTAGTGTACAAAAACTATTACCATGAATAACAAATCTTAGAAACATTCTAAATTTGTGACAGTGTTTTTCTAATCCGTTTTTTCTTATTTCAAAGTACTTTTTACTTTACTGAGATAAAAAGAAATTTATCACAGGAAAACCATCTACTCTTTCTGGATCATTATGCTTTTATCTGATAAAGAGAACTCCACAGTAACATTTTCTAAACTACAGTCTCATGAGAGAACAAAAATGGCTAGCAACTTTGGAAATCCTAGGACGAATTTGTGTGAGAGATTCTGTGTATCTGCATGCAGAACGGCTCATGACTGAGTAGCTGGAAATGCTGGGATGACAGTTGGCTGTTTCAGCTGCTTATGTTATTAGAGAGATTGAAATGGATGTCCACAAGAAACATTATAATATGATTTTTCATTTACAATTTAAATGTATGTCTATTCTTCTTCTGCTTTAATAAAAGGGGTTTTTTTTTCCATCAAAGAAAACTTTTTTAAGTCCTTCAGGGGCTTCAGATTTTTGTTTATTTGCTTTTAATTAATAGAATTCAAATGCAAGATGATTCTACACAGTCAGAAATCAAGAGATATTTGCTTGCAAATGCAAACCTAGCTTAGTAGTAGCAAAAGAATACTCTTTTGTTTAAGTCCTAATGTCATCCATAAAGAATTTAATAAACAAACAAAAAATTCCTCCAGGAATAATAGATACTAAATTTATATCCACTGTAAACAATAGGATTCTCACTGGTATACGAAGCATAAATGAGATGGAATGAAATGGAATATTGAAATAATAAACTTTGCTAGATAGTAGCAAAATACCCACAGGTATGATTTCCTTACAGTTGCCTGTCAAAATACCATGATATTTGAAACTAAAATATCAGTGTTCTCTGTTATGAAATGATATTGAAAAGAACCTTGGAGGTTTTTTTGTGGCTTTTAATGATATGACCAAACTAAAACCAACCTGTAGAAGCACAAATGAAATTCTGCATGCTGTCAATTTTATGTGAGGAAATCAATACAGACACTGAGGTTGAAAAAATGAGAGGAACTTATCTGTCTCCTAAATTGGAACCAACATAGTGGAACTCAGTATGGCAACACTCCAAAACTGATACCACCCATGCTTCAGAGCAGACTGGGGTTTTTTTCCCTTCTGCATCACACGCTGCAAAGTGACAAAGTTTTAGTTTTTTACTCTTCAATGTTCATTGACTGTGCCACAGACATGACACTATATTTAAAATTTTAAATATATTTTAAAATGTACAGCTCAGAAAGATTAAATTTACAGGAAGAAACCAATCACAGTTTTATCACTGAAGAACAACTGAGAAAAAGCTTTCTCGAGGCTGTTGCTGCCTACCTGACACAAGAATCTGAAGGAGAAAATTGAATGAAGGAGAAGCTGCTCTCCCTCTCTCCCTCTCTCTCTCTCCCTCCCTCCCTCTCTCTCTCTCCCTCCCCCCAAAAATAAGACTGTTTACTGAGTGTGTGATAGTATTGTTATGGTAGAGCATACCCTTAGAGATATTCTAAGCTGCTCACAGATTCTGCCTTCTTGAGGTAAACTGTAACCAAACTCTGAGGTGCTGCATAAATGTTTATTTTAAACCGAAGAAAATAATACAAGACTTTTTATCTTTCACAAAATGCTCAGATTCTTTCCACTAAATCTCGCTTGACAAAAACTCCTAATAAACAGCTGTTCTTAAGTCACTGTGCTCTCAAGACTGTTGACAAGTACCTTCGGTAGAGTTTTTGAGATTTCAAACAGAAATCATGAGGTATTGAACAGAAACCATGATTCAAAAACCAGAAAGTGATGTCTACGCAAACTCAGTGATATCCACTGTCTTAATTTTGTACCTGGAACTTCCGGTTTCCTTAAGCCTTATGAAAATATAACACCCTTAACAGAAACTGGACTAAAAATTAAGATATATTGGTGCCAGGTAAATTATTTAAACTAGGTACACTGAAACAGCTTCTTTGGTTGGTTCCCCCACAAGTGAAGGACAGAGTAATTTCCATTAGTACTTCACAAATTCTTAGTGGAAAAGCAAAAGCAAAGCAGCTTTTAATGATTAAACCTCCTCCAGGAGTGACAAGTAATTCAATGCCTGCCTTGGCAACCTCACAGGGCCCTCTTATTAATATGAACTGCATGCTTTCTTAGCAAAGGAAACATTGCTACTGATTTCTACCATTTCTAACAAAGACCTCTTTTCACGGGTCCCAAACCTGGGAATTGGCTAGTGCAATCTGGTATCAGCACACAGTGTGCAAATGTGCAACAAATATGTGAAGCACTGGAGAATCAGTCTCAAGTGGCCTGGGTTGAAGGGACTTGAAAGCAACCACCCAGTGTGTGCCAGCTCTCTCACATGGCAGGATAACTGCCTACTCACAGAACCAAAAGAGTATTTTATATCTGTAAGTGTCTTTTCTAGCTGACTTGTAGGAACAACCAAGACAATTTGGTGCACTTTTGGGTGTCTAAATAATGCCAACTACGCCTGCAAATAATTGTACATTGAAAAACGCAACGTTCACCCCAAAAAAAGATAGAGAAGGTGTATTTATGTTGCACAGCTTATATAGAGTACATGAATGAATCATGATTTCTGCACAATAAAAAGGAAGAAATAACATAGACTACCACAGACTGCAGAGGCATGTGGGCAGGAAAATTCTTCATATTAGGTGTCTGAGAAAATCCAGGGGGAATTAATGATCTGCTCTATTCAAGAACATTTAAAAAACAATACCATCTGGCATTAAGTAGAATTCAGGCCAAGAGCTAGCAGCAAAATAGGTTTGACAACCTTGACATAAAAACTACTTACTCTCAGTGCCAATTATGGTCTCCTTGCCAGTTCAAAAGCATATCTTTCCAAGAATGGCATTTAGCCTCTACTGGCATCTGAAACACCACACAATCTTTACACCAGAGATTAAAGTAAAAACACTTATGCAAAGCACCAAGCAGAGATAACTGCATAATCTGGATAAACACACCAAATACTAAATCACTGTTCATTATGTTTAGAACTAATAAGAACTGACATCAAATAGTAAAAGAGTGTTCATTTCTCTAGCTGGAAGCTTTGAAATATAGTTTGCTTTACATATTCTAATAATTTTGTAAGTCAAAATTCTATCCAAGTTTTTCAGAAAGGGTTCGGGTTGACCATTTCTTTCCCTACAGAATGGGACTTCCTCAGCTCCCTATTTATTACCAAGTGCATTTTCCTGGGCTAGTGACAAATAGATAAAACTGAGACCAGCTTCCTTCTTAAAGCTTTTTTAAAGAATCTTCACTATTAAAAGCCAAAAATTAGCTCTATTCACATACTATTTAACTGATTTCAGATAGCTAAAGGAAAACATGATCTTATTTTATATGTTATCAAATCTCAAAGCTTCTGTAATTGTCCAAAACTGGTAGACATGGCCTCTCTTCCTTTAAGTGCAAGAACTCTGTTTCAGTAGCTGGCACTGAAGAATGGATGTGGCATCTTAATCCAAGACTGAATTTATGAAGCAATAACAGGATTTCTGGGAGATAACTTCCATGTTAATATAAAAAGAAATCCAATCTTATATTTTAAATTCTCAGATACAACAACAACCAAGGGTTAAAATTTTTAGAAGTCCTATGACAATTCTCAAACAATAGCTGTCCAAGATGTTAAAAGATGTTAAAACTATTGTACAGGGATTACTTTTCTGATTGGGTTAAATCTATGCACTGAGTTAATGAAGGCGTTATATTTTAAAGTGCACAACATCAGTATATGCAAAATTTTATCATGTAACTTGCAGTAACCACAGACACTTCCAAATGAATTCTTGATACTCAGTTATTTTCCTTTCATTGTTGCTAAAATTTCCACTAATTCCCCAGTGAGAAATCTAAAAATGTATGTTTCATATTTGGAAAAATTCAAATTTGGAAAAACCATTACATCTGAATTTTAGCTTGTCTAGAATATTTGTGTCTGAAGATAATTTATTTTTAATAGGCACAAATCACCAATTGTTAATAAATATGAAAACCTAATCCTCTGAAGTGTTGAGTATTTAGAAATGGTAATGATATTTCTACCATATTCCCTATGTAATGTAACTTGTTTCCCGGTTGTTTTCACATTCTCTATCTCTAGACTTTTAGAAGTATGCCATCATCAGCTCTTTCAGAACAGGAGGAGTAAAGAATAAGGGAATTGAAATGTGTCTGTGCTTAACTAAATTGTGAAAGAGTAAAAATAAACATCTCCATCTACATGCAATGCAGTAAACAGCTTCTCATATCAGTTTTATAATTCAAAAGACTAAAAGTAGTTGAGGCAAAAATACACAAAGTATTTAAAAGGAATCAAAAATGAAAAAATAAAGGAGAACTGAAAATATAAACTGACTTGTGACCTTTGATCTGACTTACAGACCTGAACTGAATTCCAAATATGACAGTAGCTTATTAAGTAAGCTTATTAAAGTGCCTATTATTAGGCACTTCAATATCACTGAATCAGCAAACTAAGGCTATTAAGCTATAAAAATGACAAAAGACTAGCATATTTAAAAATATATTTGAAAATGGATATCTGTAATTATTTATGTCTCATAGATGATATATTTAGTTAGATATCAGTGAATATGACATTTCAGTTACTTCTCAGACACAGTATTAAAGAAGTCAACAACAATGTGCGGTTCACACTTCAATGCAAAATACTACATTTTGTGGTTTCCTGTAATTTCATGAAGTATTAGAGAAAAGATGATTAAAAAAAGGGAAATTGATAAATAATGCTGAATTCAAACACTCGTTTGCCAAGCAGAAATTGAGAAAAAACATCAGAAAAGCATATAGATCAAATGGAACTTAGTGGCATTTTGTAACTATATATTAATTTAATTTGTAACTATATATTAATTGTTTCAGTATTTGGTATCGGCTCACAATGAATCTCACCCAGTTCCTATACAACTATAAAATTATATAATTTTATAAGAATTTGACTTTAATCAATGCCTTCAAGTAAAATGCAAAGGCCATTGACAACTTCCCCAAAAATTAGGGCTTTTGGTGTTGCTTGACACAATCAATATTAAAGTAAAAAAAGTCAAACTCAACCCTGCTTTGCAGCCTGCTGGAACAAAACCAAAACCAACCTAAATGTAAACTAAATCTGGGTACATACACATTACTTATTTTTAGAAATTTCATGGTTCTGTTCTACTTTATGTACTGGGCACTCCAACCGGGTCATCTACATGTCAAAATCATAGAAAATGTTTGATGCAATATATCCTCTTCAAAGAAGAACCATGAAACAAGTATTTCAACCAGATTAACTGCCCTAAAGAAAGTGTAAGATGTGAAATGTACTAAGAAAGTATGTCTGACTTAGTAAGACTTTTCTCATAGTAAATTTGAAAACATAAATATGCATATTTATGAGAAGATTCAGTTTGTGTAACAAACATGTATAGTGATTGGCATTTTCATGTACATATGTGAATAAGATGCAAAATACTGTCACTGCTACAAGAGAGCAAATATGTTAGATCAGTGCCATGGATAATTTATGAGTAGCTCATTCTAACTCTATTACAATATTAGAATAATATCCAATTAATATCTTGGAATAGTTGAAAAAAGTGTGTAAACATGTAAAAGTGCTAAGATTTTTAGTTGCTGTAATTCCCAAACCCTTGTTTTATTCCAAACACGGCATTGGGAATAGCATTTATGAACAAGAACTGCCCTAGTCCTGCAATGATGAATAAACATATATAGTGCAAAGTTTTTAACATTGAGGCATTTTGCATTTCCACAAGCCAGATGAAATTTCATGCTGTTTTACTCTTACTCAGCAATGAGTTACACAAAGAGATTTTTCAAAAATACTCTGGTGGCACTCATGCTTAACAAAAGGTAATGTGTCATGCACAAAACCTTTTCAGTAATAAACCATTTTCTTGGTTACAGATTGAGCACCAGTATTCATTACTGATACAAAAAAGTAAAAAATAAAAATAGGAAAAAGAATATTTAAGATATTTTAGAAAAAAATCCCACAATCATATTTACCACATAGTAGGCTTAGTCAAGGTTTCAAGAGAAACACCCCCAAATGTTGGTGTTTTCCTTAAACCTCTTTTTATCCTGTTTAGACTGTGTTCAGGGGCATATTAAAGGAGTGAGAAGAAGGAAAAAAACCTAATGTCTCAGGCTTTTCTCCTTTACCTTCTTAAAATAATTCTCTATTCATAGTCAACAATTTTAACCTTTGTGATGGGACAGAAAAAATAACAAGATTATATCTTAAAACAGTTTAGGTCAAAGAATGAAGGCATTTTGGGACATGAAAACCAGCACTATTTTAGAAAGATTTTAACACAGAGCTTTTCTGAAAGCAGTTGGATGACCATACAATAAGCAGTAGTGATTTATATGTTCGAAGCAGCTCCCACCATGTACAACATCTGCCATCAGATTAAATATTTAAATTCTTAACAGCACCTAGAAATTATTACAAGAATATCAATGTTCAGAAAAGGACAGGGGGAAATCAGGGGCAAAGTGAGATAAGTACGTTTCACTGTTTGATTGTCTAGTGTCTCTGAAAACAATTTGACATTCCTAACCAAAGACTCTCCCAGGTAGTTGGCACATGATACTTCTTTCATAAAATCTGTGAAAAATAATTGAAAGCATTTCCCCTCTGATGCTTAGAACGATTTTTAAATATCCAGGAGTAGGCATTCAGATGTCACAGTTGAGCAGTGAGAAGCCCATTAGTATTGAAAAAAGTAGCATAGAAGCCAGTTCCATACAGCCTTCACCACAGAATGGTTGTCCAACTCACAGCTTCAACCTCATCTCCAAAGGTTCAGTTCCCTAAAAGGCTCTGTACAAAACACTTCACACAAGGCAATATGGATTGAGTGTCTCAACAATATGTAATAGATAGAATTATCACTTGCTTGGGTAAGATTTTTCTTTCTCCATAGTGTTTATTCCCTTATTTTACTTCTCCCCCACTTTGAATGGATGTAAGCTTCAACTGAATTTATTCAAATGAAGATTGATTATTTCATAAATCTTTGATTTGTTTTATGCTGTAGCCTTGTGCCTGAGGATGGTTTGTTATGAAAATCAAAATAAAGCCATTTTGGATTGGTTTATATTTCCACTTTTTCTAATAATAACTAGTATTAATTTATTAAAATATCACTGATTTGTTTTTACTTCAAATATAAAAGCAAAATATCTGAATTAAATAGTTGATATAAAAAAACAGTAATTAAATGAGAATATATTGAGAGATTTTATATACAGTATTGATTTCTACATGAGAGAGAACACAAATCTATGGTTTATAAAATATTCTTCATTAGTTTATTTTCTGAGCAATAAATTCAAAGTTTATTCCAGGAAAAAAAGAATATGATGCAAATGCCATGTTTGTGAGATATCATTAAGGAAATGAACAATGTCTGGCTTAAGTTTACTGTAAGAAACTGACATACAGGTTATTAAATTCTTGTGATTGTAGGTTTATGCTTCAAGCATGGAATGCTGAAATGATATTTCAATGTTATGTATTTAGCAAAATAACTATGCCCAGCAAAGTCCACCTACTCTCTTCACATGTAGCACAAGATTAAATTTACAGTTAGAGTAGGTACATTAGCATAAAACAAGTTGCTACTTATGTATTCTTCCTCTTTAAACCAGGTAGCAATAGAACAAAGAAATAACTCTTACTAAAGCTGACAAGTTGAAGTTAACCAAAGACATGGAAAAGAGAGGCAAGTGTGAAGAGCTTCTATACAGACAAAAAGTTTTATTGATATTTAAGTAAAAGAGTCTTCAAAATTTTGTATAAAGACACAACTTACCTGCTTTGTGTTTGTTTCACCTCAAGTCCTTGACCAGATTTAAAGGTGGAAATGCTAGTTTTGGTACAAGGCTGCACAGCAGGACAGGAGGGAATGGCCTCAAGCTGAAGAAGGAGCAATTCAAGTTTGACATTAGGAAAAATTTCTTTATTGCAATTGGAATGCCATTGGAAGGGGCTGCTCAGGCAAGTGCTGGAGTATCCATCCCTGAGAGTGTTCAAGAAAGGACTACACGTGGCACTCTCTGTTGTGGTTCAGTTGACGCGATGCTGTTCAGCCAAAAGTTGGTTTTCTTCTTCATTGCATTTTGGTATGAACTCTGTTAGGACTACTACTGAATTTATTTCAATTTTCTCTCTCTTTGATCACTCTCTGCAACTCACAGGAAACAGGCAGTATGCTGTCTTGAAACCAAGATTCAAGCACATTATTTCCTTAACTTCAATAGAAACCTATAAAAATTACTTGCAAAACTGTAAAATATGTTGAATTTACTGATTTTTTATATCTCTGAGATAATAGTATCATATCAATGGATAGTGGTAATAAATAAATAAAAAAGAAATCATATTATAATTCTCTATCAAAAATTAAAACTGAAACTCACTGCAAAAAAAACCTCATGTTCTTAGAATGAAAGTTCAGTCTTAAGTAGGGTTATAATTTATATTTTGCAATGAGTACAACTCTTTTTTTGATGTAGAGGAGTTGTTATTTTTCTCACTTAAGTCCCTTCTACTGCTAAGGAACAAAAATATCAGACTTTTCAGTGTATCCATATTGAAATTAAATAAATAAAACAACAGAACGAAATATCTAGACATTTCATTTATTTTCGTCAAGAAAACTTCAACAGACATCAATGCTCAGGTAAAACTCTTGCAAGTGCTTTCATTCCATTAGTATGTTAATTGAAGCTTTTTTTATAAGTTTCTTTTTTAAGGTCTTCTTTATATTTGAGGATGATTCCTACAAAAATTTTATTCAAGCATGAGGTGGAAACATTACTGACAATTTTCTTCTGCAATCTCCTGCATTTTTTAATCAGTAGATTAAAATTCAACAGCTGCTTTAATGGAAATATATGCTGTAGCTTACAAAACCTACCTAAAATATTCATTCAGCATTGAATCTTATCAGAGTTTCTGAAGAAGATGCAGAGAATGGAACTGTTGTTTTCTTCATTCCTTGTATTTCTTCTTCAAAAAAAGGATGCATTTTCATTTGGAAATAAATAAGGAAAATAATCATGGGGCATGTTAAGATGACGAAGCTTTCAATTGATCTTGTGGGCAGACTCAAAAGTAAAAGGGATCTCTAAAATAACTAATCCCTTTGGTAATTGTCAGAAAATTCTGATCTTCTGTTTTCTGAAAAATTAAGAAATTATTGCTTGATGGGTTATGGTTTTCTTCTTAATTTTGTGGTTTCCCCACACCTTCTTTTTAAAAGTATTTCTGAATGAATGTTTTGGGAAGTAGTGTTTTTCCAAAGCTGATCAAAGTTAACAAAAATGCAACTGATCCTGGACTTAGGACAAGACTGGAAGAGATTTTCAAGTCTTATTCAGGGTTAGTTCCCTGAAGCTGAGAAAATGTGAAAATGTAGGTAACCATATAAAAATAGTCCAGCATGAAATGTTCGATTTTTATAATGAACATTATAAATAAAAATACATTTTTTTAGGAATTCAAAACATGGTTTTATTCTCTAAAGCATATAAAACACATAAAAGATTGTTGATAGTTGCTTGGCAAGAATATGTTTGATTTTCTATTGAATTTCATATTGATGTATAATTACAAAATTAGAAGCTGAAAAACACTTGACTTTTTTAATTGAGAAAAACAAAACTAAACACTGTCAATATTATTGGAGATTTGGCAAGACCCGTTACTGAATCAGAAGGCAAAAAGTTAATAATCCTCAGTGATACATGGTATTGTTAAGGCACTCTTGTGCTGAGTGTTTCTGGTTTTTATTTTTTTCCCCAAAAAGGAAGGGTTTGCATTCTGTACTTTTTAAGAACCACAGCAGGGAAAATATGCTGAAGAAGCTGAACAGTTAATCTTCTCCATGCATATTTGAAATCTGCCATTCTGTTCCCAAGCATGTTGTATTTATTTTGTGTGTATTGTACTTCATTTATTTACCAATTTTGCCACTGCTTGTTACAGGCCAGAGGTGGTGTACTGGAATTGCAAGGCCTCAGGATGAAGATTTGCCAGGCTTGCTCTGTTTGAACTCATCTTGATGTGCCTGGTAGTGTGCCTTGTTTTTCTTAACCCCAGGGAGGCTGGGAAAGGTTGACCATAACACCAGATAAAGGCATAGACATGTTATAGCACACATGTAACAATTTTTATAGCAATTTTATAGCATACTTGTAAAATGTGGCATTATTAATGATATTTTATCTTTAAGAGTGATGTTCTTTGTTTTGTTTTTCTTTCTTTTTTTTCTGTAACAGCTACATCTTTAACTATAGAATTACAATAGTAATTCTACAGCTAAATCATTGTTTTCAAGAATATTAAATTATTTTGTTTATATGTGTCTTTCTTCCTTCTTTATCCAAAAGAAAATTTTGAGCATAAAACTGAAGCCTAAACTCCTGCAACACCTTCTTTCCCTGATGAAATAACATCAGTTCAATCTCCCACTATTAAAAGTCATACCACTTTCATGGAATTCTTAAATGTTCAGACAGCCAAAAGGTGATTCTGAAATAACTTGCCTCTGTACAATAACTTTTCCTCTATCATGCCTGTACATGTTTCTACCTGGGTAATAACAGAAGCTCCATTGGCTCTTTCTCCTTAGTTTCTTAGCTTCTTTTTAAATTCTTTTTCTGGAAGTATTAAAAAAGATAAAAGCAAAATGAAATTTCTTTCTGTTTTGCATGAATAAAAGATAAAATATGATAACTGATATCTTCATCTCTTTTCACTGGTTGTGTAATTAATCAGTCAGTTGTATACATGTAATTCCAATAGTTCTAAAATGTCTACATTGCTTGCATATGTTTATCATAAAAATGGGATTTATATTAGAAGAACATTAATTAATTAAGTAATGATTTATTCTATAATAAATGGTTGCCTGTGGTGTGACCAAGGCTTTAAAAATACAAATTTACCTTAGAATAAGCTGTGTGTTATTTCATGGATATTGCCAATCATCTTTAAAAGAAAGTTCATCCCTCTCTTGGTGGTAAACCTGTTGAGCTAAAAGTGACTTCTGAAAAGGCAGGAACAGTATCTTCAGAAAAAATCTGCCACTTTGGCGTCACAGACTCTCACAGTACTGAGGACAAAGCCATGTAGAGAACAGCCAAGGTGGACTCAGACTGGGAGGTGAAAGAGAATGCCCAGAATGAGGGAGGTATCTTCCTCCAAGCACGAAAGTCAGTCTTGTGCACCTGACATTCACCACTCTGCCTGGGTCTAAAACTTACACGACTTCTAGTCCATCCATCCACCTCTTGGCCAGTTCCATGCCATTAACTTTTCTGCCTTTATGTAAATTAAGATTATAAGATTTTGAATATCAATGCCTAATAGTGGTGGAACAATATTGCTGAAAATTAATACTGGTTTGGACTGTGGCTAAACTGTTAGCCAGACTGGTATTTTCTGAAACTGACTGAACAACACTGCTAGTTGAAATGTGGAAGTGTTAACATTAGAAGAAAGGACTGGAAATTTGGGACTGGATATTGTCTGGGACCAGCCCAAACTGCGTGAGCATCCAGAAGCAGGCTGTTCTGTGGCAAGGATCTCTCAATGATGCTGAGGACAGAATAAGGAAAGAGCTCCAACAGTCCAAGTGCTGATGGAGCCACTGAAGCTCAAATCTCACATGCAACACTGGGTGGAAACTCCACTAACACAGCTTTAATTTAATAGCTGTAATCATCACCCAAACTTTTAGTAAGTAATGAACTTGACATGTAGGCAAAAATTAGTGAGGTATGTCATTGCAGACTGAAGACTTTTTAAGGCAAGGAAAGTTATTACAATTAATTTATTCTGTCTGTGTAGATAATTTTAGCTGTATTTATCAATATTCAGCATTTTCACCAGTTGTCTTCCCCATGTTCTGATTTTGATAAGGAGTGTTTGTTATTCTCTTCAAAATGGCTGTCACAGAATGTGACTTAAGAAAATATCAGTTTTTCTACAGCTAAGTGTTGTATAAAGTCTAGATGTAATACGAGCCAAATGTCAATAAATTTTCCTGGTCCTAAAGTTTTTTTAAGAGAAAACATATATGAAAAAAACACCACCACCTGAAGATCACAGAGATTTATGACAAATAAATTTTTAAAAGTAGTTGTAACTGTAGAAAAGTTTCTATTGAGGAATTTCTATAGCTAAACTAGGTTAAGTGTGAAGATTTTATCAAAGTTTCTTTTTGCTTCTCGGAGGCAAACTTGAAATAAGGTTTAATTGTCTCAATCTACTTCCCCCCCCTCCCTCTTTATGTGTAGTGATAGACAATCTAAAAGCCATGAGGAATATGCAGGTACAATAACTGAGTTACATAAGATTTAGGCTTTATAGGAAAAACATTCAGAAATGGGAAGTTAAAGACTTGAAAATTGATGAGACTTTTTGACTATTTTTTAAATAGTGCTTTTCTTTCAATCCATTCAGCTATTAAAAGATTTTATCTTGCCTATTTGATCCTGATAGCTACAGTATCTCTATTCCTGTATAATATATTACTGCTTCTATTTTGTACTATAAATACACACAAACACTATGAACCAACATATAAGTAATTATCTTTATTTTACTTTATGTTAGCAAAAAACATTGCACAGATGGTTTATAAAATTTAATTAATAAAATATGACAAAGTGTGAACTCTTATGTAACAACTCATGCTCGTGTGAATTGTTTGGGTTAGGACAGTTTTGTTTTTAAATTAAGATTTCCTGCAGTCTTTTCTAAAATGTTTTATAATGATTTATTCCTTTTAGCATGTAGTGTCTGGTACAGCCAAAGCAAATATAATTCTGACATTGATGAGTTCTGTACTAGCAAATTCCTCCATACTTTCAACTTATATCTGAAGTGAATTAGAGTTACATCGAGCTTGTTAGGCTTTGTCTGAAACTTGTGACTTTGTTATTTTTTTAATATACTTAATAGCTTTTATCTGTTTTAGAATAAAATATTTCATATAAGAAAACTTATTGGTTTGACTCATAATAGTCACTTTGCTACAGTAATAAATGGCCTTTTTCTGTAAGAAGTAAACTCCAAATAAGATTTCTTTATGTTTGCCAACTTCGAATGAACTAATCTTTTTCCTTTTACCAAAATATTTTGAACCTTTTTATCTTGATCAATTTCCTTTTAACATTCTCTGCAAAAACTTTTGAACAAATTCCATTTTTGTTGAAACATTAGTGCACGACTAGATTCTTTGATCTTCTGGAACATTACAAAGTTTTATTCACAAGGTTCTCAGAAAAAAAATAAATCAGAATGTATGTAACTTATGCCCCAAATTTGTTTTAGACAATTAAATAAATCTTGGAGTACAAAGAGATGGTCAGATCCAGATTAAACAGCTGACTATCAGGATTTAAAAATTAAAATTATGATTCTGAAAAGATTGGATTGCTGATATCACTCTAAGACACCGGCAGTAAAAACTACTCTTTCACTCCTATAAATATGCTAATATTAAGTCAATTGTTGTAGTACCTCCAAATGAAATAGGCAGCTGCCAAATCTTTCAAGTGGAAGGTGTCGTGGAAAAGAAATATATATTCAAAAATATATTTCATCAGAAGCCAAGTATATGTGCACTGACATAAAAGAGGTTGCATTAAATGGCTAGGCATCTCCACACTAAGCCAGATTTAGCGCCAGAGACTCGGAAGACATTACAAATCAAAACAAGGATCTAAGGCAGGTACCAGCAAGGATCTTCTTTCAGTAATGTGATAATACATTGCAAGTTTTAAAAAGCTTGTCCTGCATGTGAGAAAAGCAGTATACCTTGGTTTGTGGTTTGATCATCTTTCAAACTCAAATCCTGTTGCACGGAGAGCTTGTCTCAGGGAAACCTCTCAGACAATGTGTCTGAGAAACAAATGGTTCTTCCCTGGCTCTACCTTATGTAGTCACTTATGGCAAGAGCTAGAAAACACTTTAGCATCTGTTTAATGTCAAGTATGTAGGCAAGCTACTTGACACAGTATGTTTAAGTTTATTAGATTGTAGAAATTAATGTAAAATGTAAATAATTTTGCTAGCTGAATTGGACATGGTCATATAAAAACCCAATTCTTTAGTTACTAAATGAGAAAAAAATGTTCTGACATACCATATTGCTTGACTTACTATTACTATGACTACTTGGAGAAAAGACATTTCTGTCTGAGAGTCATTTTGGTAGAATGAAACCCTGATTTTCTAAGCCAGCTAGGAAGAGATTGGTGAGCCAAACTTTCACAGTTAAAATTTGGTGCTCATCTGAACCCAAATACTTACATGAAATTTAAACAGTAAATTCATGAATCTTTGATGTCAGTAAAATTGCATCAGCTAGCATGAAATTTCCAATTTTTTTCAAGCAAATCTGTTATGGGCACGGGACATTTTATGATTGGACTTCAGACTCATAAATAAAAACCGGAAGCAAACATAAACAAAAGCATATCTGTAAACAGACAAGCTGTGGAACTGTTTAAAATCCTAGACTCTTACTTTTTTCCTAATCTTAGAGAATTGTAAGCATCTATATTCAGTCATGCCACATTTAAAACTGACATACTGATGGCTATTTGAGTGCTGTAGAGTATGCTGCTATTCGTGGGGACATAAATATGGGACATCTCTGGCTTTAATATCTAATTGGACAAATATTCCAACTAGGAGAGTGCCATAAGTATGGCACTGGACTTCCATCATGATTTGAATGCCAATTGAAAATAGACTACAATGCTGATTTATGGATGAATGCTCAGTTATGATAATTGAACTGAGATATTAAAGTGTTCTTTACAAAGAGAACTATTGTTTTGTTTTCTTTTGTTTTTTTACTGTGTTGTGAGTTTCAGGTTCTAATTTAGGCATTATGGTATCAAGTTTATAGACCTACCTGTGTGTTATATATTAAAATTAATTTGTACCTTCTTGCCTACGTACACGTATAGGCATTGTGGAATAAACTCATGGACTAGCTCTAGCAGGTGAAGCCAGGGACCTACTGAGACCAGAATAATGGTCAAAAGTCCATATCCACAGCAGAACAAGAAGAGTAGAATTTTGCATGATACTGCTTCACTTAATGGTATCTTCTTGACCAATTATTCAGTGCAGGATCTACTTGACATAGAATTATTTCTGCATTTTTCAGTAACTCTCTTCCATTTAATTCACTACTCTTATCATAATCATATGTAGAATTCTAACTCTACTTAAAGTAAACATCAGACATGTGATTAATATTATCCTCTCTTTCATTCCTAATTTTTATCTCTTTTTTATTAACTTGTTAAAAAAGATTAATTCGTCTGCTTTATCCCCAGCATTAAATAATAAATAAATAAATTCTTAAGTAAATTCTCTAATGGAATTTGTTCTCACTATAGACCAGATTGATACAAATATGACTCTGTTTGATGTCCCCACAGTTTAGTTCCTATCCCATAGCTAATATGTGGAAACAGGCTTTTAATCCAGGGTAGGACACCTTTATATAACAGATCTTTCAGATCAGATTTATTTTTCTTTTGGTCTGCTTAGAGTAGTCATGATGTTTTCTCGTCTCTTAAACTTAACTTATCACAAATGCTTAAGAGAGCATGGGATGGGGGGTAGGAAATGAAGGTCTCTAGTGGCTGTTTTAGTTTACAGCAGAGATTTTTAATTCTTTCTTGAGCTCAAGCCACTGCTGTAGCATGACCATTAATTCAGAGCATTGACATACACACATATACACACACACACACACACACACACACACACACACACACACACACACACACACACGCACTCCCTCCTTACATTCACTGACCACTCCACTGACCCTGTCTGGGCACTTGCCACCATCTATTCTAGTAAAAAAATTCCCCAGAAATGGTAACTGTGTCAACACATGGCCTAACACATGGCCTTGGGCACTTTGTAATGATGTCAGGGTGCTTTGAATCCTGTTTCATGTAAAATATATCTCTCAGGAATTATTTTGTTCCCATGCCTTTCATTAAAGCTGTCAATCTATGATTGTTTAGTAATATTAAGAATGGCCATTACCATTTTCTAAAATGTTCATAGTATCTGCAATTTATGTGTGATATCAATGTAGAAAATATTAACATTCATAAAAGACTACTCAGTCACTTTCTGAATAAATTAAGTTCAACTGTGTTTCCACAAATTACAACACATTATTTATTTTATACAAGTTTGTCAAATTTACTCTGAATAATTTACTCTTCTCATAGTATTTTCTATATTTAGTATTTCATTAAGTATAAATCAATATGTACATTTATATCTAAAATTGGGGCAGAGCTTTAGCACACAGAACTATTTTGAATACTGCCTGCACGCATAATAGCAAGGAATAACAGCTCGTTAAAATGTTGAACCTGTGGTTAAGCAAGGGATGTTCTCCATTCTTATAATGTAAAGTATTCTCAAGAAAATATTCTCGCAGAATCATAGAATGGTTTGGGTTGGAAAGTAGAATAAAAAATCATCTAGTTCCAAATCTCTGCCATGGAGAGGGGAACTTTCTACTAGACCAGTTTGTTAAAAGACCCATCCAGCCTGGTCTTACAAATTTCCATGAATGGGGTAGACACAGCTTCTCTGGCCAGCCTGTCCTACTGCCTCACCACCCTCAACCATTCTGTGAATCTGTGATACAGCAATGGGGTGAAAATAAAGAAGAACAGAACAGCATTTTTCATAGCAGCTCATATGCAGTGTGGTTATTACAAATACAGATTTTTCCATTATTTCCTCTGTGAGGATCTGATGAGACTAATTCATGATTTTGGGGGATTTTTTGATCATTTCTACATAATTTAATTTCTCGTATCGAGCCAATGACTGTCTCAATGCCTTTCTTTCACAGATAACCTTCTGATTAACTTCTCAATCACCTACATTTAATCAGCTGTTGCTTGCTTGAGGCTGAAGTTTCTTCTGATGGTATCTACACTGGATGTAGACATCTTTTTGTTATCTTAAGACATCTGATGTTTGCCATCTCCTGCTTTTGTCAATGTAAGTAGGTAGGGTCTCTCTTTATCTCCAGGACACCCACTATTTAAGACCGCTTTAGTTAAATCACTTCTGCCTTTCAATGCAAAGCAGTCCTTATATCCTCATAGAGAGTTATTTTTATCTTCACACTTTGTTTTTCTCTTAGAGTCCTAAGTTATTTTCTTAATTCCTCAGTGCCTGTATCCCTTCAGTTTACAGAATACAAAATAAGATCATAATTTTGTTGTGTTGCTTAGGTTAGTCTCTGTATATCTAGGATCATCTGGTGAAACAGCTATGGCAACATTTCTGCTTGGAGATCATGTCTATACATGCTGGTCCATGAAAGTCATTCAAAGTACAGTTCCATGCCCAGTTTAGCAGAATCACTGTTGGCTTGACATGATCCTGTATCAAACACTTGATGTAAGCATGGACCTTGCATGGCTTTTAGCTAGCTGCTTGCTTCTCCTGCTGCTACTGGTAGTAATTCCTGGAAAACAAGAATTTGGGTTGAAGATCCCTGCTGCTCCTGCATTCTGCTTTCAAGGTAAATAGTTTTCAAAGAAAGCAGCTGTATCTGGTTTGTTTGTCAGTAGCCTTCTATTCACACAGACATAGCAGTGATAAGAAGTCTAGGAATAAACTATTTTTTTGCGTTAACATTCATTAAGCTCATATGTCAGCAGTCTTCCCTTAGCTTGGATATAATATTTTTGTTGTCAGTCATTTTAATGGAATTTCCTAACTGTACCTGCTGCACTGCCAGATACATTGACTGACTGCAAGTTCCATAGGGTGACTTAGTTCACGAGAAGAACTGAAATTAGCAGCATATTGAAAACATTGCAGAAATGTACTATTTCAGCCTAGAAAAAGTCTGTTTCTGTATATCTCTGATGAGACATTTCATTATGTCATATGCCACAAAATGAACATTTCTACTGTATCACTCTCAGATTCTTATTATGGGCGAAAGGAATACAACATATATATGGAGGGAAAGATTTACAATTAGCCTACTCTTAACAATCTAATCAAAACACAGCAGATAAATTTTCCAGTTGCAACAATAGTAATACTCAATGCCCAAAAAAGTAACAAGAAAATCCTCATTAATTGCCATCTAGAATGCCTATAAAAGAAGTTATTCTATCCACCTTCTATAGTATTATGTTATGTCTTCCAATGTTCCTCTGAATGACAAAGTTAATGATTTTTCTCAAGAAAAGAGTAGAAGAGAACTATTCAATGACCTGAGCTGTTTGGTGAGAAAACGCCGATGTTTATGTTTTCTTTCTCAGCAATAGAGTCCACTTGGGTATATTTTTCTATGTCCCTAGTGGACTGCAAGCCTGTTACTTTCCAACCAGTTCCCAGATTTTTTGGTAGTTGCACAACAGCTCACCCTAAATGAATTGACAAAAAGGGCAATTCTTTGTTGTGTAGTGACTTCCTCACTTGCCCAGGCTTGACCACAGGATGCATTCACAGACCTGATAGCTGAAGTGTGGCAGCAATCACCTGGACACCAGCCAGTTCTGAAAACAGGTGAAAATCAGCTCAGACCAAGGCAGGCCTGGGTGAAGTAGAGACCCTGTTCTGTCATGTCATAATAAAATTTGAGTCCTATTTTAGTACTGGCAAAACATTATTTGCTAGAACACACTGTGTCATTTAAGTGTTGACTGTAATTTTACTGGTAAGCGATCAGGTTGTATGCAACTACTTCTAGGAAATTAGAGACTATAAGAAAGTTAAAATAATGGCTTCAGAATATCTCAATACTGTAATCTTTTTCCTGATGTCCACTAAAGCATATCCAGTTCAGTGTATCTGGGAACTGTATCCAGGCACAGTATATATCCAGGCTATTCCAGCACATTTCCCACACACTATTCTTATATAGATATAGACTTTTCAAGCTGTAAGTACCAGGTCCAATGGAGCAAGTCCAACACTAATATAGCCGGTCAGTCCTTTGACAAACTACGAAATAACACGGAAGTCTTCGTGGAGATCAGTGATTTTAGTTATCTGATTGCTTATAGATTTTATCCGGTACCCTTGGTATTCTTGAGCCAATAAGGTAGGTACTGTGTCTAATCAAACTACAGGCACAGTACACTTGTTCTAGCAGTTATCTCACCTAGAGCCATCCTATTAGATTCCCAATTTCTAGCTGTTAGCCTTTTCCATTGATAGCATAATCTCCTATCTCCTTTGCTCAAAATCATTTGAAAGTCCTTCACATTAAAACTCTCTGACCTACTACATCTGGAACTTTGCTTTCTCTCTCTTACTATGGCCTTTTCTTCTGCTTTAATTTTGCCTTTAAAAGCTGTGATAGATCTTATCTTACTATTTTATAGTATACATATATTAGATAGTTTAGATAGATGTTACTTAGTATTGAAAACTCTCAATTCTTTTGACTAATCTTAAAAAAAAAAAAAAACACACTTGCAAAGTGTCCAGAAATAGCTGCCAATAAATATTCAAATTCTGAAAAGACCACACTGCTTCTAAGAACTTTAACAGTTTGGTCTCTGTTTATCAATAAGAGATTAAATGGTGACTCGATGTCAGTCAATTTTATATAGTTCAGTCTCTTTTATTTGATTGAGGATTTTTTTCTTTTAGGATCTAGAAATGAGACAAATTCACATTCAAAATAAACATGCTATTAAAATTATCATAATTAAGCATTCAAAAAATCTGAATAATAATGTGATGTTTTCCATAATTTTTAATCTTCAATTTCAGATGAAGTGTGCCTTGAGAGAATTATTTTAATTCAACCAAAAATTCTAATCTTGAAGAAAATATATGTCTAAAACTTTTTTTAAATTTTTATACCAGAGATCAGATCAGATTATTCTTTCTCATGCTGATAGCTGAAAGTGCTAAACCATGACCAAGAAATCATTTCAGTATTAGAATATGAGCAGTTTTGTTTTACTTCGTTTGGTATTTCTGCTTTCAGTAAACTTGAGGTTTTCATTGAGGAACAGATTGGTTTATATATTTATAAAAGATGGAAATTAATTTATCAGAATTTCCTATTAAACTCTTTCTAGAAGTAAAAAGCTGGCTGATAGCAGGTAATGTGCCCCACCTATGAAGAAGAACTTTTTAGAGTAAAGGATAATTAGACACAAGTTGAAAATATACGTATTTCTTCAACCAGCTGTAATACACAGAGACAGATCTTAAATAATAACAACAGGTAAAATTATGGCACACATTTTACCTTGCATAAATCTCATTAAACCACTTGCAAAACTTCCTTAATTCAAGAAACTCAGGATTTCATCTCATTTTTTACTTCTTCAGTACTGCTTCCTTAAAAAAAAAAGGAGTTAACAGAAGGAGGATGAAATTAAATCCAGAATAAAATAGAAAAGAAAATAAATTAAGAAAAGTCTTAGTTATTCCAATGTTATAATATTTTTTCCTAGTTAATATTGTTGCAACATTCAGGAGAAAATGCAAAACAAACAAACAAACCACAAACATGGACTCATCAAACTATAAATGATATTATATGCCATGACTACAATGCTTTGCAACAATTCAATAACATGCTTGTTTTGTTTATTTTTTTGTGGTGGTCATACCTTAACTCTTTGTGTTTAGAAGGAAAATTTTTAAGGTTGTTATAAAGCATTCTTGTAGCTCCTAGAAGGGCTAAATTCTTTAATATATAAAGGAAATAATATTTTTTGTAATGTAGTTAAAAGGAAGAACAAAAATAAAGCCCAAACAACATATATTGCATATACTAACTACATTCTGCCTAACAAGGCAGTATGTCCATGTTGCTACAGTATTATTTCTATGGAGATTCATAAACTCACTACCAGTTATTAATTATGTATTTATTGAAGCAATTAACCATGGATGTGGCTTTACTGTCAGAGATATGATTTGTAACCTAAAAGTAATTTTGTTAATGAGGAACAGGAAGTGCTTTCTAACCAGGACAGGTGTTTTGTTGGCAGCGTCACTAATTACCCTGATAGGTTTTTACATGAGGATTCTGCATCCAGAAGTTTTTCTGGTTTTCCTCTCTCTCTAGCCACAAGAAAAAAAAAAATGAACCTTTCCTTTTTCTAATTCCCTATACTATTTATGATAGAATCATAGAAAGGGTTGGATTGGAAGGGAGTTCTAAAAATCATTTAGTCAAATATCCCTGACATGGGAGGGGACATAACTGGATTATAACTTTGTTCAAAGACAGTGTATCTCAATTCAATGCTTCTCATGAAAAAAAAAGATTCCTACTATTTACATTTTGGGTAGTATTCTTTGATGTAGAATCAAGATGCAAGAATCACTTTGGTTGTTGTAAGAATCACTTTCTCTAGGGATAGACCTAGTAGACTTAAAGAATGCATAGAACAGAAGAAACTCTACTATTCTTAAAGCTGGATGAAGACCAATTAAATTTTATGGTGCTGTCTTGCAGATGTAGCACAAATGAAATTAATGGACTAAGTATGTGCTTAAATACATAAAAGATCAAGGTCTAAGTCTGTTTTATAGTCTGCCAGCAGTTATAGAAGTCAAGTACCTTTTATGCGAGTGTCAAGAGCCTATTATTCAAATGTTGGTCTAGACAAATATTGCTATTCTCTTACAGTGAAAGTAGCAATAAGTGAATACATAAAAAAGGTAAATGAATGTTTAAATGTTATTGGCTTCTAAAGGAATAAAGGGGTGTGTGTTTTAGGGTTTTTTTGAGTGGTTTTTGTTTTGGTTTTTGTTGGTTTTGCTTTTGAGGAGCAGGAGGTTTATTTTTCAATTAATGAAAAAAAAGAGATCATTGACACGGAAAATTGAAAGTCTGATGCACCAAGAGTACTAATATTAATGAATATATGTTCTATAATTGTAACATACAGTACCATATTGCTTGAACATTATCAGATTCTCTACGATAGACTTATTTCAGTTGGAGGATTCTAGTAGACTGCAGAAGATGGATGTGTTATAATTCTATTTTTCGAATTCTAGGTTAGGTCACCTATACTTTACACCAGTGTTATAAAATAGGTCACATATAAGAAAGTAATGTCATAATAGTTCCATCAACAAGCTTAGGACAGTTGCCAGTGCTCAATCCACTACATTAATATTCCAAGGTAGTTATAATGAAAACATTAAGAACCACATGCAAATATTTTAATAAAATATGTAGTCATATTAAATAACAAAAAATCCATATTAAACTATTTGTATTCTCCAATAACAGATATATTCAATTACAGACAAAACACAGTGACACCTGCCCTTTTCACACTACTTCAATATGATTAGGTAATATATATAACTGAAAAATACTGAAAACTATTTCTTTATGTAAACAACTCAGCTAACAAAAACAGAAATGCAGGCTTATACAAAATGTATTAAAATAATATTTTAAAGGTTTTTTTTTTTTCAAGACACCTGCGTATTATTACTGAAATAATTACTGTTTTAGCAGAAATACTGAATTGAAAAAATCTGCTCATTTAAAGTCAAAATACAAATTCTGGAAATATGTGTATGTGTGCTTGCATGCACATACAAAGCTTTCTACAAGTATCTGAACCTTCAGGCAAAGTGTAGTAAGGCTACCTACACATTTTACAACTTAATAAGGCAGCAAATTAATTTTTTTACCCCAGAATGAGATAAAATTGATTACTTTGTGAATGGTTATCACACACAGTATTGTCAGAAGTTGTCAGGAATGTTGAGATTCAAAATAAAGATGTAATTCCATTTTTTTAATTACACAGTGTATCATCTTGAGAAGGTTCATAACATATTCACAAAGTTCCTATACATTTAACATTAAACTCATATTTTTACTGATATATATTATAACATAAATTTTTTTTCTGAACTTGAGTATATTTTCTGGTCCTGCAAAACAGAGAACTTTTCTTTTAACAAGGTAAAAGACTACAGAAGAAATGTAGTCCAGGAACTCAGCCACTGTGCTATCATCTTTCCACACTCTTTCCTCAAAGCTCACACAAGGTGGAATAACAGATGTGCTTCCTGACGAGCGTGCAGCACACACAGCAAGCTACACCTTTCCCACAAAAGGCCATACTATGCTATTCAATGCTGATTTCCTCTTTAACCTAGTTTTTAACCAAGCTATGGTTCTTGCTTTAGGCATGTCCATAGTTCTTCTCTATGGATACTCTTAGCTTGATTAATTAATTCTTCATTTTTCAATTAATTGCTCACAATTTAAATGGACTAATATTCTCGGGATTTTGAAAAGCACTATACTTTTATAACGACAGTTTTATTTGTGCTTCTAAATTTTATTTATTTTTATTTTAAAGGAATCTACTGAAGAACACATTAAAGTTATTGGAAAAGACTATAGTCGCAGACAATATTTTTATATAGCTGTAAAAATTTAATGTGGTGTATTATCCATCTGAACTTCGAACAGCATTTCTGAGAAAATACTGGTGATAGACCTCAAGTCTCCAGTGCTCAGTAAAGGTGAGCCCAAGATCATCTGTGCTGTCAGCTCAATTTGCTATTTCACTCTTTCTCCTCCACCTATCTGTGCATTGACAGTTAGTTTTCAGAAAAAAGAAAGCTTTGACAAGTAAACTGCTGTTAATAAGGACAATGAAATAATTTTGTGGTGTTATGATAAAACAACACCACAAATTTAAATATAACCATACAGTATATTTGTTTCCCATTAAGCAAACTGGAAAATATATTCTTTTTATACATTATTGACCTTTTTGATGCTTCAATTCTGCTTCAAACTGTAGTTACATTCCCAATTTTTTAGCTCTTCCCTAATAATTGTTAAAAATCATTATCCACTTTGAAGTATGGTGTCCAACTTTTTTGATTATATGTGTTGCATGACAAATATCATTAAATGTCCCCTGAAACACACTGTGTGCCTGTCAAAATCAAGCACAGGGGAAGTACGACAGCTGCAGTTCCATTCATGACATGTTACAAAACAATCATTAAATTAAGCTTCATTGGGCAAACAAGTATATAATCTACATATGACATGTAGATGTTTAGCTTTGCAGTCTTCTTTCTGAAGACAGAAATTCAGATTATTATTTCCAGTATATCATGTATTCTACAATGTAAATGGAAAATAGGTTATTAACAACTCAGAATTTAGTACCTGTATATATCTGTATGCAAATACATAGAGTGATATTGAACAACCTGTGGTAATTTCCTGATTCTGCTATTTTTCAAAAGCACCTAGTAACAATAATACCTTGTAGTTTTAATACCTTAATCTCCAGAGGAGAATAAATTCAGTAGAATCAATAAAGATTTTTGCGTAAGAATTTTGTTTGATTGTTTATACTTTCTTATTGACAAAGCACTCAAACAGTAGCTGCTTAAGCAGGAACTCTTCACAACGCACATATAAATAATTTTGACATTGTGCAAGAGAAAGAAACTTCATATAAATCTTATATTCTCTAGATTGTGAGGGCCATGTTGAAGCAGCAGAACTGCCAGCAAATACTTGTTTGTTTGTTTGGTTTGGTTTGGGTTTTTTTTTTTTTTGGTTAAGGTGATTTAGCTGATTATTTGAATATAGTATTAAAGAGAATTAGTCCCTCTGAAAGCCTTCCTTTGTAGTGTTGGTTTAATGACTAGATTCTCAGCTTTATACTTTTCATGAGCTAAAGCTATGCAAAGTTTGTGCAATGCCTTCAGCTAATTAGTGTTGTAGCAATGTTAAAATCACCCATTGTAATTATAAAGAATGATATGTGAAGGAATAAGTATGTTAGGTATTATTCATGTTCAGTTTAGGTCTGAGCATATTCTTCATTTTCTAAACCTCATAATTTATTGCATACAATGTCTAGTACTATTGTTTCACTATAATCTATATATAACATTTAGTTTTGCTTAGTAGCACTTTAGTAATTAGTGGCATCAGAACAATGAGAAATTTTAGTAATTATCAGATTGACTCATTAAGATGAAGTATCTTTAGAT
Organism: Irena cyanogastra; assembly: GCA_013397155.1. Taxonomy (NCBI): domain Eukaryota; kingdom Metazoa; phylum Chordata; class Aves; order Passeriformes; family Irenidae; genus Irena; species Irena cyanogastra. The sequence goes on along the minus strand of VWZV01007092.1, from coordinate 86,488 downwards.
ATGCATAAATTTTTGTTAGATCTGTGAAAACAGTAAGCTAATAGAAAAAGCAAGCAAGGTAATATGTACTGCATCATTAACCAAAACACACCCTAACATAAAAATACACCTAAGATCAGGAGATAAAAAGGAGCAATGTGGGTAAAGCCAAATGTCCTGCTGAAAATCTGTTTTAAGCTTTTCTGGCCTTAATGGTATTAAATGTCAAGAGAAGTAATCATGCACCTATGGCTTCATTATCAAAATGAACACCAAAAAAGCCCCCAAACCTAGCCAACATGCCAAAAAAAAAAGAAAAAGAAAAAGAAATCTGAAGTTACTGAGCATTAGGACGATTTACTGAAATTGCACATAGATATGTTGACTTGCATGTGAGAAACTGTAGCTAAGAAGCTTATATTTTATTCTCATTTTTGTTGATGTTTTATCATAGCAACATGTTATACAGACACATTTGATACTATATAGGGAGAAATCTTTGACCTAGGCCAAATGATTTATTGTTAGTGTTTTATAAAGTGGAAATATTGGTAGGCATAATTTTTGCAGTATTAAAAAAAACATAATTATTATTCCTACAAATACTTTTAATATTTTAAAAACTTTTTAAAAATTCTTTCTTTAATTGTCTGTCTACTTTAGAACATTTAATTTATGCCCAGAGCCCATAAGACTCAAATAAATTGGTGGCACATAGAAACTTCCTTTGAAATCTACAGAATGGGTGCTATTTCTCTCAGAATTACAGGAATTATGATTGAAAGATATAGCTGCCTTCTCAGCTTCATCTGTGAACATTTTTCTGGGAATAATTAAAATTAAGAATCTGTTCTTCGATAATAAATAGTTGAGAGAGACATTGAATATGTCCCTAATTACTTGTTGTATGTTATACAGTTAAATAAGTTAAGTTCTTTATTATTATAATTTATTTGTTTCCCCTCAAGCTGATAAACTCATGGATTTATACGTTAACTGTCACTTTTGTATGAATAGCTACTGAAGATTTAGTGAGCAGTTTTAAACACTTCAGCCATAGAATCTTATTTTTAAAAATATACATGTATTTGAATGTTTAAAACAAGTATGGCTCAAACTTTAGTCAATTTTATTCGACCAAACTTGTTCTCATAAGAGACATGACTGCTTAATGCTTCAGCTGCATCTTAATTAGTTCAATTATTTGCAAAATATTACATTAGGATTTCTAGAGGTTGCATAATTGGAGATTAGTGATAAAGATTAGAAAATGGGAAAATGGGAAAGTATGTGTGCTTGTTTAGTCTAGAGTAGAGGTAATTTTCTTCAAGTAGCTAGCATGTGACTGTGTTTTGCATTTGTTCTGAAAACAGTGCTGATAACACAGGGATTTTTTTTTTTACTATTGAGCAGTGCTGACATGGAGTCAAGGCTTTTCTGCTTCTTACCCCACCTCAGCAGCAAGGAGGTTGGGAATGCACAAGAAGCTGGGAGGGGACACAGAAGAGCAGATCCAAACTGGCCCCAGGGAAATTCCATGCCCTATGACATGGGAGAGGAAGAATGACTTGTAGCTGTTTAGACTGATGATGTTTTCTTCTCAAGCCATCACTAAGCATAACAGATCCCTGATTTTCTGGAGAGGACTGAACACCTGCCTGTCCGCGGCAAGTGGTGAATGAATTCCATATTTTGTTTTGCTTGCACTTGAAACTTTTGCTTTGCCTATTAAACTATTTCTGTCTCTATGCATAACGTCTCTCTCTTTTATTTTTCAGATTTTCTCCCATATCTTGCAGTGGAAGAAGGAGCAAGCAGCTCCATGGTATTTGGTTGCTGGCTGGGATTAAACCACAACAGTCCTTTTTGGCACCCAACATGGGACTCAAAGTGTTTGAGATAATGACAGATTTGATTGGAAAGTCCTAGATCAAATTCATAGCTGTTACTGCTGTTCAGCTATGAATTGCCTGGCTTCTATGCTTGACACTGAGCTTGCTTGCCCTGCTATTAGTATAGTGCTTCTTTTAGCCTCTGTTGCTGTTCCTGTGTGCCTCTAGAGAACAGGCTGAACATTCAGTGTGAATTCAGGTTGAAGGGGCTGTGACCTATGGGTGATGTCATGTGTGAGCAGGACACCCTAAAGCATCTGTGGCCGTGGATAAGTGATGTGTTGCTTTTCAAGCTAGGTTTTATGAGTTCTTAGAGGATTCATCACACTTGAGATAGCTCCGTTATCCTGAGTGGCATAAAATTAGTGGGATGGGTTTTGAGGTAGTGTTGGAAACAGAAAAATGTTTAATAAAACACAAAATAACAAAATTCTTACAGAGAAAGCTTGAGTTAGGGGTAGATGTTCTTGCTCTTGCTGAAACACACCACAAATATAATCAGTTTTTTAATTTTCTTCTTTTTTTAGTGAATTACTTAGGCAGGATTTCTTGGCCTTTGTCCAGTCGGACAGCCTTAGGTCTGAGGTGAAGGCTAAAAGGTCTTAGGAGGTGTTTCTGCGCCAAATTTGGGAGAGAAACTTCAGGGCTTTTTGCCTTTTTAAGCAGACAAAGAACAACCTGGTCACTCTAACAACAGGGGGCACATTCCTGCAGATAAGTCCACGCCAGGGCAGGTACACCTGAAAGCACCTGCGCTGTGCTGTGGTTGTTATGTGCTACAGTAGGTATGTGTCTGAAGGGCCTGTGGCCCAAGGATGAGTCCATACTGCAGAAGAAGAAGATACATCACAAAGCATCTGCAGCTGTGGAGAAGTCCATGACACAGCAAGTTCACCTTGAAACACCAGTGGTTGTGCATGAGGTCATGCTGGAACACCTCAAAGCGTGTGGCCATGAATAAGCCCAAGACAGAGAGGGAACACCTGCAGAGGGATTCCAGCCGTAGGTATGGATGTGTTGGAGCAGGGCTACAGCTTAAGGGACTGTTGCTATGGGTAAGGCAACGCAGGAGCAGCTGTATCCCTGAAGGTGTTGTGGCCCATGAGCAAGGCCACACTGGAACTCAGGCATCTCAGTGAAACTGTGGCTGTGGACTAGCCTATGCTGCTCAGGTATAGCCCAGAAATGACTGGCTTATATATAAGTCTCCACATGGAGCTGGTACACTGTACAATAAATCCAATCCAGAGCAGGGGCAAGGGGAGGAGTTCATGGTAGTGTTAAACTCTTAAGTTCTGATTCAAAAGTGATGCAGGTTATTATGAAAATTCCTTGACCATGTAAGCTGGGATTTGAGCTGCATGTTTTATGAATGACTATAGAAGAAACCCCTTGTTTGCTAGCCAGATTAGGAGAAGGGGAGAGTTCATGAGTTAAACCCTATAACCTGACCTAAACAGACTAGGCGTAGAGATTGGAGCATATAAAAAATTAACTCTATGCCTTTCAAAACCAGCACAGGTCACACCCAGCATCACTACACTGAGCATATTATAGAGACAGCTAATATGAACCACATTGGCAATGTCATTGAACTGTGTATTGCAATTAAAAAATCTTACATTTGTATTTCATTATGTAGTATATTTTGTATTATTCTGCTAAATCAGAAATCTTCTGTAAAATCAACTATCTTTAACAAAGTAAATTTGATAATAATATTATATACTTCATGCATGTAATATCTAAAAGAACCTAGTCAGAGAGTATTAAACTCTGTTAGAGAGCAAGGAAAAGTAGATGGTAATATTAAAAAGGAGAATAGGCCAGCATTTTTTGAGATATTCTAGATAATAAAATTATTAAACTGTATTGCATATAGGGAAGAAAAATTTGTCCCAGCATTTATTACTGTTGCACAGTAACAGAAGGAAAGTCTCAGAATGATTCAAAACAAAATCACATTAAAATTATGAATTTAATATTTCAATACAGCTTAATTATAGGAAATGAATATTAAAATAATTTGTGATAGTTTAATGGGCAACCAGCAGAAATTCTAGCTATATTTTATTTGTTTTCTTTCCTTATTTTGTTTACTCTTATTTATTCTAGTAAAACCAGATCACCTTTTTTTAAGTAATAAATCAAATAACCATAAGCACAGTATGGAAACCATACAGGTATAACAAAGGCTTCTCAGAGGGTACAGGAATATCTACTAAAGATATTTTATTAAATGTTATAGCTCACAATACCTCATCAGTTCTTCAGTTTTAAGTCAATTCATTATCACCAGATAAAGTTTATGAAGCTCTCTTGTACTCAGATCTATCAGAAAGACTGTCTAGGGATTACAAGCAGTGACCCCGTATGACATGTTATTGATTTCAAATTGAAACCTAATTCCTAACTCTACAAAAGAACTGTAGTCCTGTCTTCCACTACTGTGTCTGAAGAGAAGTGTGAGTACTGTAAATAAATTTATTTTCTTGGCCAATTACACTTGATAAGTTGAAAAGTCCTTTGGACAGCTTCAAGTTTGTCAGTGTCAAATTTTGAAAAAAGTAACTCATAATTCCCTTTAACTGCAAAGCAGAAGGGAAGGAATTTACTTTTTCTCTCATCCATACTCATTGCCACATTGTCATTCAGAAATTAAAAAAAAATCAGAATTAAGCAAATTCAAGTAATGTTTAAGAAGTTATGACCCATTTAGACCTGAAGTGGGTACAAATGAAAAATAGTCCACTGTATATTCTCTCAACATTTTTCAATGCCTTCAAAGACTTATTTTTGTCCTTTTTTTAAAAATTGGTCCAGAGTTAATCCTATGCTGAGTGTTCATAAGTCCCTTCAGCTTCTGTAGAGTTCAAAGATAAAGACACTGAACCTCTGTCAGGATAGGCCTCTCTAAGGTCTGGCAAGCAGAGGAAGCTCTGCAGTTACAGACATTTGATAAGGCTGAAGGAAGCTAATGCAGAGTGTCAGTCAAACATCGTCCATACTAAATACAAATGGAAAATAGCTCTCTATTGAAACTGTTGAATAATTTCTCTGAATCTAAAGAAATCAAGATTTCAACTGTAGGACCAGAATTTGCTTCATCAAAACAAATCACAAATAAGTCCATGTACCTATTTTTGTCATCTATTATCAAGCAAAATCCAGACCAAGCAACCTGGAAATGGAACATGTATACAGTGGTTTCACATAATCAGGTGTCAGTGATATTTTAAAAGACACAAGCAGAACTGCTATATGGACTGAGAAAAGCTCCATTCTCAGTAATTAATGTTTTCTAGGAATATGTTACTGAGCCAGGTGTAATATAATATAAAAAATACAAATGAAGATAATCAACGTCATTGTGTGAGTAATGCTGTTCAAAATGCTAGACAGCGTGAGAACAAATACTAGAACAAGTGCAAGAACAACACTACAACAGGTAGTGAAATATCACAGCAACCTCACCACCAGGAAAAAATAACCAAGCCAGGTGGGGATGCAGTAATGGCTTCTATAAGTTGAAGGAAGTATGAAAATATTGTTAAATGAATCTGAGCTTCTGGCCAAAGAATATGACTGTGAAAAAAGTATGATCTGAAAATCGCTGAAATAAAATGCCTGATTTTAAAAAGCCAGGAATCTTTCCCACACTTTGTACAGAGTTCACCTGCCACGTGTAGTTTATTCTCACATGGATTGAAATTATCTATTCCGTCCATGTTCTTGTCATGAGTATCAGCTGCTGCATACTCTTGTGCCTAGGCTAAAATACAGATTAACAAGGTTATTTCCCTTCTCGTGTCTCTGAATGTATATGCTTCAGGGTTTCTTAGCAGAGAACAGGTTAGCAGAGAACACTTTAGTATCTGGAAGAGCAGTAAGGAAACATTATTTTTGTCATCTTAGTCCAGAAAAACCTGCCTTCAAACACTGGTACACTAGATGAAGAGACAATAAGGGTTATTTAATAACAGTTTCTCAATATAGTAAGGCAGATAAAAGTTGATCTATCCATAAGTTGTAAAATCTGTTGAGAATAAAATATGTGACATGAAGTATCCAATGAGGGAAAAATTATAATAGTGGTAAATACTTAAAATATTTTTCAAATAAGATAAAATCTTGAACAAGGATCAAGCCAAAAGCCACAGCAGGATTTTTCAAACTTTATCTTATTTTTATTTTTTGACCTCCTTTCTAAAAAATTTCATTGCCAACCTCATATTCCAGTGAGAATGCAATAAAGAACACACGGTTACATAACTCTGTATTAACAAATTTAACAAAATTCTTTACCTATCTTATGATTGCTGACCCATGGAGCAATTTATTAATAACTAAAATTTTAATGCATCTGCTGTATTTAGCTTTTGATCAATACCATGTCTTGTAACAGTCTTGACACAAGAAGGCAGAGAAATTGCTCTGCAAATAACCTCTTAACTAAGTCTATGATAAGATTTATTTATTAAAAGTAGAAACTTCTGTCACAGTTGTCATTATTAATTATCAGATCTTGTTAGATAGTCTGTGCTACCGTTTGGGACTCGCCTTTGCTGATCTTACTTGCCTTGAATGATACTTAATTCATTGATCATTCCTTGAATTGCTTAAACATGTTCTAATTTAATCCCTTTATAATTATTATTAGAGTCTCATCTCAGCCTCTTTTTTATATTCTCTCTCAGTACATGATCTCATTAACAGTCATTATGACAAGTTTTGGTCTCTCGTAACATTTTCAAACCAGCAATACATCATTTTACAGTTTACTTTTGTTTTTTTTTTTCATTTTCCTTTACTTCCTTTCTCCACTTTGACTCTAAGAACAGCTGTTTGATGTGTAAAACTAATGAACGCTAATATTTTGATCTGCAATGTTTCCCAAAGAGATCTCACAGGTGTTGACACTGATTTGACTGATGTCTGAAATCAAATGTCATGCCTAATGCTGAGCTGATGACATGTGGCTTTCCCCCAAGAAAAACACCTTTCTTCAGTATCGCTCAAGGAAAGATCTGATGCTTGGAGCTGACTAGTGAGCAGAATATTTTCTTTTTTTTTATGACTAGGATATTTCACCAATCTTCTACAAAACCCAAAATCATTAGAAGTAAATTATATGCTCACGTAAAATCCTTTTAGCATTTTCACTTTCTAGGGAAAAATTCTATTAGATATCAACATTATCATTGTTTGAACTTTTTCATAAATTTTTGTTATTACTAGAAAAAAATAGCAGCATTTCATTTGGAATGGACTCGTAAAGTTGAAGTTAGTCAAAAATACAGGGACAGAACTTGAAAAAAATATTACTTATATTTACACAGTATGGATTGAAAACAATACCATGTAAAGGAGCATATTTTGGAAACTATAAGGGACCATGGCCAGGTGACTCTTATTCTTATCACAATAACACATAGACTCAGACTTACTGATCCAGGTACTGGAGAAATGCATCAAAATGTTCCGTCTCAAAGAGCTCTGATCCAGACATTATTGGGTTTGGGCATCTTTTACCCCAATTTCACCATCATTTCCAGGCTTTTACAGGCTGATTGACTAAACATCTGTATCAACAGTCTTGATATAGTAGGACATTTTGTAGTGTCAATGTCAAACAGATGAAGAATATGAATGCATCCTGAGCAGTGCCCAATGTTTTATAATTATCAGTAATGTACTTAGGCATTGCAGTGACACCTTCAGTTGGACATAGTGAGAATACAAAGACTTCAGAGTGACAAATACAGGAGCAATATCAATGAAGAAAAGGTAAAACCTGTCTTCCATCTACCTTTTTCATCTCCAAAAACTCACTTATCTGCATCTCTTCAATGCTGTTGCTGCTTTATTGGCTGTTGTGGCCAGATAACCCAAACACCAAGTGCCCCTGGCAATCCACTGGAGGTATGGCATCACTCATGGCCCTCAGCTATCAGGGTCTGGTTTCCATATGGAAATATTGCTGCTCATGTCTCCTACTGCCTCTATAAAACTTTAATCTATAACATATTGTCAGACTCCATTACTGTTTGGACCATACCACCTCAGATCATCTTTTTTTGGTGCTATTTCTCTCATCTGCTGTCATTGTGAATATTTTCAATTCAATTTCTTTTGCGTCTCCATACTCAGAAAAACTGTAGTTTGCACATCTTTCCCTTTTTTTACTGAAATGACTCATCACTTTTTTGGAGTTTAGACTTTGAGTTAGGATTTTATTAAGTGATTTTGAAATTGCAAATGTAAAAATTCAAAATCAGTGAAAAGGACAAACTTAGGCTGAGATGTAAAACTGAAGCAGTGTCTCTTGTGAATCACAACTAGAAAAAGAAAACAAACAACTAGATAAAAAAACCTAACGACTAAACCATTCATAATAGCAAAAGTAATTAAATAAATATGTCAGTCCAGGTAAAACAAACAGAGAATCAGACAAAAAAGAAGGAAAGAGATTTTTCAGGACACTACAATAATAGCAAACAATTTCTAAATAACCTAAGTGCAACAGAAAACAAGTGAAAATATTTATCCCTTCTTGACTCCCAAATGTACTATATTTAAAAAAAAAAAAAACAAAAAAACCAAAAACCAAACCAAAAAACTCCCAAAAAAACCTCAAAAAGCCCCCAAACCCCAAGAAAATAACACTTTATTACACCCTAATTCAAAGTTAGTCTTAATCATCAAATTAATTTTCATGAAATTACACAAACGAATTCAAATTTAATAAAGCACATTTCTTGTATTAGAAGAACAAATTGACTCATTCACCTTCCTTTCTCAAAACTTTCTTTTATAGAGTATTATTATAACCCTCCTTCCCCAGATTCTCATATAGATAGATGGTCTTGTGGAGATATGCTCCAGATCTTCCATTGAGAGGACTGGCACAATTTGCATAGCAGCCATATGCTTCTTGTAACTTTTACAGGCAATTAAGTCTCCATCCTTCTTTTTTATCTTCTTCTTCTCTTTATACAGAGAATGACATGTCTTGTTTTGCTCAATTATAGCTTGTCAGCATGCTTTGCAACAGGAAATAATGCTTGAAGAGACAGAGAAAATACACAGGCCTAGCTTTCCTTAACAGATTTAAGTTACCTTTTTTGTTATTATACATACACATGAAATTAATTATGATTATTTTAAAAATTAACTGACACTTCGGTTGAATATATTCTTGGTACAAACACAGTGAAAGAACAGTGACTTGAATTCTTGAGAGATTTTTTCCAGCCATTGTACAGTACACTTTGCTGTTAATATTTTTGTTCTTCAGTTCTAATATATTATAATTTGTGTTAAAATATTTTATATTACAAATATAGAGTTATTATATTATATTAATATTTTCCCAGTGTTTCTAAAAAAACATTTATATAATCTACTTTGTGCCTTGCAGGAAAAAGATATTGATTTTAAACAGACGGAAAACTCCAGAAAGGCTGATTCTCAATGTTCTCTTAACTTCTGTTTGCATAAAAATGACAGAAAGATCAATAAGTAAATTAAAGTATGGCAGTTGTGAAGCTGGATGTCTCAATTTTGCCACGGGATTCTGACTATTATGCTTCACCAGTTCTCTGTGCTCTGCTCAAATTAATCAGGTCATAATGAAACAAAGGCAGCTGTTTAAAAATGGTCTGATTTTTTGATAAAAATATCAGTATATTTTTGGAATTTAGGGAAGATAAAATCAGGATCAATGTAGCTAGAAATAAGACAATAACTGCCTGTATGCTATAGAGCTAGGAATATGAGAGACAGAATATTTGTTTGTTTTTATCTTTAGAGTATCTGGCTTTTGATATTATGCTGTTGTCAGCCACTTCAGATAATGTAACATTTCGTAATGTTGGGAAGATATTTTAAGTGCCATCTAAGAATAAAATTTGAAGTTTCTTTTACAGCACTTTTTAATTTTATTAATATTTTTGTAACAAAACTTCAACTAATTTATATCTATATTTAAATCATGTGGTTTGTCACCAGATACAGTTTCATCTATAAAACCCTTCTATTAATTTGAGATCAATCCCCGATATTTGATTTTACTCTCATTTCAGACTTTATTCAATCTTGTCAAATTTTTCAAATTTGCATTTGAAAACAACGTTTCTGGACGCTGACCATTAAAAAAACCCAAAATGTTTCCTTGAGTTATGGCAAAAAGATGTTTCTGTTCACAGCAGTTTAGCATTAAAAAAAAAAAAAAGTGCTTTTTTTTTTGTTTTGAAACAGAAGCAGATTTTTAAGATAAGTTACAATTCTATCAGCGACAAGTCTCTACAGTCAGTTGCCATGGACTTCTCAGTCCTTTAGGTGCCTGCTCTCATACCGTGTAATTGGGCCAAAAAAATGAGGTTACTTAGTAATAAAAACCCTAAACTGTAAAAGATCCTTAAATTTCAAAGCATCACTTCCTAGAACAAACTTGTTTCTGACTCTCAACAAAAGACCAGATGATGAGTGGATGGATGAGAAGGCAGAAAGGAAAGACCTGTGGGTGGAATCTGCTAATGAAAGAATTAAAAAATCTCCCTAGGTACTTCCAAGGCATTGTGAAGATTGCCAAGTATTTTCTCTCATTAATCAATTAGTAATTCTGTAATTTCTCAGGATGTTTTTCTCACCCTAGTATAATCAGGACTCCATTTCACCACAACGGAAGAATATTAGTGTCTTAGTTTTTTGTGATCTAAACTTTAATGTCTACAAATCATTCCCTCTCCTGTTCTCATGTTAATTTGTTTTCTGTACACTGTCCAAAATTTCTTTACCTTTTCTGAAACACAGACTCCAGAGTTATTCTATCTAGATTACCCAGTCTAATAATATAACCAATGTGCATGACATCAGTAGATTGTGTGTGCATGATTTGTTTTCTCTTTACATATTGGTGAGAGACGAAAATACTGATTATTTTGTACTTAATACTAATGCGTACATACGGATCCACATAAGAAAGTGAAATCTCAATTACTTTGCCTGTGTAAAACAAAAATTTATTTAACTGTTTACAGAACAAGAAAGCATAAATATTTCATTATAAGTGAAATTCTTTCTTAGAAAATTTTTGTCTCATGACACATACTAGAAAATGGTTACGTTTTTCTCTCAATCCACTAAAAGTATAGTGTAAATGAGGTGTTTTCAAGACTTGTGCACTAGACTTACAATAGTGAAACAATGAGAATTCTATAGTTTGGCATCTTAAATTTTACAAATTTTGCAAAATTCAAACCACATTTCATAGCTGCAATTCTTTTAGAGGAATTAATATTCATGCTAGTGAAAAGTCAATACTAAATCATTGCTATCTCTCATAGAATCCTTCTGGAAAAATGTCCAGCACACGTCTGGATAAACACATCATGTGATGGGTGAGCAACTGGCTCACAGGTTGGGCATAAAGGGTTACAGTGAATGAGGTGACATCAGTGTGGTGACCTGTCACTAGTGGGATTCCACAGGGCTCCATCCTCAGCCCTGTGCCCTTTAACATCTTCATAAATGACTTGGGTGCAGGACAGAAGGGACTGAGAAAGTTTGCAGATGATACAAAAATGGGATGAGTTGTTGACTCCTTTGAAATCAGGGAGGCCCTGAAGAGAGACCTCAACAAATCAGAGGGCTGAGCAATCACCAACCATGTGAAATTCCACAAGAGAAAGTGCTGGATTCTTCACTGGGTGTTTCTACAGACTGAGGAATGAGATCCTAGAGAGCAGTGCCACAGAAAGGGACATGGGGATCCTGGTCAGTGGAAAGTTGAACACGAGTCAGCAGTGCCCTGGCAGCCAGGAGGGCCAAGCCTGTCCTGGGGGGCACCAGGCACAGCGTGGCCAGCTGGGCAGGGGAGGGGATTGTCCTGCTCTGCTCTGAGCTGGGGCAGCCTCACCTTGAGTGCTGTGTGCAGTTTTGGGCATCATAATATAAAAAACATATACATTTCATACAGAGCATCTAAAGGAGACCAATGAAAATGACAAAGAGCCTTGAGGGGAAATCATATGAGGAGCAGCTGAGGTCACTCAGGAAGAGCAAATTGAAAGGAGGCCTCATTTGAGTTACAACTTCCTCATGAGGGGAAGAGGAGGGGCAGGCACTGTTCTCTTCGCAGTGGTAGTCCGTGACAGGACCCAAGGGAATGGCCTGAAGCTGTCAGAGGAGGTTTGAGTTGGATATTAGCAAAAGATTCTTCACTCAGAGGGAGGCTGGGCACTAGAACAGNAGCACACGTCTGGATAAACACATCATGTGATGGGTGAGCAACTGGCTCACAGGTTGGGCATAAAGGGTTACAGTGAATGAGGTGACATCAGTGTGGTGACCTGTCACTAGTGGGATTCCACAGGGCTCCATCCTCAGCCCTGTGCCCTTTAACATCTTCATAAATGACTTGGGTGCAGGACAGAAGGGACTGAGAAAGTTTGCAGATGATACAAAAATGGGATGAGTTGTTGACTCCTTTGAAATCAGGGAGGCCCTGAAGAGAGACCTCAACAAATCAGAGGGCTGAGCAATCACCAACCATGTGAAATTCCACAAGAGAAAGTGCTGGATTCTTCACTGGGTGTTTCTACGGACTGAGGAATGAGATCCTAGAAAGCAGTGCCACAGAAAGGGACATGGGGATCCTGGTCAGTGGAAAGTTGAACACGAGTCAGCAGTGCCCTGGCAGCCAGGAGGGCCAAGCCTGTCCTGGGGGGCACCAGGCACAGCGTGGCCAGCTGGGCAGGGGAGGGGATTGTCCTGCTCTGCTCTGAGCTGGGGCAGCCTCACCTCGAGTGCTGTGGGCAGTTTTGGGCATCATAATATAAAAAACATATACATTTCATACAGAGCATCTAAAGGAGACCAATGAAAATGACAAAGAGCCTTGAAGGGAAATCATATGAGGAGCAGCTGAGGTCACTCAGGAAGAGCAAATTGAAAGGAGGCCTCATTTGAGTTACAACTTCCTCATGAGGGGAAGAGGAGGGGCAGGCACTGTTCTCTTCTCAGTGGTAGTCCGTGACAGGACCCAAGGGAATGGCCTGAAGCTGTCAGAGGAGGTTTGAGTTGGATATTAGCAAAAGATTCTTCACTCAGAGGGAGGCTGGGCACTAGAACAGGCTCCCCAGGGAAGTGGTCACAGCACCACTGACAGAGTTCAAGACAATGCTCTTGGTCACATGGTGTGAGGATGGTAAGTTACAGGGACAGGAGTCGGATCCCACCCAATGATCCCCTCCAGTCCAGGATATTCTGTGATTCTGTCACGACCTACTTGAATTTTAAATCCATTCATGATGTCAAGCCCAAGAAAAGATGAAAATAGATCCTTTCTCTTTAAGTAATAGTGGAAAAAGCTAATGAGTTCTGAGTGAGCAGATTAGAACACACAACTAGAGACTTCATGTTTACTGAGACTCTCATGTAGTAAAGTTACTACTGAGATTATAGTAGGATTCTAAATAACATCACATTCTTCTATGATTTCATAAAATTCTTTCTTCCTGTCTTTTGCCATGAACATAATCAAAAAACATGTTTTATGTTATATAAAACATTCAGGTGCTAATTTCTGAAGGGACTGAAGGGAAATAGTGCAGAAAAAACCCAATACAGCCATAATTCTGAATCTACCAGCTCTTTCAAAACTGTTTGGATGAAAAACCAGAGAGGTGTTTGTGCTTTTGTAACAAAGAACGTGGTACTTCATCCTGCATAGTGTAAGGATAGAAGGTTTTATTATTTAGAGAAACTTTCAGGGACTTCTCTAAGCCCAATTTGTGTTCTCAGTCTTGGTTCAGGAGGTAAAAAGCATCACTTAAAAAAAACCAAAAAAACTTTTAAATGTAATCCTAAAACATCTGACTTTGGAAATGTCAACTTAAGACTTTAACCTCATGACTTCAAAACTCAAAGGAAGTAGGTACTGAACTGTCACTAAGAGTGTAAATATAGGTAAGAAGACTAAAAATCCAGGATAAGAACTCTTGCCAACCACATGCTTTCTTGAATTATACATTAAAACAGCTTATACTATAAGAGTATCATCTTGTGAGTAGCAAGGTTGAGAAAACTACAGAGCAAAGCACATCACTTCTAACACCTAAGTTGCAAATGAGATGACAGTCATAAATTGATTTAAGAAAAAAAGGGACTGTTGCTATCTGTTCACTCGTTAAAATTTCCTCCACTTTAATAATCAGGATTACCTGATATTCTGAGACCTACAAGAGGTAACACCCGTTAGAAAAGTGCATCAGAAATTTAGGCAAATCTACCATGCATAGTGAAAGTAATGATGTGTAATTAGAATATGAAGGTAAAATTGTGTCTCTTCTTAAATTTTCTCAGAATATGAAATATATTCATTTTCTTTGAGGTTAGTAAAGCGTTGCACAAATTCAATAGTTCTTTCAATTATTCAGAGTGAGAGTACTAATTAGCTATTTCTAGGAGAAATACGTCCTGAATCCATTTTACTCCTGTGCTAAATTTCCAAACAAAAGACTTCACATTTTAACATTATTCTTAACAGACAAGGATAGTTGGAATCATCAGTCTTCCCTTTTCAGGGATTGCTTCTGTAATGGAATTTCTCTGTCAGCTTTTTCTCTTCTGCACACACACCGAACACAAATTATTTTACCAAAAAAAAATTATTTTGAACAGAAAAAAAGTTTTATTGCACTTTATCGCTTATGGGGATGGTCATAAACAAAAATACTGTATGTAGTTTGCAAATACAAATGATAAAAAGCTGGAAATATTTAGTGGGATTATTTTTAATACTTATACAGAAAAGTAAGTGTTGCCCCTGTGTTCAAAAATCTGGTAAAATGCATGAACAGAACTGAATAATTCTATACACAAGTTTGCTAATCAGAACACACTCACAAGACATTTTACAAAATTTTGCTGATTATAAATATCTTATGCTATCATTGCTAACAGTGTAACAGTAATCATGTTTTTAAAAATATTTCCTTGAATTATTTTACTCTTTTTGGATAATTATACGGGATTTTAAAAATAATGTTAATCAATATAACTCAATTAACTTTTGAATTTATAGCTGTCCACAAGATACATACAAATAAAATTAGCTACAATTATCAGAGTGGCTAGAAAGCTGTCTGTTGGAAAAGGAGGTGGGGGTGCCGACCCACAGCCTGCTGAACGTGAGCCAGTGTGTGCCCAAGGGGCCAAGAAGGCCAATGGCACCTGGCCTGTATCAAAAGTAGTGTGGCCAGCAGGACCAGGGGGGTGACTGTCCCCCTGTACTAGGCATTGTTGAGGCCAGGCCTTAAATCCTGTGTTCAGGATTTTGGGCTCCTCAGTACGAGAATGACATTGAGGTGCTGGAGCAGATACAGAGAAGGGCAACGGAGCTGGGAAAAGGTCAGAGCACAGATCTTACAAGGAGCAGCTGAGGGAGCTGAGGTTGTTCAGCTGAAGGAAAAGAGGCTCAGGGGAGACTTTATCTCCTCTACAACACCTGACAGTAAGTTCTAGCGAGGTGTCCTCTCCCTAGTAGCAAGAGATAGGACAAGAGAGAGTGGCATCAAGTCGGGCCAGGGGAGGGAAAATTTCCTTATTGAAAGGGCAGTCAAGCATTGGAACAGGCTGTCCAGGGAAGTGGTTGAGTCCTGAAGGTATTTAAAAGATGTGTAGATGTGGAATTTAAGGACATGGTTTAGTGGCAGGCTTGGCAGTGCTAATCTAATGGTTGGAGCTGATGATCTTGCAGGGAAAAAATAGTAATATGTTTCCATCATGACTGCCCTGAGAGAGTGGAAAAAGGAGTGAGAACAGTAAAGTAGAATTTATCAGATGTTAGTTAGATAAAAAAGGGTGAAATTAACATGTAATGCCACTATATTACGTTGTCTTTAAAACACAATACATAATTCCTATGTTTACATATGAATTAACCTGGCATTTGCTGAGTGGGCTCTTTTGGTATTGAAAAATGCCTTGTTGTTTTTCTAGGATTAATATCAGCTATTTCTTGGTCTAATATAAGCAGCACAACCTGTAAGCATAGTATTTTTCTAAGGACATTTTCATCTCATTTGCTTGGCCGAAACTAGATTCTAGTCCAGAGTTTTGAAGATAAAACAGATTTAAATTACTTAGGTTAGCATTGATTTTAAACCACCCCTGCATCAGACCATTATCTCTTGTATTATTGTTGCTGTAGAAAATCAATAAATGTATTCAGCCGTTATGTTTATTATATTTGTTATATTTATCCTTAGAAATTACTAAAAAAATATTTTTTCTCTTACAAAATACCATGGGATTACTTTAATGCTATAAACGTGTGGCAAATGTTAACAGGTGCTTATGATACTCCTAGCACCTGTCATACTGATATTTCTATTCACTGAAATATACCAAAGGAACATAACTGTTTGTTTCAGCAGACTAAGTTTTTTCAAATGTTAAGACTTTCCAGGTTTACATTTTAATGGTTAAATTTCAACATGGGTTTGGCGAAACTAGTGAAAAATATCAATTAATGTTTTGTAGTAGGCTAAATTACTTGAGAAAAATGCGATATACCTGCAAATCTGACTCGCAACTCATCGTCTCCTAGAAATTCCAGAGTTTCCCAGGCCATAGAGCACCTTACAAATTAATTTTGACTTTGATAGTAGGGTACACAAAGTAGAGACGTAATTATCAAGAGACTAAAGAAATGGCATGATGACAGACCATGAAAGAATCTGAACTGTAGAGCTAAAATATGTGAAAACCACATGTACAAGATGGCGAGATCTAAATGAGTTATTATTACTCAAAAAGGAAATCTTGAAATTACTGTAGGCAACCATCTGAAAACATCTCTTGAAGTTACTACTACTTCATGTAATAGATGCATTATAATGGATCTCATAATAGGATTCTGAGAAAGTCAAGGAAGTGTGACAAGAAATATGGAATTGTTTTGAAACAAATGAGACTGAAATAGTAAGACAAAGTAGTAGAGGAAGGCTACTAGAAAAGTGAATAAAAAAAGAGTAATCTACCATAAGTGAATAGATTTTGACTATTTAAAATTTTCTACAGCAGTTGAATTAGAGTGTATTCAGTGAAATATTTAACAGGAAGCTTCAAAGCTTGCAAAACAAGTACTTCTTCAGAAGCTTATGAATTGTAGAAGTCTGTCACAGGATGCTATACACACCAGAAGTATAAATGAGCTTCAGATAGTAAATTCAAATCCACGCAAACTAATATTATCTGCAGAATGAAACAGTTGTTTGGACATTATCTTGATTTCAGCACACTGTTGAAACACATGGCATCATCCAAATATGCTTTCTCAAGAAACAGGTACTCCCTGAAATAACAGAGAGAGCATCTGAGCAGGAGGGACTTCTGTTTTAAAGCGTTCAAGTTCTTCCTAATCACAAAATTACACATCAAGGCAATTTTTGCCATGTAAGTATGTAAAGCTATTGCACAGCTGCAAGAGAATGTTTGGTTATTACTTACTATTGACACTTAATGGAGACATTTTTTCTCTCAGAATAAAAATAGCTTTGTTCAGAAATGTTGAATCCAGTCACATCCAGTATAGGAAATAATACTAAGCATTAAGGGACTGGACTCATCTAAGGAAGTCATAAAAGACAGGGAGGAGTGCAAGGATGGGAGGGTGGCCCAGGGCAGGTAGGGCTGTGCCACCCTAAGAGAGAAGCAGAGCAGAGCAGAGCAGGGTGGTGACATCAGTGCATCCTGCCACGCACCACCAGCACCAGGCAAATGGGAGGTGATGAGTGAGGCCGAGGATCACTCTGGGCAGCAGAGTCAGCACATCAGGATGGGCAGGAGCAGGACTGAGCTGGGGCACACCCATGGCAGGGTTCAAGGCAGGGATGTGACATTCAGATCTGAGCTTAACTCGAGCCTCTGAACACAGGGACAGGGATATGTGTAAGGGGGGGAGAGTTCATCCTAGAAAAGGGTCAGGGGAGACAGACTGGGGCCATTTCCCAGTTACTTCTAGTTACCCTGTGGGGATAAAGGCTTAACAATTTATTCTTTTTGGCCATTTATACATCTAATTTTGCCATCAGCAAGTTTTAAGTTTCATGTTTCTTAGTCTGCATAGTTCTTGTGACTGATAATATTTTTCTGGAAGAATTTTTTTCACTTAAATGTATGTATTAGTTTTGTAAAGGAAGTACGTTTAGCAATTTTTCCTTTAGTCTTCTGATTTTCTCTATCCTTTTAGGTCAGTAACTTCCTTTCATAAAGAACTATTTATTTTTAAGATACCAATGAAGAAAAACATAGTAGGTGCAGCCATCATATAGCCAATATCAATAGGAGTTCTGGTCTACACTGTGAACTTCTGTGCACCCATGACAGCCAGATATAATTAATATTAATCAAATAATTAAATTTAATTCAGCCTTCATTCTCTTATCATAAGATCCCACGACCTATCATGAACAACATTAGAATAATCAGTTAATTCTGTTAAGATGGGCTGAAATTTTACTTTAAGAGCACACCATGTCCCTTGCTTAGTTAATTCTTCTGCTCAGCTCCTCATAACCCCTACATGCTGAATTAGCTTAATTTTCTATGGTAAGACTCCTCTTTTTCTACAGTTCTACCTCTGAAACTGCTGAAAGGTAATCTAAAGATTCTCACAGCACAGAAATACAGTATCTTGTATGGAAAAAAAAAATCACAGCTGGATTTTTTTTCTGTTTGCTTGTATTTAGTCACTACTTAGGAAATTCTCTTTGTTGCTGCAGCAACAGCTTTTAAGTTCCACATTGTGAAAACAAACTATGCCCATGAGAAGTTTCCCAAAATGTGTCACTGTTTGCTGCTGGGCCAACATCTCAAAGCCTGTTAATCAGTGTGGCTTGGGTATGGGAGCTGGGGACCAGCACAGTGTCAGCATGGCTGGGGGCATCCCTGTCCTGCTGGCAGCCACTGGCAGAAGCTTCCAGGCAGTCTGCAATGGCCACCACAGCCAGGGCCAAACCCCTGCCCATGGGGTCTGTGCTACTTTTTATGGAGACGTTGGCAATTGTTCCCTGCCAGAGAATGTATTGTTTGCAATGCAGGCTCAGCCTTACCATGGGCTGGACCTGGAAGGCATGGAGCTGTGGCAGCCTTGTCTCTGTTGGATGCTTTCTGTTGGCCAATTTAACAAATTCTCTACAAGTCCTTCTAAAAGACACTTCCCAGTCTATGATGAAGAATGTGTTAAAAATATATTGAAGGGATCATACACTGAAATTTAACTAGTTTATGTAACATTACGAGAACTCTCTGTTTTCTTTTTGATTGATTGCTGTTGGCGTAGGTATTTTGCAGTTCTCCCATATTAACTTTCTCAGATTCATCCTCTAGTGCTTTTTCTCTGGTCACAAATATTGGAGCTTGTGATGACCAAGTTTGAATGAAAAATACTAACCATAGAGCAAAAATTTTGCAAAGAGTACTGACAATCATTCAGTTGTATGTACATGTAGAGAACAGTTTACTCCTATATACCATTGCTATCTCAACAGCTGCACCTCTCACTTTAGAGACTGTGTAATTTAATGGTTTTGTCCAAGTGCAGTTTGGCTTCCCATTTTCTGTGGTCTGACATCGGTCTTTCTGATAGCAATGAGAACTTCTCTTATATTTTAAATATATTTCTTTCTCTCACTTCTTTGCATTATCTTCTTTTCTTAGGAAATAAATACATCTTTCTCTAAGCCTGAACTTTGGATTAAAACAAAAGTTTTGGAGAAGTATTTTTAGTTACAGTATTAGACTGTATGCTGGATACTTGCACTATCTTAAATGTATTTAGGCTAGGCATTTATACTGCACTCATCAGGTAATTTAATTATTTGATGTCTAAATTATACCAGTTCTACTATGACCAACATGTTAAAAAATTGCATTCAGACAGCCAGCTGGTCATGCCTTAGCTATTATCTTCATTCTGTTGATAAAAAAACCCCGTAGTTATATGACTTAGGCAAAAAATCCCAGCATCATCATAGAATCAGAGAATCATAGAATCATTTGAGCTGGAAGAGACAAAGATCAAATAGTTCCAATCTTGTGCCATAGGCAGGAGCACCTTCCACTAGACCAGGTTACTCAAAGCCCCGTCCAACCTGGCCTTGGACTCTTCCAGGGCTGGATGGGGCATCCACCATTTCTCTGGGCAACTTGTTCCAGTGTCTCACCACCCTGAGAGTGAAGAATTTCTTCATAATATCACACCTAAACACAGCCTCTTCCCATTTACAGCCATTCCCTCTTGTCCTATCATTACACTCTCCTGTTAAAAACCCTCTCCAGCTTTCCTGTAGGCCCTTTTACTACTGGAAGGTGCTATAAGGATCCCCTGGAGCCTCCTCTTCTCCAGCATGGGCAATCTGAATTGTCTCAGACTGTCTTGATAGGAGAGATCCTCCAGCCTTCTGAACAAATACATTTGAATTATTATTAGTAGTAGTAGTAGGAAGAGAATAACATAAAAAGAGCTTTCAGAATTAGTAATACTAAAAATACTGCTTAATAAATTTATGTATATTTGTATAAACTTCATTGTGATTTATATGAATTAATACTTATTTTGAAATGTGGTATTTTTTCTTTTTAGAAATGACAAAAATAAAATAATTACCTACAGTTTATACCAGTCCATCCATGAGAAAATTATTTCCAAGTTGCAAAAAATCATAGCTTTTTACATAATCAATTAGTATATTTTTAAAATGACCAAAGCAGGATTTGTTTTCCAAAGATATTATAGCCCCAAACATGAAATACAATTTAGTACAAGGAAATAAAACACAACCTAATTGAGATCAAGACATAACTGAAAAGGGGTATTTTCTCATCAGTTTCTCTTTTGGGGATTTTTAATTCCACCGAATATTCCATATGTGTGCATTGATTTGTAATTATTTTTGTCTTCTGTCTTTATTCCCTTTTTCCTGTTTTTGTTGATATTTTCATTTTGCGGGTTGATGAAACTTCTTTCAATTTGAAGCTACCCTGGATGGGGAATAGAAGAGCAGTGCAAGGTAAGGAGGAAGAAGAAAGGGTGGGAGTGCAGTAGAGAGGAAGATGTAGATCATTCAAAATTGCATCTATAGCTATAAAAGCCAAAAAAATGGCAGAGATGAAAATAGTGAAAATTATACATTATTGCAGGTCTGACTTCTAGAAATACTATACTGATTGTTGACTCATTAGAAAGGAGATATTCCATGGTATTTCATTACTTTCTGCTTGTTATTTTACTATGCTTTCCTTCCCAACAATTCTCTTTATGTTTTCTGCCTGAGATCAGTTTTCCTGTCAATACTAATGGTCTTCCTGAATTGTTTCTTTCAAGATAGAGTTTAATCATATGCATCCACAAATTTTGGCTGCAGATCTATCAATTTACAAATGATCTAAAAATGTTTTTTTTTCTGATCGTGGAAAGGGAAAACAATGAGAGGCAATTTTCTCATTCAAAAGATGAAACACTATTTCAGCCAGTGCTTACAAGCCCCACCAAAAAAAAAAAAATCTCTTGGCTTTCTACCAAAGCTGCAGTCCTGGCACTTTTTAGGATGTGCTCTGGCTTTCTGTTCAGGTGCTTTTCTGATGCTCTCCACAGATGGTAACAATACCAGCCTCTGGTCTGGAAATACACCTCTGTGAAAAATTATTGGCCTATCTTTACTGAGCAAATTCAATACTTTCTGCAGTTTATCCTTTGTTAGAACTATACATTACATCAGAGAGTGTGATTTCTCACTATCAAAGCTTTTCCCATGAAAAGAGGAAAGCCCCATGCAGCCAATAGCTCAATAGTTAGTATTTTAGCCATCCAGATTAAATACTGCTGATTTGTCTCATTCGAAGGGCCTTTTTTTTTTTTTTTGAAAGAAGCAAGATTATCCACATTCCCTGTTAGTGTCCTAACATTCATGTAGAAGGTGCAACTTTTCATTTTTCCATTGACTTAAATAAGTATTCATTCAATGCGCCAGAGAAAAAAGTATTCTTAGAACACACTATCCTGTTATAAGAAGACCTGCAGACTTCAGTCAATCAATCCCCATAATCTAAGGAGATATGAAATGAAAACAGTGCATATTCACAAAAGTGTTTTTTTGAGTGATTGGTATTTTTCAAAAGAACTAAAAAGCGCAGAGCATTCAAGTGCAGCTTTATTTTATATTGTTTTCCCACTTGTCATAAACTGTACGAAGATGCCCTTCCTTGAAATTTAATTTGCAGGATTTTGTATAACTAAATATATATCTTGTAAGCAAAGAGTGCAGGACATAGCCACTAGTGAACTCATATAAATATGTAGCTGGCTTAATGTTAATGACTGCTCTGTTGTGTATGCATTTGGATACAACAATTTGCATAGTTAATCTTATGTAGATAAAGTATGGGCTTGTAGTTTTATTATTTCTATAATTTGCTTTTTTAAAAAGTCTAAGTCAGAGTTGTAACCACCACTGAATAAATAATTTTTAGGGTTCTAAGAGTATCTACTGTTAATAACATGCCATGAAAAGTCTACAAGGAAAGCAGTATAAGTCAGATAATTTTTAGATTTAATTGAACAGCCATTTGCAAGGGGTTTGTTTTCTTCTTTTGTATTGTTATTCAATTTTTCCATACTTGTCAGAGAAAGTTTCTTGTTGCATTGTGCTGATATGTGTTAATGAGTTTACAGTTGTAGAGATTTCAGCTTCTCTTTATAATAACATTTACTTTTAAAAGTATTTTGGGTCTTTTAGGATTAATATTTCATATATTCTCCTGTATCTGCTCTCTGAATTTGTTACTACAAATATGGTAACTTAAAATGTATTTAAACATGTATGTTAACCTAATAAAGAGTTTTCTAGCATAATTTCCATGCCATACTGGTAAAAAAACAGCTGACATAGAAAAATATTTATAAACTCATTAATCATTTACTTCCAATTCCTGTGAGTTTCTCTGGTTTTAATAGATGTAGATCATTCTTTTCAAAATGAACCAGCTTCAGAGGAAAGCAAGAAACTCAAGAAACAGTTGTATTTTCTGATTTGGTCTGCTTGTGCTTGGTTTTGGTGAATTTGTGTAATACAGTTAGTTTCTTCTAATTAGCATCTGATTGTGACACAAGAGAGTTGTAATAACAACATTGTAGCTGTGGTGTAATGCAGTTCTAATAAAATTATGTGTGGCTGTTTACAAAGACTATAAAATACCAACATTTTTTCCCTATGTAAAAAAAATCCTCATGAGCTGAAAAATAAAATCTGTTCTGAAAGATACCAAAATATTTCAAAAGTTTAGATGTCTTCCTAGAAAAAGTTTGCTCCAAAAATGAGTGCAGACTGCAAATTTTTTTCTTGCCCACAGTCATTGTGAGGGTGGTTGTACCTCATTTCAAAAGGAAGGTCTCAGATTTAGATGCAGAAATTTCACAATAGCCTTCTCCATTTTAGAATCTTACAGTCAGACAATGCTTCAATCATTTTAATAAGTATCTTAGTAGATAGCTATGTATATAGAAATAGCATCAAAACTTATAAAAATTAATTAGTGCAGCATTCTCAAAAATATTTGGCAAATGTCAATTTGACAGTTTACGATTTATGCACTTAAGCAGATTGAAATGCTCACAGAAGTCAGAAATCCTCTGATCACTCTATATATGTATAAATAAAATCACTTCTTTCCTTGGTACTGTAGGTTTTTTATATTTAATCTGTTATCCCCAAACTGATTTCAAGAATTTATGTTTCAGTAAAGCACAACATCCAGAAAGAATGTCAATCTTCATTTGAAAGCACTGGAAAACAGAAGTTAAACCACCTTGTTTAATTTGTTCTGGCATTGTATGCAGTGGTAAGGTCTGAATCCTTCATGACATGAGTGCTATCCTTGAATACTCATACACAAGAGATCTCTGATGTGTCTCTGTAAAGAATCGCTTTTCTAACAGCAAAGCTGTAAATCCCACGGGGAGTTGTAAAAGGAGTCTGTCATTCATTCTGAACATGAATACTTTATTCAGTGGAGAGGCTGGTCATTTCCTGCCTTTTTGAACACAGATGTTTAAATCAACCAAAGATTTTTTTGAAAACTTAAATTTCTTCCCAAGATGCACAAGTGAGGTAGCTGTGTAATGGTGGTTGTAAGATTACAGAAGGTACATGACACCAGTAACCAGAGCAGAGTGTGAAAGGTTAAACCACCCATCAACTTTTAATGCATAAATCTGTGTGCAAATCAAAAGGACTATTCCAATTTGACTGTGTATTTCTCACTCTGTATTTCTGAACTTATTCACCTTCTATTTCACAGCTTCCCTATCACACAGGCATGCTTTATAAGCCTGGAAGAAGAAGGGATGAATAAAGCAGATGCGTTTTCTTACTTCAGAGAGAGACAAATATCCCATCTGTTTCATAGAAGGCCGAGTAGATTTTTTTCCAAAAACTACCTACTAGGCAAATGTCTGCTTCACTTTTATTTTCACTCTTTGACTACATATCCACATCAAATTCAGAATGCTTTTCTTTCAACTTATTTTCCCTTAAGGTGTTCAAAGGTGTGAATATGTAATCAATGCCAGTAATTATGTAGAACATTCTTTTCACAGAATTTTTGTGAAGAAGCAGCAAAATTGTGTTTCCAAAAGTGCAAGTGCATACAATATCATTAACTTTATTTTACTCAGTTATTTCTTCCCAAACCTGTCATATTTCCAATAAACAAAAAGTGCCTAAGTGCTGATGAGTTGTTTTCTTTTACTTAGAAAGAAAACAAAACAAAACAAAACCCAGAGCTACTATACACTATTCCCAACACACAAGCAATTCCTGAATTGGCTCAAATATTTCAAACACAATGAAGTGGTTGAATGCTTATTATTTACAGTTGCAAAGGGCTACTACAGAACTTCCAGAAATTGCTTCTGCTTCAGAGAAGTAACCTTAGAGAAATTTGCAAAAGGATTTTGAAGTGCCAGTTCACATAAGATACCACGTACAAGGAGGATGGACTTTCTCTGTATTAGTCTGCACATGACTCCATGGTATCTAAAACCTTTTTTTTTACGTTCTCACATATTTGGAAATTTTTTTTTTTTTTAATGGTTGACGACAATAGAACAACATCTGGATTACTGAAAACCTGGAAAGTAGATTTTCCAGTCTCCGGAGCATCCTATCTGGAGTTTATCTTTCTGAGCTTTGTTTCTGCCACAATGTTTTCCGGGGAAAGATGTGCATTTACAGATTTTCTCATTCTGTCTGTATAAAAGTAAGAGACATTGGCTAAGCCCAGAAGTCTTTGACCAAATAATGAAAAGAATTTTTAATAATCAAAATAGATTGGAAAAGCAAAATGACCACACTTCTCCAATTAATATGTTCCAGACACAAACTATGAAACAAGCTTTCATTTATGGACATTTGTCTTGCCCATATTTTCTTTTAAATTTATCCAAAAAAATTAATGCACATTTTTTCATACAGAGAAATTATGCTTTTCTACATGCATATTAAAGCTCTTTTACTTAGCCAGTCTCATTTGAGTAACTAACAATATCTTTTACTTCCTGTCAAACTTTCTTAAAAGCCTTCTTTTCTCTACTTTATAACATACTCCACAAAAAAACCTTACCTATTTATTTATGAGCTTACTGATCCTCTCATGTTTTACAGAACAGAGACTTTTAAATTTTGGTTTTTTGGTGGCATTTTCCTCTTTTCATAACAGTTAAATAATTTCTTTACTACATATCACCATGGTCCTCAATCAGTGGGCTTTTCTGAAATGCCAATCCATCACTTTGGGGAGAGAATGACAGCTTTTTCCAACATCACAATTAAGAATCATTAGGAAAAGTCAACAATTACATCTATATTTTAAATGAGCAAGCTTAATGTCTGAAATTTTGCGCTAACTTTCCTGTTAGGTGACATTGTTTTTCATTTTGAACCATACTGCAAGCCATCTGGGGCCAATGGAAGCCTTTGATTTGACTTTAACCTGTCTAGGATGAGGATTTGAAAGAGGAAAATAAGGCACATAACAGTTAAGTTAAAATTTCTCAGAGATACTCTGCAAATGTAAAAATGTGTAAGAGAAAAATAAGGGAAGAAAATTGTTCCCTTATGGTAGTGAGAAAAGCACTGACATTTGCACGCTTCCTTGTGCACTCTTTAATATTGCCATGACAGTTTCAGTATTCAGTTTCATAAGGTTTTTGCTTTCATATAAGAATTTCAATGCCTTTATAAAAGAGTGTACTGGCCATTCTGTACTGAGAAGTAGCTCATCCATATAATTGGAAACTTCAAGCAGTTTTATTAAAGAAAATGTTCTTACTGAAGAAGACCAATGCACTAGAGTTAAATTCAACTCCTAAGACTCAGGAAGCAAATTTTTAAGATCTTGGCTCTCTTCTGTCCCTTCAGGTGTAACTACATAGAACTTCCTATGCATACATAAAAGATGAATGATCATGCTGAGACAAACTAAAGATTTATCTGGCACAGCAACCTGTCTGTGCAGTGGCCAACAAAAAATGCTTAGGGAAAGACTATCCAAAATTGGCAAATATGGATTCTCATGTTCTGGGAGCTAGAGGGTTTAGAAGTGTGTTTGATATTCTTTTTTTTCCCTCAGTTCTGTCTTCTAAAACCTTATATAAATTTTTCCTGTTATAAACTTCTTGCATGATAAAACAGTGATTTCCTGACGCATGCAACCAATCAATTTCAATGCTGGTGTGCATATATTAGCATTTGGAAATATTCATGCAGGTGTTTTTATGTGGCAACTTGAGCCAACTCCTTGCTGGAAACCAGGACCTAGAAGTGTATTTCTAAGTGACTGCTCACTTATAAACTCAGGTATACATGAAAAAGAGAAGATTTATTAGCAGGGTCATTATGTCCCTGTCATACCGAAACTGACTGAAATGTTGATGATACCTAGGGAAGTGACAAAAACACTTATGGCTATTTTTTACTAAATATATGGTGTTACTCCTGTTTTGTTAGTGAGAATTGTGTCTGCTTATTGAGAAGGAAATAAATCAGCCTGCAAAGTACTGAAAGTGTGCAGGTGTTCCCACTTTTTTTTCCCTCATTAAACTGCTCATTTGTAATTTCCTCATGTATTCATACCTCCTAGAACTCTCAGGTGAACATTTTTTCCATACTAAATTTTCACATATGTTTATAAAAACTTGATTCTCTGGTAAATAGTGGGTATCCCTTCAGTAAAAGAAGAAAGAAAGAAAAAAGAAGACAACAATGTGGAACAATTTAAAGAACAAATGATAGGTCTTGGCAATTTCAGTGTTGCAATCTGCAACACTTAATGGCAAAGTATCCTCTGTGTATATAGACTATAGTCCAACCTAATTTCTTTACTCTGACAGAATAAGATCTAGAAACTGAAAGGTGACTTGTCTGTTATTCATTTATTCAGAATATTTGATATTGCTCAGCCTTCATTTAACCCCTGAAATTTAGTCTCCAATTTTCAGATTTTTTCTGCATGACATTTTTAGTGACTTGAACCTTCCAACCCCTCTGTGCAATGAGAACACTTTCATATCATCTCATATTCTTTCCTGTCATCTAGAGGAAACATGAAAGAGGATATATCTGGTTTATTTCAGAAAGACTGTGTCCTTCATAAATATAATCTTTTCCTGTTTATATCTAATCAAAATTCTGAATTTTTTTTTTTTAATTCAAAGATTTTCAACTACTGTAGTCTTACCAGTGGGGGAATATGACTTGCTTCAATCTGTTCTGCAGAAGAAATCTCTGCCTCTTGGTATGAGGTGCTAAGTATGGTGCCAAATGACTCCACACAGGGAGTTGCTTCTGAACCGTGCTTATCTGCAAGGTCTGCTCCTGTGCAGGGGCAGCACAAATGCAGCTGCCTGCCTGGCATGCAGCCCCTGCAGTGCCTCATGCAGGAATCCAACTGTGTCACTGTGAGCAGGCTGTGGAGCAAAGTGAAGGAGGTCACTTGAACAAGGTGAGAGGATGGAGTTATGACCCGGTATGGTACATCCAGAAATATGCTGGACCATGAGAAGGAGAATGAGACAAGCCAAGAAATGCCTGGTCTGCTCAGAGCAGAGACTTGATGAGACTCTTCTGTTGGGTAATATTGGTCTCATCTGCAACTTTCTGTGCCAGTGGTACCAATCCATCAGAAATGAGGTAACAATTGTTCTAACCTGCCAAATGTTGATATTGGCTTTTTTATCACTATCTCAGGCAGCAGATGTGCAGAAGCTTTTTGTCTTAATTAAAAAAAAAAAAACCTTCAAAGCTTCTCGTCTTTCATTCAGTATTAGATAATTATTTGATTTCCATATCACAGGCCTCTGACCTTCCAAATGTTACATGTTGAGTGAATTTTCAGACAAGTGTGCTGATAGTCAGTCCTTAGCAGTGCAAGCATATTTTGCACTTCACACTTTTGCCCATATTTGAGTTAACAGGAGAAATGTCACATCGTAAGTCTTAGGCATATGGCAGAATTCCCATCTCTTTCTGTTCAAATTAAGCTTGAAAGTACTGCATAAAGATATGATTTCTTACAAGTAGAAATTTTAATTAATTTGCATTCAAGGTGAGGCAGTTGATAACTTTAGACCTTTAATTGTTAATTTAGCAATACTTTAGTGGGATGTAAGTTTTTAAACCTAATTTTTGAGGGGTAAAATATTAATATTCACATGAAAATCTTATTTATTCTTCTAGAAATTTACTTATATTAGCTTAAGACACTAATATTGCATTTAAAAAGAGGTAAAATCTGACAGTAAGATTGGATATAAATGGATTATATATTTTAAAATAGAATCATACTGGGCTTACACATTCAAAGCATATACTGCAGTTTTTCATATTTCTACTAAATTATTAATATGTCAACTACTTCCACATGCAGAAAAAGTATTCTGTTGTATTGCTATACTGTTAATTTAAAACTGTGTGTCCTCTGTAAACTGTTAAATAGATAAATGGCAAAAATCCTTTTTCAAGAAACAAAATGTTATCATAGCATTGAATCTTAGAGTATCAGTATTAGGTTTATAACTTAAGGAATGGAGAACAATTTGTATTTCTTTTAATATAAAACACAGCTGATTTTAATGTCACCAACTAGTTCTTAGATAATTCTTACGCACAATAGTTGTCATCCACATTAGTATTTATCATATTCCATGATTTCAATATTTGTCGAGTTTGTAATAAAATTTACCTTGCTAATCTATTTTGGAAAAAAGTAAAGACAGAACCAATTTAAAAAAAAATACAGAAAACCCTTTTAATCTAGGCTGTCAATTTTCTGTTAAAGCCAACAATATCTTCATGCCTATTTGTTGTATTACTTTGATAGAATGGTGAAATTGGAATACACTGAAGGAGACGATTGCAGCCGATTATCTAGAACAGCAAAGTAGACTAATGCTAGAACAAAGTAATAATTTTATTATTTTAGCCTATGTCCTTATTTCAATGACAATTATATCCTTCCTCCATATTCCGTGTTTGTACAACCAAAAGATGGCAGTGCTTCATCAACAATTCCCACAAAGTTGAAGTTTATCCTTAGGTCATCGTTTACAATACAGGCAAGCTTCAAGAAAATGCACAGTTCTGCAAGATATCCAGTCTCCCTCTCTAAGCAAATTTCAAAGGGAATAAAGGGAATAAAAAGGGTTCCAATTTGTTTTTCAGGTGTTTGGCTCTTTGACGTCTTACAAAGCTTACTTTGTTTGTCTCACCAAACAAGATTTTTTAGACTACTTGGTAAATAGGAATAATTTACCTCAATTTCTCCTGTTCTAAGGACCTAAAAATTTAGGTAATTCTGTTATCATCTTCATAGGTTTATAATCTTTCCTCAAACTCCTGATGTTAAAACTGATGCCAAATCACTAACTATTTTCAATAGAGATCAAAGACAGTAGTTTAAAATTTGTTTGAACCCAGTAATGTAACTTTAGGAGGTTTTTCTCTCTGTTTAAAACAGCAGTTAATGTTTTTGGTTTTTTTTTAAATAAAAACTATGTCTCATGTGCATGTTTCTGCCTATACTTTTGCCATACTTATTTCCCTTGGAACATTTCTTTTCTTTCAAAAAGATGCTTCAAAATGATGCTTCTCAGAGATATGTTCTATTTCATGTAAAACTTCTTCCTGTAAATAAGAAAATAATGCTATACCAACTGATATACATACAAAATAATGAAGAGCCATGCTAGAATTTATGAAATCACTCTCTTTTAATTCATTTATCTCTTTTAATTTGTTATACCTACCTTTGTTCAATAATGTTTCCTGATCTGACAGTTTGGTTAAAAAGTTAATTAAGCCCTGTATGCTTAATTTATTCTTTCTTGAAATGAGGATACAGATTCAAATATTTCATAAATAATTTTTGGATTATGCTCATAAGTTATATATAAACATAAAACCACACATACATAAATATAAACATAAATATAAAGATGTGAAAATAAAAGGAATAGAATTCAGGTTGGGTTGGAAAAGACCTGTCATGTAGTTCCAATCCCTCTACCATAGGCAGACATCTGTCACTAGAAGGAGCTACATATTATGAACAGTGTTTCATATATTTCAACATCAGTAACATATTTGTTGTGCTCTCAAGTCTAAATTTTAGAAACGGAGTAATCTAGCCTGATACTTGTTGTCTGTTAATATCCTTATGAAACACATGTATAAACACAGAATTAGTAGACTTATCATTTAAAGATGAAGGTGTTTGATTTTCTGAAACTGACAGCCCAGAAATGCTCAGCGAACTGAAAATCAGAACATTATGAACCTATTCCTTACTATAAATTCAATTTCTTGAACAGAAACACATCTCACCTTTTTGCTAATGTGACTTTATGCACAAGGGGATATATGTGTCTTGAGGCATCTATAATGCAGTTTACAAAAAGTACTAAAATAGTCTTTTGAATAAAAATTAGTTTTCTGCCAGCTCACCTGCTAGTTTCTGGCAACTCATTTGGCTGGCTATCACAGACAAGCAGCGTTTGGTTATGTTGATTGAATATCAGCATTTATATTTGCTCATCAGTCCACATTCACAGAAGTGTCTACTTTGCATGATGCAAATCCCTGGGCTTTTTGCCTCTTGTGCTTTTAACACATGTATGCACATATAATTTCATTTAAACAAAACTTTATCTGTTCAGAACAAAGCAGCTTGTTCCCAAGTAGAGTCTGTCACTAGACATTCTGCAGTTTTCATATGGAAAGTTTTTTTTCATCAGATGGTGATAAACTGGGAAAAAAATTATTTCTATAAACAGTCATCTGAGGGGAAAAGCAATTAAAAAAAAGAGTAAGGATAGATATGCAATCATGAGAAAATGAAGGAGCAAAAATGCCTTTTTCTTCAACACCAGGTACTTAAAATATTGCAGACTAATTGAAAAGTTATTTTTTAGCCCAGTAAAATTTCAGTCCATGCTCTCCTTCACCATACATCTGCTGTAGATAAGACAAAACCAAACCGTATGAGTTTACTTTAGAGACTTAAAGTATCTTTTAACAATGCTTCTCACCTGAAAGAGCCTTCTAATTTTAGATAGGATTTGGAATCTAACACTATGGAAACAAAATTCTTCATGATTAAAAGACATAATTTTGCAGTTTCTGATGGCAACAGATTTCCTCCTACACTAATTATTTTGCCTCTTAACCTGTACATGATCTATGACATTTTTTCCCTGAGCAGGTTCTTTTTTAAGATAATGATATTCAGTAGCTCTCAAGCCTTCTTATCCTGAATTAGATAAATGCCACAAAAGTTTAGATATCTGTGAACCCACAGTTTGCAATCAAAATTAACTTTCTTCCTAATCTTAACAAAGTGTGTCCTTTAGCTATTTTGGATGTCACTTGCATAATGTCAGCATTTAGACATAACTGGAACATAAATTTAGCCTACATAATAAAACATTACAAAACATATTAAGAAACATTACATTGAGATTAAAATTACTATTTACAAACTAAGGACTAGGTTTGTGTTAAACATAACACAATAAGCATATAACAATCTACCATATGGTAAAAGTTTGCATTTTTATTTTATATTTATAAGACATGCAAGGATAGCTTCAGAGAAAAATGATCTATATCTCATTTCCTTGATACTGTTCATGTGTACAAATCAGCTCTTGCTCAGATTCCTACTGTCTCACACCTCAGCACGTCATACTGTACTTTTGATTTGGTAAATGTAAACTCTTGGGATATTTTCACATAAAATATCCTTTTTCTTGGTCTCTGCATTCAGCATTTCCTCTTTTCCCATGTTTTTTGTTCTGTTAGACCAAGCACCACCTGATAACCTTGTATTACCCAGCTTAATGACTTATCCTATTATGCCTTTTGACTCATCAGTGCTACTTTCAATATGCTCCTCGCGGCAATCTCTATTGCAGAGGCTGAATTTTCTGACAACTATCTCCATACTTTGGCTCACATATGACAATGCGAAATTGATACATTGTAAATATAAATAGCACAAGTTAATAATGGTAATAACATTATTTATGTCCATTCACTTATTGTGAGAGATATTGTTAAAATGTTATATGCAATAAGTTATCATCAGTGCACAGGAGTTTTTACTATAATTCATGGAATTGGGATGAATAGTTTTTCATTAGATATAAAAATGTTTTATTTACCTAAACAATCACTTTCAGAGTTATTAGAATGCTATGTGTAGTGAAAAGATCTAGTCTATGTAAATACAAACACGTAGTCTACATACCAGGAAGCAGAGCTCAGAAGTATCCAGGCTAATACTGTTATTTTGTTATTATTCAAAGCCAATTCGACATGGTAGAGTTTGTGACCCTGGGACCTGTATGATTTTGCATAAACCATTTCTGGACTTCAGTTGACTCTAGAGAAAATATAGCTGCTTTTACACAGTGCCACAAATGTTACTAAGTCCCCTGGTTTCAACCTAGGTTCATTACGTTTAGCCATGTTTACTCATGACATGAGTATTTCTCTCAATTCCTGTGAATAAGTAATAAACTGCTGATTCTATATTGACCCTCTGGTTTTAGTGCAGTAACAGATTTTTTTTCCACTTTCAATTTTTGTTTCTTATTTAAGATTTTAAGAGTGGCAGATTATATATGGGCCCTTGAACGTTTCTGTACTTTTTTCCATGTTCAGGGAAATAGATTTAGTATTGGCTGCAAACTTCGTAAGTAGATGAAGATGTCAGTCAATATTACTAAGAATTACTGAATTGCTATGGAAACATACCTCATCAGAACACTGTAAATAAAGGAGAGTTAAGCAGGATAAATCCAGCCTAAAGACATCATCAAACCATGTCTTTTTTGTGCTTGCATCTTGGTAATGTGACAGTGGAGAATCTAAATCAGCTGACTTAGAATATCTTGGAACAACCACGAGTATATCCTACCAAACTGTAGCATCTCTCCACTGCATCACTTACTGCCCTCCATCAAGATTAGATGTTACCACTATGCTATTTAGTTGCTTTTGTTATTTAGTCTTACTTTCTAATCTCTTCCCTTTCTTGTTTCCTACTCTGCACAAAGCAGCATTGTTACTCCAGACGTGAGAATAATCCTGCCTACCATATAATGTTATGATTATAGTCTGTGCTCTGAACTATCAATCAGCTTATCAAGAATATTATAAGCATTAAATAGAGATGTTTAATATATTTTTTGGAATCTTTAAACTTTCATGTTGTATCTATTCTTGAGAAGGTGAGAAATTATTGTCTGAGAACCAGAATAGAAATATTTTGAAATGTCTCATTTTTAAAAAATTTAAAATCAAGAAAGATAAAATATGAATAGCTATACTGCTAAGCTTAGAAGCAAATTTTAATTGAGGATCCTTTTCAATATATCTTCAGTTTTAATGCATTGAATAGTCTGAATTCCATATTGCTACAAATGTTTCTCATTCTTAGATTGGTCCTTTCTAGGAAAAAAAGGAAAAAAAAATCAAATATTGATATGCTTCCGATTTGCTTTGAGATTTGTTTCAAGTTGTTTTTATTTAGCTGTATCAGTTGACTGATCTGAATTAAAGTGACTTTACTAAGGGATTACCTATATAATCTCTATGGAAAGTTACTCTTTCTTACTTTCCCACTGGAATTTAAATATTTCTTTCCATTTAATTGTACTTGAGTTTTCAGATAGGTGTTATTGTTGAAATAGTTTAAAACCATGACCCAGTTGCTAAGGTATATTCTGTAAGTAGGAAAAATAAAACCATTCTCTTTATTGGCCCTTATTTTAAGAAAAAGCCACACTAACCAAGGCCCAGGTACTGGTAATATCTTTAGTCAGAATATCTCTCGTCCAATTACACATGCTATTTCAAGAGGAGACCTATAGCTTTCAAGCAAGCTAAACCATTTTTGTATGACATAATTTTTAAGCTGACCTGTCCACAGATCAGATTCTTTTCTAAAGTTAGTATTTTAAATCAGTGAGTTATACCAGTAAACACATAATGCATGATTGAGTCAAAGAATCACAGAATATTCTGAGTTGGAAGGGACTCACGAGGATCATTGACTCCAGCTCTTAAGTGAATGGCCTGTACAGGGATTGACCCTGCAACCTGGGCTTTAGCACCATGGTCTAATCAACTGAGCTAATCTCAAATCCTTAAATTATTTTAGTACCATCAAATACATTAATAAATAAATTAAACAAGTGTTGTCTTGAAAATAAGCCTTTTAAATATTGTAGCTATAAGCAATATCAGAAACCAATTAAGTTATAAATTCATTAGTGTTATTGTAAGGTGGTTCATATCAACAGAAAGTACACTATTACATGCAGGAACATAAAAAATTACACATGCACAGTCAAACACCTGGTTCATGTACCTTTACTTATTGATGCAGTCTTTTATAAACACTCATTTTAGAACCTACTCCAGTCCACAGACTATCTATCATCACTATTGTAGCATTAATAATGCAGATCCCGAGATGGAATTTTCACAGATTTGGGGAATATTTGGCTGACTACTTTCTGTTCTGTTAAGGACATACATTTAAAAAGAAAAAAAAATCAAATTATAATCTTCTATCCATGAATTAAAGGTAAATAAAAGTAAATTTGATAACAATTAGATAACCATATGAAGATTTGCTATTTAGGGTCAGAGTGTGTTCTTTTGTTGAGCCTTTTTTGTTACAGCGATGATTTCTGTTAAAAACTATCAACTCCACTAAATATATACTACTTAGTAGGTTTTTGAAATCAAGATTTAAATATAGCTTCTTACAGCATGCGAAAAAGTAACTCCATGAGTCAGCTCTTAAATTTCTGTAAATCATTTTACTCCCATTTAGTTAACTCAAGATCTGATTTTAAAAATACAGCATGGAAATATGGCTCATCCTAGACATGGCCAGAAAAACTACATTATTTTTTCAGAAAAAATTGTGCTCTTTTCACTTTGTCAGATGGCTGTACTGAAGAGAAATGGTATAAGGCACAGTGACATCTGAGAAATTCTAAGTAGCTGGGGATTTACTAATCCTCTTTTAAGCGTACTGAAAAATGTGGAAAAGGGAAATGAAAATGAAGAATAGCAGTTTTATGTGCATCCAGCTCTGTCTCTCTAGATAGAAGTGTGAAGTGAGGATTGCTTAAATGGGATGGAAGTATGTGATGAAAAGCAGGATGAAATCTATCCACCATGTGACCAACGCAAAACACATTATAGAGCTAAAATAGAAAGGCTTAAACAGTAAATATTTCCCAAAACACAAAAAGAATTTGCCAAAAATCTTGATAGGTCCAAAAAACCACTGAGGCATATTAAAATTTACTATATTTTATTCGATGCATTGTCTGTATTGCCTGTCTCCAAACACTCAATGTTTTTGAGGAAAAGACTAGTGAGTCTTCTCTAACCTCATAGGTTCCTTTCTGTTTCTCCTCATCAATATGTTAATATATTTTCTGTCGTATTTTCCCCTGGAATTTCCCAATTCACTTTGAAACTTTGTCCTTCAGGAAGAGCGAATCCTTAAAAAAAATTTAAAAAAAAAGAAACAAAATTTCTCTTATCCAAGCCAAAAATCACAAAGCAGATCTAAGCTTTGCTGAGAGTTAATTTGGCAAGATCTAAATTGCAGTGCAACAGGATGGCTCCCTGGGGACAGTGGGCCCATGAGAGTGGGCATACCCCCAGGCTGGCAGCCAGGGCAAGTTCCACACTCCAGCAGGAAGCAATACACACATGTACCTAAATACACACTTTCATGCTGAGTTAAAAATCAAACACATTGAAAATTATTTTTTCAATTTCTTTACAAAGCTGACAACTCAGAATATAAAAACTACCTGTGTACAATGAGATATTGTCATGATTAGTAAAAATACTCTCAAAACTTTGTTGGAACAATTATCTTTACTTCAGGGAGCTAAAATACCTTTATTTAGGTAGATAAATGAAGGCAAATCTCAAAACAATATATTCTGGATTTTTGTTTTTGTGATGTCAGTAAAAGTGTCAGTAAACGAACTTCTACTAAAAAAAAGAATAGCAGCCACTTCCTGTTGAGTGGCATAACTGGATGAAGGTATCTTTGATCAAAAGTGCACAGCTCTTCTATCTCAAATTGTGTGTTATCTTAATGAAGCTTTTAACTGGATCAATTATTTGGGAAAAATATGTTTACAGATCAAAAAAAAAGGTTTTTGCAAACAAATACGCTAAATATTTTTGTCCATTTTGCAGATGTTTTAAAAACTTTTGTTGAAAACAAGGAAGATAGCAAAAGATTTAAGAATATCTCTCAGATTATTTAACACCTTACCACTGAAAATCAAAATTCTTACTGTATGGGTAGGCAGCTTCAGCTGTATGGACTCAGGAGAAACACATCACACGCACAGGTGAAGTGACAGTGACTGGGCATTTGTGACATTGGAAACAGTGCAATGCAAATGTTAGCAGGCTGCTTCAGCCACTCTTCGTAAGGGCCCCAAACTATTAGTAAACTGAACATCAGTAATTCTCATTCTACAGGGCAAAAACTTATTATATCAACTAAATATATAAAATTTTCTGACACCACAGATAATCATCATTAACCTTTTCTTTATTCTTGCTAATTTCTTATACAACATTAAGACCAAATTTTCTCTGACTGAAATATTTTATAGTAAATTTTGTATTAACCTACTGTATATAACAGCCATCACTGACTTCTTAGACAAATCACCATGTAGAAGACTGTCATGCTGTTTTGATTGTTTTTAAAAAGATATCTTGTGATAAGAAGTTTTAACTTTCGCAGTCACAGTGTCTTAATAATAATAATAATAATTTCTAGTGCCTTGTATAAAAGTTTTGAAGGCTGAAAAATAACTTCTAAATATAGTGTTCCATCTGTTGGTCTCTTTTGTTCAGCAAAGTGTTCTGTTTTTAAGATGCTAGTCAGCTACAGAAATATTACATTCCTTCTTTAAGAAACAATCCAGGCAAAGAATTTTCCTAGTCAGAAGAGCTGAAATCTAAGAAATTATTTACAGGAGAATTATCCATTGAACTTGATGAGGTATTCAAAGCAGGAGTGGGTGGTGAGGCGGTGATGGAAAGGATGTTGCTCTACTCTATAATTTAGTGATTTGAAACCAGAGCATAAGGATAATTTTTACTTAATTTTCTCTCTATATTTACTTTTAATTACAATTCCAAGCTGAATCCAAAACTCTAAAAATGTTTAATCTGATTTTAGACAGGAAAATCTAACTCATGTTCTGATTATAAATGTTCTTTTTATTAAAGTCCTCAACCCTAACTTGAACACAGGAGTCTGGAGAAGGCAACAATTTTTATATAAACCTACTTGTGGTAAAGTAGTGTCTGATAGAGATGTCATAGCAGAAGTCAATGAAATAATCTGGAGTACAGTACTTCACATTATGATTCTTTGATTCATCATGATGCAAAATTATTTAATTTCTATTTGAGGAGCTGAATGTCTGGAGTTCCTAACTGGCAAAAGGCATGTAAATCTCAAAATGAGGATTTTGTCTCAGCGTACTGTATCAATCAACGAGGGTATGGGTAGGATTTTCTACACCTCACAAATGATTCTGCATTCTGCTCTAGAGGTGAGGTACCTAGAAGTTATGCATTTCAGTGTTTGATTTGCATATGCCATAGTCCTTTGAGTAAAACATGGTCTTCCTTGTAAAGCACACAGATCTATAGCTAAGAACAGTGAAAAAGTGTGCAGGAAAAAATGTGGTGTGTTATTTGACATACATCTGCTTCAAATATTCTATTTATGTGTACTTGTCCCAGCCTTTATTGGACTTTCAAATGTTTAAATGGTGTAAACAACAACTTAAATGTTCAAATTACACAGACCTTTTAACAAATGATATGCAAGAAGGTAAACAATAATCACATGCCTTTAATATATTGATATATAGATATTGATATATAGGCAGAGAGATTTTCTAATGATTGGTTTTGTAATATTTTAGGAAGTGTATAATGAAAGCTTATATTAAGAGTTCTATTTAAATAATGCATTTTTCTTATGATACTTTTGAGGTAGTAGAAAAAACAGGAGATGAGAGGAAAAGTCTTGAAAAGACGGCAAAACAAATATGTAGAGACAACTTTCAGGGCAGAATTTTACTACCTATACCTACATTTTTTTTTCAAAGTTTTACAGCTTTTAAAGCATGAGTTTTGAATAAGAGACATTTTTTCAGCCAATAACATTGTAATAATAACTAACAGGAATTATTTTTCTAAATGCATGTGTATCTGTGTGATTATAACACAAAACTATAATTTCTTCACATTTGTTGTGTCATTGAGTTATACTTTCATTTTGAGTATCCACAAGCACATTTTCTAGAAGCTTATTGTATGATGAGAGTGTTTTTTATGATTCTTTTGTGAGGTTTAGTATTATTTTTTACTGATATTAAAAGATACTATAGAACTTAAAACAAAAATAATCAAAATACTTACTTCTCCTTTTTGCTGTAGTTTACCTTTCTTGGTTTTCTTTTTGCTACCTCATGGGAAGACTTTAACACATGCTGGACTCATAGTCTTATAAATTGCAAATCCATCCTGTCATCTGTGTCTCCAATGAGAAGGGATGACTTGGAAGTGGTCCTGGATGTTAGTGAAGTCTACAAATCCATGATAGCATTGACAAGATTGCAAGCAAGGTAACTAGTTACTGCCACTAAGAGAAGATAAAGCAGCCAAAGATGCCCTGTGACCTGGATTGCCCAGTTCATCTCAGCCAAAAAAGCCCAAGTGTTCTTTGGTCACTATCTTTCAGCATCAAAACAGTAAGACAAAAATAATAACTGATCTTGTTTCATGCTGCAGGTTTTCTTTAATTTTTTTTTCACCTTTGCATTTCAAAGGTAGTAAACTGTTTCAGTTTCTAACATTTAGAAAGATATTTTCCTAGACGCCCACTGTGTTGTTTGTCACAAATAATAGTTATTGTTTACATTTCCACCAGTCATGCCAACCCACAGCTCTACACTGAAGTTTTACTGCCACTCTGAGAAATTATTTTTAGATGCAGCTGACCTCTCCAACACTGAGATATAAAATCTATGTATAGACAATATTAATTTAAACCTATATTTCATGCTTTGCTACAGTTTTTACAGCACCTGCGTGCCTTAGGTATACCTGGATTCTTACATATTAATGAACTATTAGCCAAAAAACTGAAAACATTGGTCCATTAAACAACAAAGCAAAACAAAACCCAATAAGCTCAGCTATCCAAGCAGCAAGAGGCAGTCAGAAGTAAATTGAGCCAACATGCAACAGGTTTCTATGGCTGATAGCGCTGCTGATTTCCATGATCCATATTATCTTTATGCCATAGTCTAAAACTAATCAGCCCCACCAGTTCTGAAGAAAAGGAGTATTGGTTCCATGGGGACATAATTTTTGTTAAAGATCAAAGAGGACCATAACCCTGGAGTTTATGGACCCAGGGCTAAGATACACACGAAGGACACAGAATGTTGAAATCATAACAATGGTCTAAATAAGACTGAACATTAAATCAAAACTAAACTATAATATCTCAAGTGAGATTCCTAGTGTTTGACCATTCCTGTGTCTCTGTCTCCATTAAACACACTGTAAGTATCTTTGAAATGTCTTAGCTTGATACAGATGGCAGTAAGGATTTTTCCACTTTAATTTACAGGTATTTGTCAAACAGGAAAATTGATCATATTCAGGTTTAGTGCTACATTCTGCCAAAATAATTGCATGAAATCTCCAAAATCTATTGTGATACAAATAAAGTATGATAATAACAGCAACAGTACTAACAATGAATTGTATTCTTTTTATTCACAGAAACAGGGTAATTCTTCCCTGCCTTTCACATATTTCCAAATTTAATGTTCATTGTAAATATAAAAATCTTCACATATTTACTTCTAGTATCAAAGTCTATTCAGAAATAATTTCAAAATCAAATAGATGCCTATGTCAGCCATTTACAAGTTAATAACAATTTTTCTTTAGATCAACACCCTGATATCGGTTATAGTGATTGTAAAATATACTTTCTTTTCCTTTGAGTTTTTTTTTTTCTTTTTAATAAAAGGCAAGCTGGATACTGAATAGGAAGGGTTAATTCAGAATTTAAAAATGGAAAAAAGAACGACTTGGAGAACTAGAGGCCAGTCAGTTTTCTCTCAGTGGCCAAAAAGATTATGGAGCAGATCCTCCTGGAAACTGTGCTAAGAGACATGGAAAATAAGAAAGTGATTGGTGATAGTCAAAAGAACTTCAGTAAGGGCAAGTCGAGCCTCACACGTTGTGGCCTTCTACAAAACGGTAACACCATTGGTGGATAAGGGAAGCACAACTGATGTTATACCCCTGGACTTGTGCAAAGCATTTGACATGATTCTGCATGACATCCTTGTCCTTAGACTGGAGTGACATAGATTTTATGGGTGGATGATTTGGTAGATAAGGAATGGGCTGGATGGCTGAGTTGTGCTCAATGGAGATGAGTGATGAGTGGCATTCCTTAGGGATTGGTATTGGGGCTAGTGCTGTGTAACATCTTTGTCAGCAACATGGACTGTGGGATTGAGTGCACCCTCAGCAGGTCTGCCAACACCAAACTGTGTGATGCAGTTGACATGCTGAAGGGAAAGGGTGACATCCAAAGGGACCTTGACAGGCTTGGGAGGTGAGTCTGTGCAAACCTCATGAAGTTCTATAAGGCCAAGTGCAAAGTCCTGCAGCTGGATCAGGGCAACCTCAGGCACAAATACAAGCTGGGCAGAAAATAGATTGAGAGCAGCCCTGAGGAAAAGGACTTGGGGGTTGACATGGCACAGCAATGTCAGCTTGTCCCTTTCAACTCAAATTATTCTATGATTCTATGATAATATGGGTAAGTGAAGAATAAAATTTTTCTAACATGTTTCTAATGCCAATGGGAGAAAAAGTGTATTGGAATTTGCTTTATTTAATCTTACACAGTATTTCTTCCTTCACTCTTCATCTACTTTAAGAATATATTGAGGAAGAAGATTTAGGAACTTTTACACATATTCTCCCTATGCTACCTTACCAATCAGTTACTGAAGAGGATAAAAATTTTATTCTCTGAGATTGATGAGGGCAAGAGTAATTTGGTCACTGAAACTCTTCTTTTTTATTCATGCTTTTTCTCTCTCCTTATTTTACTTATTACGAATGATTTTTGACACAAGAGATAATGAATCCATTCCTGCTGCGTTATTAATTTTGAATTAGATATTAAGCAACAGTTCTTCTGAAGGAGGAAGAGCATATAATTCACACTAGTGGGTTGCATTAATTCTTATTATGTATATCTTTAAAAATAGATGGACTTTATCAGCTCCAGTATTGCTATGATATGCTTACACATGTTCACATCCATATGGCTCCTTCTGCTAGAGAAACCTTTAGGTAATAATCTTGCTTCAGCAGTTGCCATCAACTTTTCTGTCTCCTCACTCTGGATTGCTGGCCTAGAAATTTGGTTAAATGATTTTTATCACCAACTTTTGGTGCCCCAAACTTTTGACATAAATTAGAGTCAATCTAGTAAAGATCAAAAAAAAAAAGCAGGTAAAAAAATATACATTTTAAAATACGCCCTTTCTTAACACCTGCTTTTGGCTACAGGGAGCCACTAATTCTTATGATAACTTTCCTAAGCCTTCACTTTTTAAGGTGTTCACTAATTTATTTAATAACAGCAAAATGTGACTGCAGTCTGCATAGTATACCTCAAAGCAAATTGCAGGAAGTTTTATTACAGAAATTTATGACTTTCTCGGAGATGTGACTGATAAATGGATCGTCTCTTCAAAAAGAATTAGCTTCAAAAGCTGAAAAGAATAGTAGATGAAAAAAAGGTCATTTCATTTGACTTCTCTCAGCAGAAAAACAACCTGTAATGTTTGCTTGAAGCAGCTCATTACAATTACCTTTGAAACACAGAACAAGAGTATAAATGCATAGATTAGCTTCACTACTACCCCCCAAGCCCCTTCACTCCAATTTAAAGATTTTAAAAGGTGTTTAAAATGTGAAAGAACAAAATTTTTCACTTTGATAGTCTGGCAGATTCTCCTAGAATTCAAAGCGTGACGGCTAAGATCACCTGGGAGTAGAGTTTTCCCCTTAGAAACACATGGTGACAGAGATGTACACCAGCAAATGTTTGTGTGGACCACAGGGTTTACCCTTAGGATAATAACAGAGGGGACATGTGAGACAAGTACTGACATCTCACTTGGTTATGTGATATTCAGATGTGCAGAGAATTCTGACCCCCTTCAGTAAGTGCCATATAATTTTCATACCTGCTCCATTTACCACCAAACTTTTCCTCATACTTCTCCCATTCAATTGCAAGTTGCCTTCCCCAGTGCATTTCTTTTGCAGCTCCTCAAAGAGACAGTTTTGTCACAAACCAGATGTACCTCTGCTCCTTTGAAGTCCCTCAACTATATGTCTTATTTACTTCTTAAATTACTGGCAGCAACAAAAAGAATTCCAACTCAATATTCTTCATATCATTAAAGTCAATGGGATTAAATGTGAATGTTTATTAGCTTACTATTTTGCAGCCTAAACAACTCCACTTCATTTTTTTCCGTGATTTTTTTTTTTGTCTGTTCGTTGGATGTCTTTGAGGGGAGGGTGATATTCTGATTTGATTTGAATTTTCTGTGGTTTTTTGTATGTTTGTTTCTTTCTTTTAAAATTTTAGTTGTAATTTTTAGTTATATGCGGTGTAACCAGGGCCTTATTTAAAAAGGGGTTGGAGCAGAGCAACACACGGTCAAACCAATATGATTACCACATGGGTTCTCCGTTTATTATCTCGAGATGGCTGGTTATATAGAGACTAAGATAGTTTACAGTAACAGGTGTCCTCTGATTGGTATACAAGGTGAAAGGAATGCAAACATTTCTACTTTTAAGGCGGCTATGGTAATAATAATGCAATTGTTCTATCTAAAGTTAAAACACACCTTAATTGTGAATTTCTGGCTGCACCACAAGGCCTAACAAATTCTACACAGGCCTGAATCCAAGGCCTACACCCAAGACAGCTCAAAGGTCACTCCAAAATACAATCATGCCCAAAATCTCTGAAACATTCAGTTACAGTTATACAATTTAAAATTGTAGTTTTAATTTTTTCCCCTTTTTTCCAGAAACGGTAAATAATTGCTTCTAAGGGATATTAATAACATGAGATTTCTGCAGGATCAGAACTCCAGACTCAGGGAGTTAGGATGGAAGTTTCAACGCCATGAAATTGAACCAATTTAGCCCACCTTCTGCTAGAGAAACCTTTAGGTAATAATCTTGTGGTAATACAAACCACACTTAGAAGATACCTGTAAAGCTTAGCAGACTTCTTGCTTCTGTATCAAAAATGGATACAAAATGGAATCTTTAGACTTCACTATCAGCTGTAAGTGATTTTCCTCTTTTTACTTCTTCTCACTTGGAGTCCTAAGAAGACACTAATGAATGAATTACTAAATATTCTTATTACTAATTCCTTCTGGAGATAGAAGTAGACACTTCCCTTTCTCTGGTGTAACCTACTTACATTTTAGATCTCACAAGTTTTAGGATTGTGTAGGGATATTATGAACCATTAAGCTGACTTAAACCAGCCCAGCTGTAACTTTGTACAAATGGTGGTAAACAGCATGATCCCTTTATTTATGTTTGCTGCTAGAATACATCCAGCTGAAGAAAATGGGAAATGCATACAAAAATTAATTAATTTCCCCATATAATTCTGTAGTTAATCCATGTTACGGGTTTGTTTGGCTTTCTTCTCAGAATAAACAGAGTAAGGAGAGAAAAAAAAATATTGCCCAAAAGGAAGATTTAGGATTTTCAGTTTACAGTTTTATATTACCAACCCTGAGCTTATCCCTGATAATTTAAATTAGATCAAGGTATACGAGACTGGGCTGGCACAATCTCATAAATCATCTCTCATTTATATTAACAACCAGGGGTTTTTTTTCTTATATAATTAGTGTTTTATAATCATATAAATTTTACAGTTGATGGGTTAAAATGAGTAAACTTCTAGCAGCTATGACACACTACTTTCAGCACAGAAACACAATAAAATTATAATTCAAGACTGACTGTAAGTAGTTATTCCATTAATAACTTTTAGAACAGGTACTGACTAACAAATTGTATACTACATCAAAAGAAGATACATTATTTTTTAAACTGCCGCTATGCAGTTCTGAAAAGCTGATAATTCATGTTGGATTTATTTCATTTATATTCAAAAAATTCTCTAAAGCCATAAGCTAATGCACAGACCAAACCCATAAGCTAATATATACAGTGCAGTCTGTCATGATCAGATGTAAACTACATAAACTCACACATTCTAGAAAAGTTTT
Organism: Irena cyanogastra; assembly: GCA_013397155.1. Lineage (NCBI taxonomy): Eukaryota > Metazoa > Chordata > Aves > Passeriformes > Irenidae > Irena > Irena cyanogastra. The sequence continues at coordinate 41,527 of VWZV01007092.1, read as the reverse complement.
GTGGGTGGTTATGCAATACAGCCACTGCTTAAAGAAAAGATACACAATAAATTAGCAAGGTTTTGCAAGAATGTCAGACAATCCGCTGAGTTTAAGTACATTTCTGTTTCTGTTGTTGCATGCAGAAATTCATCCTGGTCACTTCCGATTACTATAAGAGAGTTTTTAATTTTCTGACTTTTGTCACTGCAGCCCTTCACTTGGCGCAGACAGTCTCTGTCTGGGAAACACTTCATTCCCTCCTTTGTCAGCTGTCATTGGCTGATGTATCCAATTTCTTACTGTGTGTGTGTTTTTGGTGTCTTTAGTTAGGAAGACAACCAGAGCTGAAGACAGCTTAGAATTTAGCAAAAATAAGTGTCCATTCACAGCAGCCAACAGAAATCACTATGTGGTTGTAATAAAAGTTACACTTGAAGAAATAAAAGTAAAGTAATATTAAGATAGAATTGTCAAAATCCCCAATTCTTCTGTCCATTAGACCACTTTTGTATCTTTGATATTATCATGACAGGATTTTTGTCTTTCTGCATTCCTTGTTTCTGAGGTTACATCTCAAGTTAGAACTCATCTATTTTAGCATCTAGATTTTATATATATTGCTTTTGAAGTACTTCAGAGGGTCTGGACAGTTTAAATCCTACCGAACTTGATTCTTTTTTACTAGAAGATAAAGGCCATGATTTTTCAGTGAAGTATGCATATCTTAATATCTGTGAAGATGGAATTGTCTCTTTTTTAATACTAGATATCAATCCTTGGACCTGAGTGGCCAATTTATAACTCTTTAACTCAAGACAGGATAAAAACCAAAGTCTGTCTTTACTGGCTTAGACACAATTACACACTCCAGCTGTTCAACCCTTTGCAGCTGAGGGCTGCACAGTTCAGTTATTAGTGCTAGCTGTGACACTCATATAAACATTCAGAGGAATATTTTGTTCAGCTCTTCTGGCTGAAAACTAATCCCTTTCCTTATAGGACTGTTTTCAGGCAACTCAGCTATCTCTGAACTAAACAGCTACACGTGTGTAGAAATGCTGGCATAAGAGAGGGACAAATGTTTTCACAGTGACTAGAACAAATGTAAGTGTTGAAGCAGGAGCAAGGGAGCTCTGGTTAGCTTGGGTTGAAGATATAAAGTATGTAGTCATAATGCATCTGTCAGTATGAAGTACGTCCTCTACTAACTCTTGCCTTCTATATTAGTTTGTACGTTTCCTAAACGTTTAATAAAAAGCTGAGTAAAAGACATTTTGATCACTAATAAGCCTTATTTGATTGAGATTTACATCACCTAAACTTGGCAATGTGCTTCCTGTGAGTGATCATTTTTACTGCCTTTCTTGTAAGGGTACTGCATACAGCACAAAGCAGTTCACTGACAGAGAGAAATCAAAGCAAAGCACTTGCCCTACAGAGATTTTATTAATTTAATTTCAATCCTTCCTAATGCAGAATGAATAGACAAAAATACAGTCCAGGACTTGAATCCAAGGACCCAACATAATATTTACTGACAGCTTGATCCTCTACTAGATTTAATGACTAGAGTTAGAAATTTAGTCATCAGTCTTGTTGACTGGATCATTCTGACAGTCAGGCTCATCTCTCAAGGCTGTAATGTCTGAACTGTTAGGGGTGTTGGGACCTTTTTTTGAGCCTCTTATCTTGCTTGTTTTAACATATAAGTAAATCTTGTCTCAACAGATGCAATAATTTTTGAGATCATTTTAGGAATAAAAAAATTCTGAAGAACCTAAAAACTTTAAAGAGTAGAGGAACAAACAGTTTAAATGGCTGCATGATTAAAAATGATTGATTGTCTCTTCAAAATTTTGCCAGGATGAAAAATGTATTCTCAAATGGTTTCAAATTCTATTTGTAAATAAGGATGAAAAATGAAGAATTTAAACAAAATTAAATGTGGGTTTTTTGGTTTGGAGTTTTTGGGTTTTTTGCTAAAGAAAGAATATATAAAGAAAGGACAGGATCACAAAGAGATTGAAAAAGACAGATAATACAGTAGGACTAGCACTAGAAAGAGATGCCAGCAAATTTGCTGAATAGAGATGCAACAGAGGTCAAGGACCCATGAGTGAATTCAGATTTTTCTTACTAACTCTAGTTATCTCTCACCGCCTATTTTTTCTGTATTAAAGTCTTGGGAATAAAACTTAGAATAAGGATATACAATATACAATTTCCAATTTCCTGTCATTGCTACCAGTTTCCCTAGGGGTTCTGCACAAGACCATCATCTGTAGGCCCCAGCTCATATTCTATAAATCAGGCACTTTGACATAGCACTTCTCACTAGCACCATAAGATATTGTAAGAAGCATAATAAATATTCCAGAGAGAGTAACTAAATTCAGAAATACCAGCAAAGACATCTGAAATAATTTGGGAGTTTATTAAATAACACATTTGCATAGTTATTTAGTATCATATACTATCCTTCTCACAATGAACTGTGACTGTTTTCTTTTGGTAAAAATAGCTCAAAACAAGCTCTGTAATTCTTCTACTTATTACAAAAAAGATAGCCAGTCCCCATCTGCAGACTGTGTCTGATTCCTTACTACCATCTATTTGTAATATTTTAATAAAATTTTGGGGGTTTTATGCCCATTAAAGTCACCAGGTTTTGTGGTGTTTTGTTTTGCACTTTTCTCCCCAGAATGGCACTCTAGAGTCAGCAGTGCCTGAGAGGTACAACAATCACTCACTGTTGAATACTGCTCAACATATGACTGAAATAATCTGCTATGCGTGAGAAATACATGTAAAAGACAAAAGAAAGTGAATGAGTGAAAAAAAGGAAAATCGTATGAACAGATATAGAGGCCATGCCAGAAAAAGTATCAAGGGTTAGTCAGGAAAAAATCTGCACAGATTGGGGAATTAGAATAAGTGAAGAAGAATTGACATGTCCTGGTGAGTACCAGCAGAGATGAAACAATCATAATGAAAAAGGTTTGTGTGTACAGACCAAACATAGTCCCATGTTGTTATCCACTTAATCCCAGACAGGAACTCAGTGTATTCTGACAATAATTATTCTCTGACCATCATTGTGATATTTGAGCAGCCAAAGAGAAAAGTCAAGTTCAAACACTCTTTACTCAACAGAAAATTTGGCCTACTATGATGAATCTTCTAATATATTTAAGTTTCATTAAAATATGATGTCTGTTTAGTGGGTAGACTAGGAGTTGAGTGGAAAGCTAGAGATACAATTCAGTTAAGCACTGTCACTATGCTGAGTGGTTTGTTGGTTTTAAGCTTACTCCTGCGATCATTACACAGCTTTATTTTGGTATGAATTTACTCTTAACTCCTCCAATTCATATTAAGACTTTTCATAAGTCAGTCTATTAGCCCAGAAGTTTTATGTGCATTTAGTATTTAGTTTATGGCTTTTCTTTCTTTTTTTCTTTTTTTTTTTTTTTTTTTTGGGAGGGGGCAGGATGGGGACATGGAGAATGGGGTGTTGGGGCAGGATAATGTACCTATACAAAGTAATTAAAGTACTTTCTCTAGAAACCTTGAATTTTCCAGGGCCTATATGTTTGATATTCACAAGTAGAGTAGTTGTCAAGTGTGCAGTATTACCCCTCCTCAAGATCAAAGTAGCATTCCATAACACACATGATGAAGTTCTTTAGATGAAACACATATTCATAAATGTAAGGCAAGTATTGCAATATCCAGAACAAGCAATTCTGGCCACAAAAGATGACATAATTTATCCTTCACAAGCCCTAATTATAAATAATTGCATATATACATCATATATACATGTTAACAGAACAGTTTCTATTCATTTTAACTCATTAATCCGAACTAGAGAGGGAGATCCTAAAGAAGTTGCAAAAATATCAGCCATTGAACTACTTACTACCAAGTAACTTCTTCCTCCTTATTCTGCCATAACTGACAAATTGTATTTTTAACATAAGTAAGAGATCTGTGTAACATTTGTGCCGAAGTTAAGCAAAATCTCTGAGCTCCCTGAATTTGGAAAAAAATAAAAATTGTTGCAAACAGTCAGTTTGAAGAACTTCGTGTCATATTTACATCCTGGTATATGCATCTTCTATTTTCACTATTTCCATAGTTAGCTTATGTATTTATTTATTATTGTACCATATTGAAACTGAACCGAATCAGTAGGGGGAGCTTTAAGACTCGTGTGCCAAAATTGTGTTTTTGTTCAGCCACTAAACACTTAATATGCCTGAGGGGTTCAGTATTAAACATATTGCTCTGCTCAATGAATAGTGGCACAGAGATTTCTACAAATGTGAGCTTGTTTCCAAAGCACTTGTAGGGTGCCTATAATTACCTTATCCTTTGTAACATTGATTTTTAATATATATGACTAGGCCAGGATATTTTACAACCCAAATGAAAAGCTCCTGGAAGCAAATAGCACAAAGTACTGAAAGTGTATAGTTTATATATCCAGAAATAGAAAATCATTTGTTTAAACAAACTCAAGCTGAGCAGGGTAATTGATGGCTTCTTTACCCCCTGAAGTGCCATGAAATGTATGTGCCCTTATATAGTAATTAAAATGTGCCAACAACTATTTTATTGTCTCCAACGGAATTGTCAAGCATTGTTCCGAAAACAAACCAGAGACAAAACTGCTAAACATGGTATTATCTGCCATTGTGATGTGTTGGCTTGTATTAAAAAAAGACCAACTCTCACATCATACATATACCTCCATTAATGCTGAGGATCCTGAGAATCTACATTCCTTTCTTGTAACTTAAGCAAAAGGTAGCTTGTTTCTTTTTCTTAAATAAAAAATATGTTCTGCTATATTATTCTTCTTTAAACCTACAAGATGCAAAAGATCCAGCATCTTTGTATTCTGTGGCAATGTTTTATTTATTAAAAAGGAAAATTATAAACCAAATCTAAATCAGCATTCTGGTTCAATCTTGCTTTGAAAAGAAAGGTTTAGGTACTAGAGTAAAGGAAAAAAACTGTTAGATCACTTAGGTGATAATACCCTTTCTTTTTTCCTTCCTATGTAATATCAATCATATTTTAATTAGATGTCTGGATTGAAAAATTATCATATTCTTTAAAAAGAGAGTCTACTTGCCTGCATTATTTCCACGCTAAATTGTTTTGTTTATATTACATTTGTACCACAACACCAACAATTACAGTTATATACTGCTGAGGATTTTTGTCACATTTTTTAACTTTAAGTCTACTGCAGTCCAATGGAACATCCATTCTTGCTTGTGATGTGAGTGACCCATGTCACTGTGTTGTAGCTAAACACAGATAAGTACTAAAAAAGGATACTGAAATCCTTGTTACTCCATTTTCACCTGACATACCTTTAGACTTCTGGGAGTTGAGCAAAAAAGTAATGAGAAATCACTTGGAGCCAAAATCTGAAATCTATTTTGAGAGTTTGTTAAGTAACTCAAGACACACACTGAAAACAGAACTGAAGCATGGCAGTCTAAAAACTGACAATTTTTCTAATCAAAACCCTATTGATTTAAACACAGCAGAGAGAAAGATTATTTTATCTTACTCTAGTTTAATTATATTGCACCTTTGTTAACTTCTTATAATTATATATATCCAAGCATAATTCAGCCAGTGTGAGCCAAACATGTCTTCATAAACATTCTCTCAGTAAAGCTAAGCTCACAATTTGCCTTTAGGCCATCCTGCAGCAATCCTGCCTCACTGAGGCTGAAGACAGGGAATGGGAGGCTGCCCTCCTAACTGCATGTGCCAAAATTCTTGGCTTCCCTTAATCATTATTCCCATTTAATTTTAATTGGGATGTACAAATTCTTCTAAAATATTTGGTAGATGTTCATAAAGTTGAAACAATGTGAAAGTGTAGTCATACATATGTGTGGGTCTCTCAGTCCCACATTTGTGTCACTTGGAGAAGAAAGAAACTTCCCCCATTGTTTTGCATCATTTCGTATCTAAAATAGCTCGTAATAATCAGGAATGAGAAACTGAAATAATTTTGAAAGCAAGCCTAATTCAGCAACAGAAAATGTCTTTTTCACCCTTTAGAAAAACAGAACCAATACACAAAGTAACAGCAGCTCTGTTATCACAGCTGCCTTTCCCATCTCTGCCTAAACTAACGTATAACAGCTTCCATATAAGACACTTAGGAAAAAAAAGATAAAGAGCTAAATTAAACTGTGACAATTGTCATTTTGCTAAATGGCTTCCTGAGATGTGAGAATTTTCACCTTCCCTTTGTCCTTTCTGCAAGCCTGCTTGCTGCAGCACCAAGTCCCAGCTCTTGTAAGCAGCATTATCGTGGCTAAAGCCAGCGTGCCCAGCACGTGCTGTAGCCTTAGTCCAAGGGTAGCAAAAAACCTCCTTTTGCCTTTTCTTCTGCAATATATCTCAAAACAACCTGCTATTATATTTCAATTTAATTATTCGTTTCATTTCTAACTGCTATCCTTACCAGTTTTCTGAAGTATTCAAAAATAACTGAAAAAACCCCCTTTTCTAGTGCTTTCCTTTCTTTTCCTATGTTTCTTTTCCTCTTTGCTACTTTTCTCTCTTTGTCTGCCTTCTGTTTATTTCAAAAGTGTTATTGTTTGCTGTCCAAGAGCTCTTTTTACTGCTTACTATTTCTGTGTTGAGAAAGTGGTGGGTGGTGGGTGGTGGGGAGGAGGTTGTTGGTGTGCTGTGTGCTGCAGGTCAGCCTCTTTAAGGAGAGGCCAGGGATTGCCCCGGTTCCAGCAACTTCCAGCCAGCTCCAGCAAACCCACTGCAAGGTGCAGCTGAGCCCCTCAGCTGAGCTGGTGGCACCTCTGTGAATGCATCTTTAGGAAAGGCCAAAAAATGCCAGAAGCAGGTGGAAGAGAAAGAAGAGGATGCAGCAGAGGCAGCACCTCAGTCAGAGAATAAGGAGGTGCTCCAGGAGCCTGAGCTGGTATTCTCCTCAAAGTCCTTGAAGAAGACCATGGTAAAGGAAGCTTCTGCTGCTGCAGTCCGAGGAGGACTATGCTGGAGCAGATATTCATGATATGGAACCTCCCACACTGGAACAGATAGATGTGCCCTAAGGAAGCTGCAGGCCATGAAGAGCTCACATGCTTCTGCGTGTGGAGGAGCTGTGCTAAAGCAGTCTGTTTATGATGGACTATGGAAAGACCCACACTGGAGCAGTTCTTGAAGAACTGTATCCCATGGGAGAGTTCCTGAAACGCAGCAGGACGAGCAGCAGTAGCAAAGACTAATTTTTATGAACTGGCTACAAACCAAATTCCCCATCCTCCTGAACCATTTGGGAGGAAGGAGGTAGAAGACTCAGGAGTGAAGTTCAGTCTGAGAAGAAGGCAGGGAGGGGGAAATATGTTTTTGGTTTTGTCTTTTGCTTCTCATCAATGAAGTCTGGGTTTAATTGGCAATAAATTAGACCAATCTCCCCATAGTTTAGTCCTTAGCTTGAGTCACAATCTTCACAATCTTCTCTATCTTATTTTCTCCCCATCCAATTGAGGAACAGGAGCAACAACTGGGTGGGTAAGTGGCAGCCTGTCAAGGTCAGCCCACTACATATACTGTTTTGATTCTGTATCTAAAAGTGCAGAGGGAAAAAAGTTTTCAAGACCTGACATTACTAGAACTATTCTGTATCTTGGAGTCACTGCTATTACAATGCACATTGCTCCTGTTTCCAGGAGCAAAGGTGTAAGTAAGAATTACTACCACTGGCAAAAGATTGTTTATGTTATTGCTGTACTTTTCTCGTTTTTTGTATTGCTTTTTAGCATGTTCTTATGTGTTGACTTCCAGAAGAACCTGGTCAGATTTCTGAAAAGAAAAGTGACTGGTATCATATTTACACCTAATTATTTGTTTGTTTTCTTGTTTTTAATTTAAGCAAACATTGCATGGCTTAAAGTCTCTCATTACTAAAAAAGATAAAGAATTTTCTGATTTTGAAAAAAATATTTGAAGCATCTATAACACTTAAAATGTTGAAATTTTGATACATACACAGTTATTAAATAACTCTCTTTGCACCCATTTTTCTTAAAGGAAACAGTTTCCTGAACACCTGACTGAATTTACTTAAATTAACAAAACATGAAAAGGGAAAAATTAAAAGAAACATGAAAATCTTTTGTTATAGTGCTGAGTGCAACATACAGTCACTAGAAATAAAATCATTCTAAAAAATACACTAGAAATGAGTCAAATCCAGAACAGAGCAGGGAAAGCAACAATCCTTGATTATCTGCACTATTAATAAACTAGCCAAAGCTACACTTAAAGACATGTAGAAGATGTGTGCTTCAGTATGTTAGTGAAAATTAATTTCTCTAAGATACATTAAATGGAATTAATATGGTTATATGCTGGAATATAGCATTTTCCACATTTGTTCCTAAAACCACTATAGTTAATGTAATGCCATGCCAACTCTGCTGAACCGTGCTGCACCTGGTGCTGGAGTTAGCAGAGTCTGCACTGGCTTAAATATCACTATATTTCTCTACATTGCACTTTTTTTTCTTTACTAAGGAATTTAAACTACTTCAAGTACAAAACCAGCAGAAAATAGAGTTATATGTGCATAAAATTGTGCAGGTAATTCATATGATTGAGAAAATAATAGCAAAGAAGTTAAAATTTATCTTCTTGGGGATAGTAATTGTAAGAATGCATGCAAAATATCCACCTTTTGAGCCAGTTTACCTTCCATTATTATGGTGTATGGTCGAGTCCAGGGATGTGTATAGATCCATTTACACTCTGGCTCAAGACTGATTCAGAAAACTGCTTTGATATAATCCTTGAATCAAAGCAAGGAGTCCTGTAAATCCCAGGTCTGAAGTTCTCTGGTGTTGTCAGGGTCAGGCTGCAGAGTACTTTATTTTGGATCAGCATGAATGAATTGAGTTCAAATTTCTGCATTTCTTTGACTGGATTTTTTCCCAAGGTTAGTTGAAACTGACAGTCTCCCTGCACCTCCAAGAAAAAAATACATTGTTTTAACAAAATAATGATTTCTAGGCTACAATGGCCTTGATATCATACGCAAAAGATCAGTAACATTCACAAAATACCTTTCTTCAGTGGAACTAACACACTCTAAACTACAAATTAACCCCACAGACAAATGAAAAAAGTTGTGACAGACTCCAAGAAAAAGTTTTGGTATATAATTTGAAACACACTACTTGAGTTTAAACTCTAGATCAAGTGCTATATATCAGTCCTTCTGCTTAGGATTAGCTGAACTATATGCAGGTCAGAAGAACATTTAAATATGCTGCTTAAAAGTGGTTTTGGAGCATGTGAGCAGAAAAGTTTGATTTACCTGCATTTATCTGCATTTGATTTACCTGCCATCAGAGGAGAAAAAGGGACCCATCCCTATGACACTTCAGGGATGATGATAGGACTCTCTTCTGATGGTCTTCTCTTGCTGCATTAGCTATGAATCAGTGACAACTCTAAATGAACTTTTGTTCTACAGATAGACACTCTGTTGGCCCATTTATCTTACACGAATCTTTGAGGGTTTATAGCACTTCATAGTCCATATGCACTAGAAACTGCATATAAATCAGTCAATGTTTCTTCATAAAGAACAGAATAACTTCATTTCCAGATGAAACTCACTTTGAAAGACTAAGTATTTTTTTCTTTCTTCTCTCTTTTTTGGAAAGACTAAGTATTTTTTTTCTTTCTTTGCTTAGTATGAGGCAAGACAGCTGAACTTAGTCTGGAGTCCACAAAACATCTCCATAGCAAGAAAGGAAAATTTCATTCTTCATGGTTAAAATATTGATTATAAACCTGTACATGAATGCTGTTTGGTTTTTTGTGATGCTACAGATTTTGCCAACTAAGCACAACAATGGAAATAAGAGACAAGATTACATTCTTCTTCCTCAGGGATAAATAGCCCAGTTCATACTATAGAAATTACTGAATATTGCTAGTGTCTGACATCGTGAACAGTCCTGAATGAAAATATATTTTTATTATATTGGTAGTAAAGTATATTAAAACAGATATAGAAGTTTCTCAGTGTGTGGACCACATTTACTATCCTCATGAACATTTAATCCTAACTCTGTCAATAAACATGGATATTTAAAAACTAAAGATTTGCTATCCATAATAAATTGATAACCCAAGACATAAATTTTTAAAGATCTTCCAGACTGACAGCAGATGTGAAGGTCTCATGCTCATAAGGATAAGTATTTGATTATTCTCTGAGCTGTTTTTCTTTTGCAGCACAAGGAAAATTTGTTTTATTGCCTACAGGAAATAGAGGGTGAAAATTAGGGACATGAATGCAAAAAATGTTGAAGAATATTTGTATTATGGTAAAAAGTACAAAGGCCTTTTATGGATAAAAAACCAACAGTCAGTGAGACAGTCAGACTCCCTTTTTTAACAAATGGCAGAGGCTGCGAAAACCTGGTAAAAATTCAAGTGACCAGAAAATTACTGCTCCTTACATGATCATATTTTCTGCCATGTAGAGGCATCTCCAGCAATATTTAACTCACACAAATGGATATCCTGCTCTGGCTGACATGTAACCTGTTTAGTAGCCACAAGTATCTGTTGGAGACAAGTGAACAGAAGCAGAGTAGTGCATAGTCCTGGGAGCACCCAAGAGAAGTGTGTGGTGCTTAGTCACCAGCTAGGGTTAAACCATGGCAACTGCCAAATTACTCAGTATTACTTTTGAAATGGTATTGAACTGTTTCAGTGGCAAAGCAGAAAATAGCATACATGGAAAATGAAAAAAAAAAAAAAAGGAAAAGCATAGGGCTGCAAATAAATCCTTTGGCCATGGGTGAGGTGATACCATGAATGGCACTGTTCAAACACTGCATCACTGAACAACAGGCAAACCACACAGTACTTCTGTGGCTGTTAATGCATTTTAAAATTCTACATCTTGGAAATGTAGAATGCTGTGATATACTGTATGTTCCATTGATCTAAAATGTGCTAAAATTTACTGTTAGAGCAGAGGCATAATATGATAGCTATGTAGAGCTTTCTTATGCAGCTTCGTTGATTTGTCAGTTGAATAGTTTCTTTAAAGATAAGCTTGCTCACATTTGTGTTCTATATTATTCAACAATTGTATCTATTTCATTGTTTTGTTGTTATTTAATGTGAATTTATGTTCCTGTATGTATTACCCCATTCAAAATACCAAGAGTAAGAATAAAATATCTGATTGATTTCAAGGACTTGAATCAGGCCTGTCTTTTGTACTTACTTATGTATTTCTTAACAATAGTTCAGAAAAAAAGATGTGTATTTTTGTATTAAACTCTTTCCATTTTTTGGAGACAATACAGAAACTTTCCTTATGCATTTAAATGGAAACAAAGGTTATCAAAAAGAAAAGTCTGACCCTCACTTTTACAATGAAAGAATTCCCAATAGCTCAGCAAGGTCTTCCATTTTTCAGAGCTGAAAGTTTGCAGTTTAGCTCTTTTCCAGCCTAGTTAACAAAAGGTAAGCAATATTGATGAAGACAGATTGGTCATACTAATTCAAGTGTGTCAAAATGCAGTTCTTATAAACAGAATTATTCCGGAAGAGATAAAAGCTATTCTTTTAATTGCTGAATTTTTGTTTCATGTATTTGTACATTTAAGTATAAAAATGAGGTCTTTAATAAGATCTGATGTATTGTAGGAAGATAAAATGTTTGCTAAAATGAGACAGAATTAACTCTGATCATACTGTAAGAGGGAGCATCAAATTAGATTTTTATTTTACTTCCTTTATTTCAGTAGTTATGTACTCTGCTTCACTGATTATCAGATTAGGGTGAAAGGAAATATTTCTTTATTAAAAAGGTTGATTTTCTACAAACATATCATGATGCTGGAAGATATTCTAGTTATAAAGTTTTGAAAAAAGCAATTGTATGGAACCATACATATTTTCTAAAAGGATAAGCAAAGCACTCATAAAAATTTAATAAGCCATATGTTTTAATCTAAAGAAGTAAAAAGAGTTTTGGACAAGACATATTTATTCTTTCTATCTCATATGATTTCTTTTTTTTTCTCCGAACTTGTGAATTAAAAAAACCTAAATTATTTAAACATATCCAAATTCATCAAAATGGGAGGATGATTTGTATATGATTTGGACAAACTTCAGGAAAGTATATAATGCACTTTCATATAAAGATATTTGCACATATATATAATGCATAGCAGGGGAAATAGTAGACATTTTTATTAATGCAAGTTATTTTTTCATGAAGTTTGAGAAGTGCAAAATAAATGGATTTGTCAGAAAGGGAATACTGCACTGGTCTCAAATTTAGAAAAATCACATAATTGATATGAATAAGAGAGAGTATTTTGGAACAAGGATTTTGCTACGGTAGTACAGATACACACATACTTCAGTGAAAATTCACATGCCAACAAGATCCTGCTTACAATGTGAATACTGTGGTGCAAGTTTTCACAGACGTGGTAGTTATGACAGGAGTAATGCATTGGAGCAGCAGTTCTGTGAGAGGGATATTATAAATATTTTTTGCAGAATTTTCTTATTTAATCATAAAACTGCTGATCAAAATTAAGCTTTTAAAGCTGTATTGCAAACTGATGTGACTGACACATAGATGAGAAGAATAATCTAAAAGTCACACTATATTTTGTTCCTGTGCAAAGTACTACAAATTGAATCACCAAGGTAAGGTAATACACTTTTTAGTCTCTAATATTGTCTCTAGCATCTTAAAACTACAAACTAAGGTTTAAAATGTTTGTTATGCAGACAGTAGCATTAACCTTCCAGTAAAAATCAATCTTGTGTGAATGAAGTCCAGTATACAGCCAGCTTCACATTATTTTCTTCATCAGTTTTTCTATAACAACAACCAAAAGATGATATCATAGGTGCTGTTACCATCCCTTCTTATGAAATCTCTTCCACACTAGAGAGATTCTACAGGCATGAGTAGTTTATTAAAAGCTACATTATACTAGTAAAGTTATCTGAATTTTCTTGAACACCAGAAACCATTATTTCAAAATTGGCACTTGGACATCCTCAGTTCATGTTGTAGCTAAAATGCTGAAAGATCAATTGAGGTAGAAAGTTTACTTGTTTGCTTGCTTTTTAAATCCAGAAGTGCCAAGTATTAAGCAGAAAGAATTAGGGAATGGAAAAGCAGAAGCAGGGAACTACAACAAATATGGAATTGACTACAAGGCACTGTCAGAATATGATTCCTGGATATCAAAAAGAGTGCTACTGACCTTTTGTTCCCTTCTCATCCATGCAATTAATTATGTTCCCTTTATGTTAGCATTAATGATCATGACGATGTACAGCGGATGAGTTCAGTCTAATAATCTTACTTATTCTTTTTCCTCCAATTAATTTTTAGCAGAATCATCAAACTTCATGTTTACCATAGGACTTAATAATTACTAGTTTATACACAGAAGGGGATATGTGAAGATCTGTGCCATCTCTTTAAATGGATTAAAATTAATTCTGAAAATTCACCTGCAGGACTTTTCTTCCTCTTACAGGTGTTTACTAATTAAAACCAGTTAGTTGAGTAGTCATGTCATCCGTGAACCCATTTTAAATATCTTCTCTGATGGTTTAAATTACATTTCAGCTCAATACAAATAATAATGGGACACTATTAAAAGGAGCTGACACTTCTAAGCTTTTCTCGGTAGATAAAACTTCTGATGACAGAAATGGATCTTCTCCATATACCAAATGAATGCAAGAGAAATTAAGAAGTGTGTGAGAAGATTGAGTGAAAGAAGGAAAACTCTTGTCAAAAATACCAGAAACTAATAATGGTTTGGATCTGAGACAACCTGTAAAATGTATATATAATAAAAAACTCTATCCAATCAAGGAGGATCACTCAGAAAGACAGGCAAACCTTACCTCTGGGGAATCTGCTTGAACTCATAGATTTTTTCCATTGCAATAGAATAAATAAAAGTTGCCATATTATCTGTTTAGACTGGATCCTAATTGATTCAGACATCTAAATATTTCACATTTGTTCCACGTGTTTAGATTAAGGTCTGATCAGAAAGACAGCTGCCTACATTTTAGCAACATTTTTCCCCAGTGGTCTCATGTGTAGCATATCCATTGAGCCAAATCTTTCCAGAAAAAAAAAAAATATTCTTCCGATAACTGAGTTCAGTATTTTGTTAAAATGTTGTGTTTCCATAGTTCAAAAGTTCTCATTGAGTCTGTCAAACACTTTATAGCAGTATGCTGAAAGCTACAGAGAACCTAATGAACTATCACCAAAAGATATAATATGAAAATATTTTGGCTATTGGTGTTTGATCTTTCCACTGTTTAGAAGCTGAGTTTGGGCATGTATTTAAAAAGCTTGTGTTTAATGGCTTCATGGTATTAAACAAGCAGTTAACATAAAATTAGAGGAATACTGACTTTCTTGGCTTGATACAGATTTAACTAAACATTTCTGTTCTCACTGTAGGAAACATTATTAATCATTATTAATATTGAGTTTGGGGTTTTTTGTGTGTTTTTAGTTTTTTGTATTTTTGTATTTTTTGTTTTCTATACCAACATTTGGAGACTGACTTCTATATTCCTTCATTTGGGACAGATGGTAGGGCTTCCTCATAGCTTTAAATAAGAGGTGATGCAGATTCATATCTCTACACTAGAGAGGCGTTAAGTTAAAGTATGCAAGATAATGTGAAAATGATTTCTATATTAGGCAACATAATTCTCCAAGAGATGGGGAATAGGAAAACCATTGCATAATTAACCCAGGTTTGACTTCACTGGCTTTGTGATTACTCTCTCAGAGCCATGCTTGTGAGATTTCAGACACAAAGAGGCAGAAAGCATTAGCAAGTTGCTGAGCTTGTCTTGGAGATATAATTACTGGTGAATACCCCTCTGCTGTGGAAAGGAGAAAAATCCTGGCTAGTCTCTAGTTTCATCTGACATTCCTAAGATTCTCACAGCCATCCATGCTGAATATTTAAGCTCTGTGGGGTTGGCATTGGATATCTAGGAAGCACAGTAGTCCAGGTTAAAAACTGAAACTGTGTGCAGCATGGGTTTCCAATCAGATAAACTTCACTATGAGTGAACAGTGTTTGTGGCAAATGCCTCCCGAACTGTACCAGCTGGTATACAATATTTCTAGGAAAACTTTACATTAATATTTGCTGCTGGCTAGGTTTCTGTACATGACAAAGCATCTAGTATCTATTTCCTTTACTTATTTCTTCATTATGACTGTGAGAATAGCAAAAGCAAATGATATTTGCACACAGAGCTGTTGGTGTTTCTGTAAGGTAAACATGTATCACACTTTAAATTAAATTAATCAATATTAATATTGTATGGAGAGATTAGCAATCCATAGGGAAAGGGATTCTCTACCTACCACAGGTCAAGTCTAGACAAGAACATGTAGAAAGAGACAGGTTTTGGAGCAAACTTCAGAAACTTGCTCAATTTTGTAGTTTGCTTTTTGAAGAAAATTAATTATGAATCATTAATCACCAAATGGCCATAGGGCCAGAACAAATGCTCTGTTAAATGCTCTGTGGCTAGCAATGAGGGTTAGGTGATTGCAAAAAGGGCGTGAAAGAGAACAAGCTTAGACTATGTCATGTGTAGTACTGCTTCTCCACTGGAGGCAATCAACAGATCAGGAAATCTAACTGTGCGGTATTGTATTAGGGTTATATACCTATAGTTTTGTAAGTGTGCTTTTGGACAAGTCATTGCATTTTTTCACTTTTTTCACTCCTCTTGTCCTTCAGCATTAGCTCATTCTTTTAAAAAGTGCATTTGTACAAGGACCTAACACAATATAGTCTTGATCTTAGTGGGGGTCTGTAAATACCACTGTGATTTAGCCCAATCTCCTCAGTACTAGTTCAAGATCTACTTTTATTTATTTTGTAGAAAGCATACAGAAATGTACATTTAAAATTGCTAGCAGAGAAGATCAAAATTATCAGTGGCTACTTAAAAGTAATTTTTCCTATGAAAATAAATATACATAATTCTGCACAATTTTTCAAGCTTTCTTTCAATTCAGTTTTAAGTGGTCCTTGCACAAGCTCTCAAATCCTGTAACTAGCAAAAACTGCAAGAAGTATTTTATAACTTCTGTGGGTGTTACTTGAATGGATGCCACTCCATATTATTTTCTAATCTAAAAACCTCTAAGATAAGAACAAGCAGAAAATATTACATGTGAAGTCAGAAAAGAAATGACCTCTTGTGTTGTAAAGATGAAAATCAGACATTTCATTGCAAGGTATGATTGAGACCTAGAGTCAATTGTGATAAAAAATTTGGATTACCCAAGACACTAAACAGCTATTGAGCTCAGTAATGCTTCTTTCTGAAGCTGACTGTAAGGCTGCAGTGTAACATGCTAAAGGAGATGTGTATCCCTAAAAATTTAAAATCTTCATATGAATAATGCATTAAGAATGCTGCAGGCTGAACCATTCTCTGATGGTACAGCTCATATAGATCATTTACAAGCAATCTGAAGAATATTTATATCTGAAGAACAGAAGTAAAACCCTTTTCTTCTGTCTGTTTCAATGGAAAAAAAAGGCTGTCACAGAAAGAATTTTTTTTATTATTTCCTAGAATTATTTAAAAATTTAATCATTATTCCTGCAGGATTAGAATGTGTCTGCTATTCCTTGGAATCTTCTGGGTAGTGTATCTTGGCATTAATCTCAGTATATTTTAAAGGAAGGAGTCCAATTCATAAATAAGTAATGTCACTGATTTTGTCCTAATACTCAAAGGAGTTACATTGTTGAATGATATGAAAGTTGAGTTCCAAGATACTTAGGCCAAACCAATGAATTGATTTGAAGATGACAGTAACTTTGAAACTGAGTAGGAAGAAAGAAGGAGAAGCTTTAGCATGGTGTGGTGAGTTATGATGTGATATTCCAGTCACTTTTTGTTACCTCTGTATTAATTTCCCATTTGTGCGTGGTGTTTCCATGAATTGGTGAGGAGTGAAATGGCCTGTTTCCTACCAATTAAAGAGGATATGACATTAGCGTGGTTTGCATCTGAGAGATATTGATGTGCATGTGTAAGCATTCGATCTAAATAAACAAAAATTCATAATAATGGAGGGGCTAATAGTATTCATATTTTTGTTGAATTTGTTGTGTGGATTCTCTTTAAGAATGAGAGAAACTTTAAAACTTTGAAACTAAAATTCTATTAATTTATGCTAAATAATTCAATAAGTATAAAGGAACCTGTAATAACAGGTTCTTTTAAAAATGAAAATTGTCTGGTAAAGCTTTGTTTTTTTTCCTCCTGAAATTGGTATAACTGTCCTAGTTCTTCAACATACCATATTTTGATATACTAAGATGATTATGCAGATTTCTCCATCCTACTATTTGAACACCTCCCACGTGAATGAAGCAAATTAAAATTATGATGTTCATTTTACATCAAACCTACTTCATTATTAGACTTTCCATTTTTGGCATCAATAATAAAATATTTTGATCAGGGAATGCAATAACAAATTCTCAATAGGGCATGCTTGTCCAGAATTATAGAACTATATGTTTATTATATAATTTAACTTCTAAATTTATAATCCTTAAGGGAAGAAAACTTCTTTCAAACTAAGGAAACTAAATCTTTTTACATATCATTAACATTATTGCAACTGTTTAGAGATATACTTAATACTAAAAAATACTTATTATGACCTTCTTTTACTCACTTATAACTACCCCAAATATTCATCTCTGTGACCAGCATATTCTTAACTTGATTTCTGCTTGAAAGCAAACTTCATTAAGATGAGTTTTTGAATAAAAGCTCTTCTTAAGGTGTTTTTTTGTTTTCATTTTTTTTAATAGTTCTCTGTATGTATATATGTATGTATGTGTGTATTTATTACTCAGGAATGTTAGACAAAACCCCCACCCTTTTCTCCACAAAAAATCCTGACTTTGTTTACCAAGTGAAAGCCAAAAACTGATGGTGGTATTTCTAGTTCAGAATGTAATTACCTGGAATGCAAACCACAGATTTTCATTAAATCACATCATGGTAGCCAACAAAGAAGTGTAAATTCAGAACAAGAATGCTTTTAAAACTTGAACCTCTTTGTTAGCCACTCTATTCAATGAAAATGTTTTTGGCATGGGGCTTTTTCATTTAAAATTATAAAATATTTACTGTTTCACAATGTTTAGACATGTCATTAGTTCTGCATGTCAATTTAGAGGCAATAACTCCCTGTGTGCACAATCTCAGTCCATTGTATGGCTGCAAGTTTGTTTAGTAGAACACTGTTCCGTGTCTGTTTCTGAACTCTATTCCCTGCCTAGTTTAGTTTCTGATGTTCTTATTTGGCCTTTAATATCATATCTCCTGTTATGCTTTAAAATTTGAATGTAATATCTATTGTGTCTGACCATTGATTCTGTTCAGGTTTGATGGTTCCATTTATGAGACAGCAAGATTTTAAATCACACTGTTTTATAGTTTAGCCTAACCAGTCTGGCAAGGGGAGAACCGAGCAAGAGAGGCAAAACCGAGTTCAACTATTCCTGACTTCTGATCATCTTGAAAGCTAATACTCACTCATTCCAGGCTTAAAAATATGTTTGACATTTCCAGGTCATTCTCAGTCTCTACTTCTTAGAATATAGTAACACAGTTTGAAAAATATTCTTGGAAACAGCATATGCAAAAATCCTAGTCACATGAATATGCAATGGGATGTTGTAGGGAAACCAACTTCAAAAAATATGGTTCATAAAGAAAGGCTGGACAGAGAAAATGAAAGATTTATCACTAATCTTCCTTTCATACATGATTTTTTTCTGATTAAGGAAAATTTATTCCTGCACAGAAGCATTTGGAATTATATTTGGACAGATTTTGTTTGATCAAAACACTCTATGTATTTAAGGTAAGGAACACTTAAGGAACATCACTTATTAGAAATGGTATTTAAAGTAATCTATCTTATTTATCTGGACCCCATTACATAAGGTAATGGGAGAAGAATACAATAATTTGAAAATTATTTTTAAAAATATTAAACTACTTCAATTTACATTAAAAAATTAGATTGTATTTGATTACTATTTTAAGAGATTCCTGACTCAAATCCATGATGTTACTTGTTCGCTGTCCTGTGAGTTTTTCCATCTTGGAGAGCAGCCACAAAATCAACAGACGTTACATCCCGCAGATGACAGTACAGAAACCTTCTGAACATGTGTTAGAAGGAGTAGGCAGTGAGAGAAGAGACAGGAGAGAAGTCCTAAATTTCATCTTCAACTAAGAAACAAAACTTTTCCACTGGCTTCATGCCCCTTGTGAGGAGCCTAAGTGGTGGGCAAAGACTGACCCTTTATTTCCACGGCTACACCCTTACTGGGGCTACAGAAAGCACTTGCTAGAGGACAAGATGCTGCAATTATGCCTAGTAACCACTGTTTCCTTGTGAAAAACATTTTCTGAGGGGACTAAAGGGCTTAAATGACATGGAGGAAGGTTAAATTTTATAAGAGTTTTTAGCAATCTAAGGCACTGTGATTACATGCAGACGGTGTTATGAACTGTAGGTTGTTGGTTTACGTACCTGTTCAGATAAACAACTTAAACACTAAGCTGATTCATTCTGTGCAGTATAAATAAGATTAATAATGAGTTATAGCTGTTGATGGTAAGGTTGGTAAGAAGAGCTCTGTCTTTAAGTTTATGGTATATTACTTCTATTAATTGTCAAAATGCTTATTTTTATTAATAGTGTGCTTTCTTTACTTGTTGAATAGCTGAATTATAAAATTGTACATATTATTACTTTTATAATTTTTTCAAGTGCTTCAAGACTTCTGGGGGCTGTATACACACTGTGTTATCTCCATGTTATTTGAGATTTCCCTATAACATCTGAGAAAAAAGTTTTATGTAGATGAAGGGAAAATTCAGGAAAAACTGATTTTTCATTCTTCTCCTATTCATCTCTTTAGGGGTCCTGAAGAAACTACTTTACTTAAATTAATATAAAAATTGATCCTCATCATTTCTGTCTCACAGGAACATTGAAAGCTATTTTGTTCTTACTTTCAAGACTTTTTTAAATAGCAAATTATTGCAGGTTGTGTGAGGTCACAATGTCCTGGCATTTAAAGTGGAATTCTTAAAGAAGTGTTTAACAATAAAGGACAGTATTTCTGATGACAAATTTTATGCCTCTCAATATCAATTGTAAAACAACTCAGTTTTTGAGTAATTCAGCTGTTTTATTAATCATGTCCTGAAGTAATGTCCAAGGTTATCACCTTTTGAACTTCCTTTAAAACTCCAGTTAATATTATTTAGGAATAGTATTAGCTTGAGTCTGTTATGAATGTTAATGGGAGTTCCAGCATCAGATTCACTGGGAAAAGATTTTGAAATAGATAGTATTTATATGAGATTATTTGCAATAATTTTTCTGTACTTTTACTTTAAGTAATTTTAAATACTAAAATCATCGCATGTAAAAATAAACAGGGTCCTGTCTTTATTGTCAGGCCTTTTGGGAGGACTGAAGTGTGGGGGGTTTCTACAAACACAATATTTTTTATTTGTGCCCACTGCCCAACTTCTTTTAGTGCCTTCATTTCAGAAGCATGATAGCTGTCCAATTCTAATGCCTGCAATACTCACAAGTCGAGTCCATCACTGATACAGTTCTCAGTTTTCTCCCTTTACCTCTCTGGATTCTCTGCTGAGATGAGGTGAGTCGAGTTCCTCAGATTAAGAGGTCAAGCTTTTGAAGTATTGAGGTATGAGATTCCAGATCTCTGAAGCTTCCTAAGAAAGAGACAGCTTGTCTGAAGTGATGGAAGGTGATTAATGTTTGGCAGTGCAGAAAAATGTCTCTTCACGTCTCCTCATCAAACTGGCTAGTTTTTTCTCTCTTCTTACAAGAATTGAAAGAGAAGTTCTCTTTCTGTGGACTGTACTGAGGCAAGGATTTTTCTTACTGTGGTTACCTAAGTAGCTGGATGCTCCTTTGGCCAAATTGCTTTATTGATAAAATGTATTTTTTGAGCTTACTCCGAAGTACTTGCCTATACAGAGAATAATATATCTTTTTAAATGCCTACATGGGGTTTTTTTATTGTTTGTGTGTGCGGTTGTTTGCATTTTTTTTTTCCTTTGGGAAGTGGTTATTTCTTGCCCTGTACATTCTAATGTTTTTTTATTTTCTACAAAGAATTCTTGGATGAAAATTAGAATTCGATAAAGGCAAATCACACATTTAAAATAGAATAGTATTCTGTTCAGGACAGACTTTGAGAAGCACTGCTTGACTTTAAAGCATTGAATTACACACCACCTCCTTGGGATTCTTAGTTCTTATATTATTATTTGCATTTATATTAGAGAAGTGCCTAGCAGTCCAAAGTAAGCACAAGTTTGCTGCATATTGCACCTTCTAGATAAACAGCAAGGAGAAGACTGTATTCAAACAGCTTAAGAAGTAAACAGGAAAGACACACTAACAGAAGTAAATTCTGAAAACCTTTTTGTTCCAAGTCTTACAGGCAAAAATGTGGAAATAAGGTGGCCTCTGCTTTAGATCTTTGGTGAAGTATTTTGATTAGTCCCTAAAGAAGCTGCCTCATTCTGCTTAGGATCTGCACCTGAGAATCTTGCCTCGAAGGCAAACAACTGCTTCATTTCCCTCAAAAATTGAAAAGGAACAGTCTTTGATTTTGAAACATGGAGACAGAATCTGTTACCAATATGTAAGAACACATTACATTTAAGGGAGCTCTCAGAGGAAGGGGTCTCCACGTGTGTACATGTCAATATATGTTTGTGAGAGAAAGAACAGCTAGCTCATAATAAATATAATTAAACAGGAGGACAGAGTCCTGTGCTTTAATTCCTAATAACTGGGAGAGTATGTAAATAATTCCAGTGAGTTGAATGCAAAGGAATTAATTTAACCTTTTATTGCAAGCATGCATAAAAGGTGCCATCTTCTCCTCTGTACTTTAAACAATAGTTACGGTAATGTTTTTGCACAGAACAATAGATCTGGCTGAATACCAGCATGCTAGATAAATGTGATTTGATTAAATTTCTCAAAATTTAGATGAAAAAGTATCTTTCTTCTAGAATCTATTGGAGCTTAGAAATGAGAATAATAATAAATAGATAGTAAATAACTATTTACTAGAGAGTTTTATTATATTAAGCCATTTAAGTCACAAACAAGTTCTATAATCTTTTTCAAAGTTTTTCAGGATCAGTCTTGGGATTAAATATCTGGGCTGAAATTTAGTTGCTTAATCTTAAATTCTTAGTGACATTTGAGATGTTACTGAGACATCTACATTTTAATTTTATCTTAGACATCTACAAAACCCATGACACAGGAACCATGAGATGTCCCATCTAGAGGACATTTGTGTGATTTTAGGACACCAGATTGGCTGATTAACATGGCCATCTACTGAGTATTTACATGCCTAATATATGTCTTAGATCTCCAAAAACTTTGTCTTTTGAATTTTATCTTTTGGTCTGTCCTTAAGTCTAAAGCCAAACACAGGCCCTGTGCAAAACCAGTTGAAAATCAGAATTTCACTTTTTGAAGGCTGATCAGAGAGTTTTAGCATAAGGCAGGTTTTCTTGCTTTTCATTTTTTCTTCTTGTTTTTTGGCTACATGGGTGCCTGAAAAGTCTTTTTTTAGGATGGCAAAACTGACTTTGAGAAAAAACAGTTAAATGTCATATTACAAAAAAAAGGAAAAATTGTAAACAAATTTATTATTTACTGTTGTTTTACATTTGGCCAAGACAAAGGGGAGGAACCATTGCTCCTACTTAAAGTGTTAGAAATACGTAACAATAAAATTGTTTATATCTGCTTCAGAATCTCACTGAAAAGTCCAACTGTGTTTATAAAACTCCATTTCATAAAGCCTGAGTTTTGAAGTTAACATTGCTACTAATTGCAAATTAATCAAAAAAGACTACTCTATTTGTCAGAGGAAGGGAAGGGGAGAAACCAATCAAAAAAACCCTGAAGCCCAATTGTCATTAATTGTCACTACCAACTACTGCTTATCTGGAGTTCCTCCACATGACAGTGCACATTAACATAATGCAACAGAATATAAAATGCTGATATATATATTTAGGGCCTAAGCAGTGAAAGTCTTGCTTTCTCTGCAGCAAATTATCTTGGTGTACACTGGATCTATTGAACACAAAAATATTAAATTGTCTACAGACTCTTTTTATTAGGTCTGCAGTAATTAATTAAGCACAGATGTCTCACCAGAAGATGAAATGGAATGTATTCAGGGAAGAAAGGAAGAGGATAAAGAATAATGAGTTCCTGAAATACAATACATCAAATGAAGAGAATAATGTAAATTAGGGCCTAATCACATTTTGCATTACACAGATGCTCTGGGAGAGTATGTGGACCTTCAAGGCAAGTTGTGCATCTAGTATTCAAATCTGTACAATGCTGCTCTGCAGATGCTCCACAGCCTCCAAGGAGAGCACATGTAGCTGATTTGGGGAAATTTTCTGTTGTAAGAGGTAGAACATGTGCAGGCTGGAAGCACTCAAGGCTTTTCACTTTTCTGAGTTGGTAAGAACTTCCCAGTGACTTCAGAGGAGAAAGACCTGCAATGTTTTAAAGGAATATTTGGACATCCATTTCTCCTTATTGTGCTGCCTTGTTTCTTGCACTGTTAGATGCAGTACAGTAGGCCAGTGCTAATCAGACTGTACCTTTACCACTGACTGCATAGTGGGCATGTAGAACATGCAACCAGCTGATATTTGCTCAGCTCTGAGTCTTCTTCACAATCCCATCTGTTGCAGAACTCATAACAGAAGAGCTTAAATATAGAACAGAAGAACTTAACAGAACATAACAGAAGAACTTAAATATAATATGGCTTAAATAAAGTTTCTCATTTACCTATAATGAATCATGGTTGAATTGTGAAATATTAGACTGACAGATGGCTATTTTTTATGTCAGAGAAGTTATAAATTCAGCATGCTTCTAGTATCCTTAGGATTAAATGAAGTGTAGTGAAAGATTGTTAGTGAAATGAAGTTGGAGAAGGATTCCAAACCAATTATGGCCTCCATCAGAGCATATAGTAGTTACAGAGATATTTCTTTCTGCCACATGAGCACAGAGCTAGAAATGGTGGACACTGCATATTGTATCACTAAGGACTGATTAGGAGTCTAATTATGTACACTACAGCTTTATAATACTGATAAGAGTGTTTCTGATAGACTGCTACCGGAAGAAATATCGTGAGCAGCTGTAAATAGAACACTAGTCATCACTTTCCATGTAGTTGGGGGTTTTGGTTTTAGTTTAGGAGAGAACCATATTAGTTTGTGATTGCAACTTTTTTGTGCATATTCATCAGAAAATGCATAGTTTTTATTCAAATTTTCACTCCAGTTCTAAAGAAAGACTCATTTTTTTGTACATGAAGTTTCAAATATGGCTTTATATAAAGGTGTAAAGAAATGATACCAAATGTTTCATTTTAAGTGTTTTATAGATTTACAAAATTTGAATCAAAAAATACCAATTCATTTGGCGATTAGGCAAACATTTGATTATAATTATTTTAATGTTTAATCACCTTTTGTTCAAGGAAATTCTCTCACAGAAATAAGAAGTTTGAATATACAAATTTCCCTCGAAACAGCAGCAGCAGCAATGTCAGGGAAAAGAAGAGATTGTATATGAAGAGTTCTGTTTGTTCCTGTAATTACTGCTTTTACTGGACCAGTTCTCACATCACAGTCTAGCTGACTATTTGAGCTTGCTTAACTATCAGGCTTCCTCAGCCAAAGGCACAAAGCATTGAAAGTCTGTAACTGAAGTTATTGGTGGGAGTTTTACTGATTATAATATGTGTAAGAAACTAGTAGACCAACCATGGTCTTAAAAATAATGGAACTGATATTACAAAGAGAATTCACAGTGGCACTTTTGTACTTTTTAGCTCTGCCATTGTTAAAATAAGTGGTTTATGGTCTGTAAACCAAAAAGCAATATCAACATGCCATTCTTTGCAAACAGTTTATCCAAGACATACATTATGTTGGTGTATTTGAAAATATTAATTAATTTACAACCCTTAGCATGTGAAGAAATTTCATTTTTAAAATCTCCTGCACTTCAAAAAAAAATTACTGAAATGTGAAATAAGTAGATAATAAATACTTTACTATATACAGAATTTGAAATGGAAACAAGAGGAGCCATGTATGTATGAATAACAAATGACTACAGAGTATATTATTCTGTAAATAATAAATGTAAAATCTGTAAATACCATGTTGCACTGAAAATAGTAGGTTTATGGCAAGGTCTACCCTATATAAGGCACATATAATATTTTAGAAAAATTAACCTGCTCTTAAATATGTTGCCTGCGCTTCCAAGAAGCTACTCAGCACGTAAATGAGAACAAAATCTCCTGCACTTCAAACTTGAACTGTTGAGAAACCAAAAACCTATTCACTGGAAAACGAAATTTCAGTACTCATTTTTGATTCAAACAATATTTTGATCTAGAAAATAATTGGAATAATCTCAAAAAAGGAGAATGATTTTGCAATTAATACATGCAATTCTTTTTTCTCCACTTTGATCT
This sequence comes from Irena cyanogastra, assembly GCA_013397155.1. NCBI lineage: Eukaryota > Metazoa > Chordata > Aves > Passeriformes > Irenidae > Irena > Irena cyanogastra. The sequence continues at coordinate 15,770 of VWZV01007092.1, read as the reverse complement.
AAAAGTAAAGGTATTAGGACTTTTGAATTTTAGCCACTCTAAGTAGAAAAGGGTAAAGAACACACAAGAAAAACTGTTAGTTAATAAAGCTGTACTTTATTATTGGATGAGAGAGGAGTGGAAGGAGCAAAAAATAGAACTGAGAAGAGAAAAAGAAAAAAAGGTGAACTAAATACTCCAGTATTTATGGCTGGAGGCATACTCAGTTCCTTGGCTTTGAAGCAGGTGGTCACAGGCACCAAGGACAGAGGTTGTCATGGAGATGTCCTTGGTCTCACGGCCTCAATCAACCCTCGGAGCATGCATGGTAGTGCAGCACTCAGGTGTGACAGTGCTTCTACAACATTACCTGTTTCATGATCCTGGCTTCCCACCTCTAATAACAGAGCTTTTCCTCATCACCCTGACAGTTCACACGTTTGTAACTTTAGAATGGGGCTGGAATTGCATATGGGACAATTTTCTTCTGGACAAAGAACAAAGAAAATGAAAAAAAAAAACCCACCTATTTTTCTTTCTTTTTGTATTACTGACAGAAGTGAAATCATAGGAGATTTTTTATCTTTAATTATATTTCCTGGGAAAATGAGACAGCAGTCTGTCCTTATGTGTCTAAGATATACTCTCATTTCAACCACATAGAGAGTAAAGGTCTTAAATAAAGGACATTTCTACAAGTTGTGTAACAAAAGGAAAATGTTTGAAGAAGATATGAAATGGCTGATTCTTGGGGACAGACAGTTATAGGAATACTTTAGGTCCCTTCTGAATCAGAGCAGCCAATTATTATGAACATACTGGCAAGAGTTCAGCATAATCCCCATTGTCACAAACACAACTAAGCAAGTTGAATTACATTATTATGTTAAAAAAAGACAGATGAGTTTGGACAATAGTTACAGCCCAAATACAATCTCATTATTGCTCAGCAAGCCTTTGTGTTCCTTGTTTTTATAAAAATATTAATCTGGATGAAAATTTCTTTCTGTGGACGTATATGAAAGCTCTTCATGCCTTCATGTCTGTACAGTCTGACTTATTAAAACATACACGTGTTTTTGTGATGCTCAGAATGTCATGCCATTCAACACTTTGAGACCACAGGGTGGATACATCCCAGTGCTAAAAGGGTCTAGAATAACTGAATTATGATATGTAACCCTGTGCCACCTAATCCCATTTCGAACTATGGGAAGGGAGTAAAACAGGTGAGTAAAAAGTCACCCAGGACCCGTTGGACCCTTTCCCCTTTACTTACACCAATAAGTTCATTATCTGCTTTATTGCTTTGATACATTTAGTCCATATTCAGCTTTGGCATGCAATTTGCTGTGGCTGCCTCATGAGATGTTGCTGCTCTTGCCTTACAGAATCATGGGCAAATGGTCCCAGAGAACATATGCACAGCTGGACTCTGCCTGCTTTTGGGAGGGAGTGATATATGGGGGGATGGAGAAAGGGGAAGCCAGATTATATTCAGCAGGGAAGAAGTGAGAGCAGTAATGCAACTTTGCTTTTATGTGAATACTAAAAAAGTAATTATAGAGAGCTGCTGAGATCTATATTAATGTCTTCAGATTTTATATACTTTAAAGAGCAGATTCAGAAGAGTTAGAAGAAGATAGAGTGACTCCATTTTCTTCACTGTTCTTTTGTTCCATTTTGCTAATAAGGCCAGTTCACAGCTGTGCAATCACAGCCCTGGTTTCAACCTTTCTGATTCTGGTAATCATACAAATTGGTATCTCTCAGTTCTGTCTCATCAGTGACCTCACAATCAAAGTAGCCAAATTAGCCCTACAGACAACCTCTCTCAATAAAAGAAGATATAGACAATATGGCTGGACAAGACAATACATAAAATGGTTTGAAATGAAATTGTATCAAAGTGAACAAGATAAATGAGTTGACATAAGATGCTCTTTTATGTTTTTGATGGATTCTGTTTTGTTACTAAACTTCACATCAGTTTTTACATTTTCTCTTAACATATGGATTTTTCATTAATTATTTTGATTGAGATTAAATTTTTAGAGAAATTTTTTCAACAGAAATATTTATACCCAACAGTTATAATAATTTGTTTCTAGTGGCTTTCAAAGTTATTTTACAAATTATTATTAAATATTGAAATATCACATTGTTTGAAGTTTGAAACTTTGTTAATAGCAGAAGAATTTTTCAACACACATAAATAAAACACAGATCTGGTTCTCATGTGCCTGGATTTTATGATTTGTACAACCCGATAAATATTATAGATAAAAATTCACACTGGCTTAACACAGGCTAAAAGCTGGTCTACAGAGTTGTCAAAGTTCTCCTAAGAAACCAATCCACTACCAGCTGCTGATTGCTGGATCTGGAAAGTAACATTACAGGTATATATAATGCTGATTAAATGCAAGTAATTGATTACAGATTACTTTTTAATACTTGATTCAGTACAGCTGCTACCGAGCTGGCTACTATGACTTAGCACAATGATATTGCCTATAATCAAGACATGGTGAGAGTGCCACTAAAAGTAAGAAAGAGTAATTAGGGTTGCATTTTCACTTGAAAAGTGCACAGATAACATCTTAGAACAGCATTATAAAAAAAAAAAATTATTTCACTTACTCTACTCTGTGAAATCTCCTGCAAGCAGCAATCTGCCTTCCTCACCTCTACTGTTCTGGTGCTTTGGAAGAATTGCTGTTATAAATTTAAGCAATTTAAGTACCCTATTAGACAAGCATATCTCATATATTCATTCTTTTTTTGTGTGCTTTAACCTGGACAGTCATTTCAGTTATTTTTATCTCTCAGGATTATCATTTGTCAGTCTCATAGGACAGTTTCTAGCTATATTGAAGACAGGAGACATGTGATATGACACAGGGCACCTTCTCTCATGTGAAATGCTGTGGACCCTTACACAGCACTGGTTAGCAAATCACAGCTTCCTGAACCATCTCCACTGTTATTAGCTCCTCCATATCCCTTTAATGTCAACTTTTTTCTCCCCAACATGCATCAGTAGATGTATCTACAAATGTGTGATCCCTGATCTGAGAAAAATTTTTTTGTGGGCAGATCTTGTTCCAAATGAACAAAAGATATCCAGATCTCAATTTATGTGAATGGTCACAAAAAGTTATGAATAAAGATTTTCTTCACCAACTGCTTGTTTTAATGAAATTTCTCACTGAAAAAGACAAGACAGGCATCTCAAGGACCAATTCCACTGAATTTTGCTTTGCTGACTTCAAAATGAAAGGTTTCTGTCACTCAGACAGATTTCTTTCTGTTAATGCAGCACATAAAGAGAAAAGATCACAATACAATATTATTAAGACTGAAATGAACAGACCAAACTATGTACCTTCCCTCTGCATAAGCTGTGTCTATAATGTATACAGCTCAAGAGAAGAGTCTTAAAGTTTATTTTATATATATGCTTAAAGAAGCTTTTTCTCTGATTCAGTTCAATAGCAGCAATTCACCAGCATCTCAATATAACCCTCATTCTTTTTCCAGAATTTTATCAGAGCCATTTGGTTTTTGTTTATTTGTTTGTTTTGGTTTTGTTGGTTTGGGTTATTTTTCCTCTGAAAGAATGAATAATCCCATGCTGGAAAAACTATACAGGCCAAAAAATCCACCCTCACCCCCCCCATCCTCACCTGGATGTATTTGTCTGTTCTGTATGTCCAGCACTCCGGGTGGGAACCTGCCTATACTCAGTATGTTCACTAGGAGTATAACATTATGTTAAAATCTGCCTCACATCTGACTGGGGTGCTGAAAGGTATATTATACAGTGTATTATATAAAAATACATTTATATTGCTAACTTTGAGCTTACTGTACAACATATTTCCAGACTAATTCAGACAACTTTTTAAGGTTATTCTTGCATTGAAAAGAAACACAATTTAACTGCGTATATTTTCCCTAACAAATGAAGCAAAATGAAGTTCCTACCAATAATGGCAGTGCTTTAGAAAACAAGAAACACAGAAATAAAGACTAAAGCTTTTTGAATACAGTGTTTCAATATTTCTGAAGTAAAGAAAGGGGAGGAATTCATTCTTACTTGTTAGATTGCTAAAAGACTACCTTTGTTAATATAAACTAATAGTTTTTCAGTACAATAAAAGCTGGCAATGTCCTCTTTCCTTGGTACTTCATATATCTGTCTATTTTTTGCCACTTGAATTATTTTTAAAAAGATTTATTTAGAAAGACTCAGGAATTGTGTAAGTAAATTCAACTTTGGAAAACGATTAATGCATCCTTTTTAACAAAGAAAGTACTTGAAAAGAAGTTGTTATTGCATCTTACACGATGCAGAATAGGCTTTCTTTTTTAATAGGCACGTTCATTTTAATATATTTAGCTGGACTACACTTTCTTTCAGTGCATTATAAAGCATACATGGTAATAGAAGTTGGCAAAACAGCATAGTTTTCTTGATGTTAACTATGAACTATGTGGCAAATTCATGCAACAAAACCTTTTCTTGTGACTTCATCCTAGGTAACACTACATAAAGAAATGTCTGTGATTGTGTTATTTACTTTACATTTTATTCTTCATAACAGATTCAGCTGAGGTCTACCATATACTGTGTTATAAAAAGATGTCAATAACACAGTTTGCCACAGAACATAAGGACTGCTAGAAAAAAAAGCAATGTGCAGATTGTACAGATAATAAGACTGTAATAGGTACAGAGTTTGGACACAGGAAATGATTAATAGTTTTGACATTGTTTTCACTAATCACTGAAAGCAAAACCAGCTTCTTATTGAAGTGACACACATAAAGTAGGTGGTATGAAGTTCAGTCTATTTAGGAATACAAATTTAGTGAAGGATAGTCAAAGTTAGAATGGATATTACACCCAAGCAGTAAGATATTAAGCAGGTAATAATGTCCTCAATATGCAGTACCTGATGGATTAGAATCAACAGATTCTTTTGTGAAAATTACCTCAGAAAGGGGAATGAAATTCTATGGAGCTAAAGCAGAGGTTACTAATGATGTGGCTAAGGGCAAGTCCAGTGGCAGCCAACACGTCAGCCTGGAACATAAGGGTGAGAACTTCTCCAAACTGACTCTGGTTTTGTGATCAGATTAGTGAGAGATGCCTCTGTCCGAATTATGGTGCAGATGAGACCATATGCTGAAATCAATAATACCAATTTTTTTTAACAGTAAATGTGAGATAGAGAGATAGAAACAAGTAGAAAAAGGGCAGTGGGGACAGGGAGAGAGTGAGATGAGGCAAAAGATAGTAAACACCTGCGGATCCAGTGGCAGCCCATGGCTCCTTCTTCACCCTGAGCTTCTCAGTGGAGGGGGTGTCAGATTTGTTCTTTTGGGAGTACCACTTATATACAATCCTATATTAGCTGTGAGTATGCAACAATGTGTAGAGCTAGTCCTTTATAAAATCTTAGCCATCAGGCTAGTCAGCTTAGAGAGGTTGTTGATAAGAGAAGACAGAAATGCAGTAGTTGGATTTTTTCTCTCACCCAGGTCCTCAAATCTGGTATCTTTTCCTTTTGTAAGACAGTCTAGAGAATTGCTAACCCATGGCATCCCCTCTCTCCAGGCTTTGCACTCTGCAGCACTGAGGCAGGATTGTTTTCCCAGGCCATGGCATGTGACTGCATTGCTCTTTTTAAACTTCACTCAGCTGCTGCTCCTTTTCTTAAAGCAAAACCTGTCTTCACCCAGCTCTCAAGGCCATGTTTTCTCAGTGATCCGTAATCGACTCTCAGTGAATTTTGATTGTTCTGGTTTGTCTGCTTTCAACTCATACTCATACTTTCAAGACCTTTGTTGTTATCCCAAGATAAAAATGTGCATCATCAGAAAAGGAACCAGATACCAAACTCTGGTTCACACTGTGAGCTCTCAGAAGCAGTTGACAAGCCTAACAGGTCATAAGTAGGGCCCCGCACAAAAGATTCAGTTAGCATGAGCCCTCTGTTATGTAAAAAAAAGAATGGAACTTCTATTTTTATGGGACCACTGGGCAAAAAAAAATATGCTTAGAGAATTATAATGGACTGGTGTTCTTACTGTTGAAGTTCCAAACAAGCTGGTGTTAAAAGCTGCTTAAAGTAACTATATTTTTCCAAAGGCAGGTGGCGTCTGCCATATCTACACATATTTATATTTTCCAAATGCTATTTACTAATAGCAATGCCTGTGGCAGTTACTTACAAAGCACAATCTAAGTTCTTTGTTGGGACACATGATAGAATCAAAAGATCTTTGGGATCTTCGGAAACTTAAATACATGGCTGTGACTCAAACTATCTGTTCTGCAGTCATCCAATCCAGTAGCTTTTAGCCAGGGTATTCCCTGAACACTTGAAATTCTTTGTGGGGCTCATGCCTAGAACTGCTCTTTGCAGCAACTAGAGATCTAGGTTCTGCATGAACCAGAAGAGTGTTTGAACAGTAGTTGGACTCACATGTTCAAAGGCCAGATCCATTGGAAGTGCACACTTGCTGATGATTTGGCAGAGTCCTGTTTGAAATCACGGCTCTTAACTATTGCATATAAATTAGCTCAAATCTATGATCTGTTCTGGAATTAACTGAACAACATAACCTGGTTAATATCTGAGTGCATGGGTGTGTTGTGATTTCCATAAAATATGAGCAGGAAATGTGCCAGTTAGTTGCGTTTTAATACTTACTTGATATTGATTGATAATTAATTAATTGATAGTATTGCATTCACAGGATCTCTTTACATACAGATATATCATATATTTATATTTACATATATCATATGTTTACATATATCATGTGTTCTAGCCACAACCTGAAGTCATTGAATCTCTTATGATAAGGACTATCCTACTTATGGAAGCTTTTTAGCTCTACCACAGTGCAATGTATTCAAGCAATAGACATTTAACATGAATCTGTCTAGCAAAAGGCTGCATATTATCAAACAGGACTTTTATTTCCAATACTAGCTTTGACCATAAACTGAAAGTAAGCATAATTCATTGCTCTCTGAATTATGTCAGTATTCTAAATTTTGCTATTTACAGGGAAAAAATAAACAGGTAGAGAAATCATCAGCAGAACAGGAAAAAGCATTCCAGAAGCAAATGTCATACAGAATTGCAGTACAATAATGAAAGCACTTTGTAAAATGTATCACCACAGGAACAAGGAAATAGCTTCTATGTTTACACTGTGTATGTATTTCTGCTTGAACCTAGTCCCCAGTAATATATTTCTCCAAAGCCTCAGTTTATATGCCCTTTTTCATCTGGTGACAAAATATATGCTTTCTCAGAATCCTGTCACACTTATAGAGATTTGACATCTGTAGGAGATCATATAATAGAAACCTGAATAGTTTGCTACAAAATATGTTCTTTTTCCATAAATGAAAAGAATGCATTTCTTTCAGCTTTAGTTTACTAATTTCCATTTATTTCTTCCATATACTTTCACAAATTACTGATATTACTGATTAACACTCAGGGCTGAATAAAGTCCACATACAACCTCAAAAATAAAAAATATCTCACACTTTAGATTCAAAGCAAGCTTAGAGTTCCCTCATTCTTGAGGCTATTCCTTCATGTTGTCAGTATGTGCAACTGGTAAACTTCATAAAGAAACTCAAGACATGAAACAACAAATGATAACATGACAATATTTCTCTTAGTAGTTTAGTGAGAAACTGCAGTAATGAAACCTGTCTTCACAAACACACATAACTCAGAACTGATTTCTTACTCTGGTGCTTTAAAATCTAAATAGTGAGCCCATTCAGAGATTTTCTCCATGGAGGGATACCATGACCAATTTACTCCCCTGTTCTGGGTTGTTCTGCAACTTAATAATATTTTTCTCCTCAAATGTGGCAATCTGCTTTAAAATAAAAATGATAATATAATATTCTTGGAACTTCTTGTCCTCTGTCCCTTAGGAAAAAAGGTATTTAACAAGTCAATTAATCATATTATATTCCATCAGATCTATGTCAGCACAGATTTAATTCAATGTAGTTATTCCATTTTTGCATCTTGGTCTTCCATAATACACTGCATTCAATATTGTTCAAACACACCATTTGATAATAGAATCACAGAATCATTTCGGTTGGAAAAGGCCTCTAAGATCATTGAGTCCAACTATTAACCCGGCAGTGCCAAGCCCAACACTAAAACATGTCCTTAAGTACCACATCTACACATCCTTTAAATACCCTCAGGCCTGACTCCATCGCTTCCCTGGGCAGCCCTTCCAATGTTTGATGACTTTTTCAGTGAGGAAAGGGGTCCTTGGTTTTTTTCCTAATATCCAATTTAAACATTGCTTGAGGCCATTTCCTCTAGTCCTAACAGCTCTTATTTGGGAGAAGAGACCACATCCAGCTCTCTGCTGCCTTCTTTCAGATAGCTGTAGAGAGTGATAAGGTCTTCCCTCAGCCTCCTGTTCTCCAGGCACAACTCAGGCATTGTTCACTCAGGCATTTTTCATAAATTTGTGCTCTAGATTTTGTTTCCCTTTTTTGGATATATACACAAGGTGAGTATTTAGAACTAAAAGTAGTGTTTTTACTAGAGTATAATCTGAAAAGCTGGTTAAATGCTAGGCTACACTGTTCTAATGTCATATTTTCATTGAACAAATCAGCCTTTTCCTGCATGTTATGCCTCTAACTTAGCTGTGCCCTTATAACAGTCATTTATGTTGTAAAACTGGAGCACAGATCTCTTCCATGAACCAGTTCAAACTAGCACCTTTCTCCTCCCTCTCCCCTCACAATGAACATCATTCTTCTGAGTTGATGAGTTAACCAGTAATGGTATAAAGAAGAGAAAGAAAATGTACTGTCAGAACTAGGGCAAGAGAAAGGAAGGAGGAGGAGTAGAAGGTAAGATAGCATAGAGATCAAAACTGCTTCTTTGATAGGAGACTGACTCAACAATCCTTGTCACTTCGACCTCAAGCTGAAAGATAAAAATTAATCTATAACTCGCTCTGTCTTGTTCAATAAAGAAAAAAAAATCTGACTACATTCCCATTTAGTAAATTTTCATTTATAGATGCACATCAAAATAACTGTTAACCTCCTACACAACCTGTCATCCAAAACTGACATGAAACACTCTCACAGCTGAAACAGAAAACACTCCTTTGTCTCTGTCACTGAACTGGTCTGTGGATAGCCTATCACCCACCTGCCATTGCTGTTTGGGGTATGACACCAAAGGTACTATTTGAAAATGACCCTAATGGTATTTGAGGTGTCTCCTTAGTATAGATTGAGCTAAATTTCATATGTAACCTAATGTCTCTGATATAGGCATTTAATTAAGAATATATAGGCATATAGGCATTTTAATTAAGAATCATGAAGTAAAATACATAAACATTCCTATTTTTAAATATGCATTCAGTAGGTTCAGGTTAAAAAATATGCTCCCATGCTCTAAGGCCTAGGATATTTTATAATCAAGAATTAGAAAATCCTTCCCTCATAGCTACTGTTTTCTTATTTTGTTCAGTTTTTCAGTTGGGTTTTTGTTTGTTTGTTTGTTTTCTGGTTTTTTTGTTATTGTTTTCTGCTGATGTAAATTATAGGTGATGAGAATTATCAGTTTTATGAAGCACTTTCTATGCAAGGAGAGACTAAGTAGATCCCATGCATGAGGAAAAGAATTGGCAGAAAGAAAATGTCACCTGGAAAATCATGACTGGATTAAGAGAAAGTATCATTTTTAAAACCATAAAATTAATGCACACAGTTTAGATTATGGAACAAGTATTACTCTTGTTATATTCTTCTCTGAGAAAATTTTTGATGAAAAGTAAGACTGCATTGATATATTTCAGTTTATGTTTAATACATAATCATTTATGGTTTTCAAATAAAACAACAAAGCTGTTTTCTGGATTGCTGGAGAGGCAAACTCTGCTGCTATACAAAAGCAACTAGAAATGCAGAATGAGAAATAGAGAGAGGTCTTCCTATGACCCAACTGCATGACCATTGTTTTAGAGTTTTTTGACTTGCATATCTGAAAGAAATAGACTGATTTTTTTTTTTCTTTCCTTAGGGAAAAAAAAAAATCCATCCAGATCTTCCAAGCACACACTTTGCTTTGGGAGACATAAGCATTTGCTGCTACAGTATTTACCACTTGTCACTGTCCCGCTCTTTCCTCCCTCTCATTTAGTAGTAATCTGGTAATTTGATGAAGGGGTAACATTTTGTACTTTCACAATGAGCCCACTACAGTTTATAGAATCATAGAGCCATGGAATGGCTCAGCCTGGAAGGGACCTTAAAGATCATCTAGTTCCAAGCCCCCAGACATGGATAGGAACACATTCCACTAGACCAAGTTGCTCAGAGCTCCATCCAACCTGGCCTTGAACATTTCTGGTGATGGGGCATTCACTTCTCTGGGCAACCTGTTCCAGTGCCTCGTCACCCTCAACAGTAATGAATTCTTACCCAATATCTAACCTAAACCTACTCTCTTTCAATTTGAACCAATTCCCTCTTGTCCTGCCACTGCATGCTCTTGTAAATAGTCTTGCCTCCTCATCTTTTCTGAAAGTTCCCCTCAGGTACAGAAGGGCCACACTTAGGTTCCCTGTAAGCCTTCTTTTTTCTAGGCTGAACAAACAAAATTTGAGCCTTTCCTCATAGGAGTGGTGCTCCATCCTATGTACTCCTTAACAGTTTTTAAACCATAAATTCACAAGTCCAGAGCATTTCAGCTGTAAAGCAGTTGAAATATCCCATATGATCTCATGAATCTGTGGTTTAGTGATCAATTGGTAAGCTCTTGATTAGCAGCTACTGAAATTTTTAAAAGTCTATCACTTCCCAGAAGCCTTTGACTGGCTTTCCAGGTCCTTGAAGACAAATGAGAATCTCAAACTAATCAACAGCAATAAATCACTGGGCTTTCTGCTGATTAGGAATCATGTCTTCTACTTTTCAGGTTGGTTGTCAGTTAATATCCTATTTAAACATCTAATGTCTCTCAAGGGGGCTTCTATAAAGTTGTTGAAAAAAAATATTGGTCAGCTCAGGAAAAAAAAGGAAATTTATGGTAAGAAATCAGTAAAATAATTATATTTTAGGCTTACACATGTCTATGACCAAATTAGAATAATTTTACCTAGTTTGCCAATACTAATTAATTGATTTATAGCTACTATTTGAAACAAAAATTATTTTACATTAAAATAGATTTCAGGCTTTTATGTGACCAGACACTATGTAATCTACTGAAGTGAATGCAAGTTAAAGCCCCAGACATAACATAACATTTCAGTATTTAAATATGTATGAAAGATTAGGCACAGCTTTTAAGGATTTCCTGGTATTACTCAAATTCCAGACAGGGTCTGACTGCTGAGTTTACCTTGTGCAATAAAGCTATAGTATTGACAAGCCAACTAAAAAGCAATATATTACAAAACAGATGTTATTCTTTAGCAGAAGATATGGATAATGCAGATATGCTTTGCTGTTAATGAATAATGTATTATTAAATGATATTTTTTCAGATGTCTATTATTTTAAATATATTAAGGAAATCTTTAGATGTAAAGGAACATCTACAAAGAACATGAACATAAATGATATACATAATTATTTTTACATATTGAAAAGTATAAAAAGGACTGAGTTTTCCTAAACTACCTATTCATATCAGTACTGCTCAGATGCTAAATCCCACATCATGTAACACAGTATAAAATGTGACCTGTGACCTTCTCTCCTCACTTCTCTCTTAAACGGAGTGCCATTCTTCTCTGGCTGGCTGTGCCTTTCATCTCAAAGGAAGCAGGGGCACACAATATTCTAAAAGAAAGGTGTAATTTGCAAGTTGAAAATATTTTTTATTAAAAAAAGGCCACTTAACATATTAAAAATAATGAGCATAAAGATAAGTAGGCAAAAGAAATACAGAACATCACAATGCTTTATTTTAACCATTACACAGACATAGCTTAGCTATTACACAATCAGAATCTTAGAGCCACGGTGCTATACATGACCCTATTCTCTTGATCTTTCACCCTACTTCTGCAGCTCCACTCACTTTATACTTACTTTCCTTAAATTAAAAGAATAAGAATGAAAATACAAAGCACTCAATAAGCAAACAGACATACTGCAACTGTGAACATCACGAGGGAAATTATAAACTTACATGACATATGTGTTTTTCTTCAAAGCCAAAAATATTCAGAATCATTCTTTTAACTTTAAATCATCTTTAAGGATCTACATCAGACTCTTTCACATCGAGTTGCTCTAAAATTAAAGCTTTCACTAATTAAAATTTTTCTTTAACTGCTTCAGAGTATTAATTCTATGGTGCATGTTATTTCATAATGTTGCTTTTCTGGGGTGAAATGGCAACGATTCCATGGGAAAGAACAAGTTGGCACAAATTCTTAAGAAAAAAGAAGGTCTTGAATTCAGAATTTTTATATAAAAGTAATTAGATAGGTAACTATGTAATCATAATAATCTTGTTGGTTCTTTCTTTTTCTTTTTTTTTTTAATTATCACTATGATGATGATTATTATGATTATTACTTATGATGGGTATGTGTGCTGCATTCAATATTCATTTTCAGGTCTCCCCCAATTGTTTTTTGTTTCTAATTGCGCATGGGCATGGTCTCAGAGATTTTTTTTTCCTCCATTCTGTCTCTTCTACCATTTTTTAATCTTTGTAGGGAAAACAGAACACCCTTCTTTGCCCTAGTTCCATCAAACACTTTCTATTTCCTTTTAATCAGTAAAGTATCTTTAGGTTGGCAGCCAGTTATATTGGGATTTTTAAACTGCATGTGGCATTGTGACTGCATATTCTACCTCTGAGATATTAAACTATCTCCTGATTTCATTTTCTTATTCCACGTATCTGCTGATTTTTTTGATTTAGATTTTAATAGATCTGTATAATTTCAGAGGACACAATGAGAGTTATAAAATACACAAAAAGACCTAGAAATTCTAAATATTTATCTTTGCCTTTAAGCAGAATGCCTTTCTTTCGCCTCAAATTGTTGAGTTACTAGCAAGCAGTGGTCACAAAGAGGAAAGATTTCTCCACTCTCATAATAAAAACAAGGTGTCATCAGAAGAGATCCAAAATGTCAGAAACATTATACACACTTTAATAAACCTGTTAAGCTACATGTGGTTCCTTTACTATAAATCAAGTAGTTTTCCCTGAAAAACTTGTTTAGATCAATCTTTTCTTTTCCTAGTGTGTTTGAGACATTTTATTTTATTTTATTCAACAAACTTCTCTTTTGCCTATTTATAGTTGTGTTTTTATTAAGTAATCTGACTGGGGTGATGTTTTTGTAAGGAACATATAGCTTCTATCAGTATTCAGATACTTCATATACATTGAGTAGTTACTCCTTAATAATGAAAGGATTCCCTAAAATAAAAACTCACTATATTTATAGTTGAACTTCAATTTGCTTTTAAATGAAAGTGTCAAAAATGTGTAAAAGTGAGCCATCATTTAGATATAATTGAGATCTTTATTCATTTGAAAAAAATAATAGAAGTTCAAAAGTATCTGCATAAATACATATTAAGTTATACAATTGATTAAAAAAAATAAGTATAATACAAAGTAGACAAAATGCTGTAACTTTACTGGAAGTTTGTGATTTACAATAGTAAAGAATCATGTGGGAATCAGGCAGGTGATCATTTTCATCCCAGAACCTGCAAACTTGCAAGGCAATGTGGAATTGAAGAAGTTTTTCCAGATATTATGTACAGAATGTTATCAATCACAAGTTTAAACTAGGTGTAGTTAGTGATTTTACATCAATTTCTTATGCATACATTTTCTTCTACGAAGTACATTAAAAGAAAGCCATAACACACACAAACACACAAAGGCACACAGAAATGCTGTCCATAATACCTGACTTCAAAAAATTTTCACTGTCTTATTTTTTTGTCCTTTAAAACCATGGTAATAGAACAAAGTATGTTTCAAGAGCAAAAAAAAGAAAACATGGACTTTGCTAAAAAAAATCCAAATCCCCACCAAAAAGACCTCCAAACCAAACATTTTCAAAATCTTACTCATTCCATTTTGAGAAAGTCCACTTGGGTTTTTTTAAATCATGAGTGAATAGCCCTGAGAGAAGTATTTCTGCCAGAAAGAAAAATGAGAGAAAATATATATTAATGCTATTACTCTGTTAACTGTATGGCAAATAAAAATCTAAAACACTGGATCTCCTTGTAAGGCTGAGAAAAGGCTTTCATGTAAGCATGCTGCACTACAAGCTGATGAACTATTATTAAACAAGAAGTACCCATGATGCCTAAATGCACCCAACAAATGTTACCTCTCATGCTACACTGCTTATGTCCATAAATCAGATATAGTGAAAGAATTTTATTCAGAGCGATTGAGTTTTATTGCAACCAGGGATTTTGACACTATGGACACTATTCTTTTTTAAATTTATAATGTATGTAAATTCAGTGAACTTGAAATATACTTTAGAGAAAATGGCAAGCAAAATAAAGCCTTCAAGAGATTGTCAGAGAGCTCTGTTTCAATATAACATGAATTGCAGGTATAGTACATTAGAAGGACTGTTAAGCACCTCAGTTATTTTCTCTTGTCAGAAGGAGTTCTAGATGAGATGAAATTGCAAATACTGAGTCCTGTCTTATTACACCAGAAGTTAATAGCTACAGCTTCAAAGTCATATGCACAGTAATATGTCTGATCTATAAGGATTAAAGTGGTTGGATAACTTAGGTGATGAGGTAAGCCTCTATCTGCCACAAAACCTACACATCCACTTTTAGTCATATCTTTGCAATTTCTGGAAGAAGAAGGAAAGAGAAAAAGAGACTTTGTCATCTTAGTGCAAATATTAAAGTTCACCTTGCGCAGAAGGGTAGTACAAATACTTTTCTGTTTCAATTCTCAAGATGGAGAAAAGAGAAGTCAAATGTTAAGCAGCAAAATGGTAGGAACACCTACTATGGGAAATATTACCTTGCTGAATTCCTTCCCAAACTGTTTCTGGTATTTGAATTTTACGTCATATAATTTTTTATAATTTTTTACTTTAGAGAATCCTTTAATTATTAAAGAGTAACTAATCAATTTATACAAAGTATCTGAATACTGATAGGAGCTAATGTTCCTTGCAAAACCATCACCCCAGCCAGATAATTTCATAAAAACACATGCTAAGCATCTTAACCTTGGAAAGATTATCCAAAACCCAAAGCTTTCTGAGCTTCATTCATCCCTAATTACAGGATGAAGATTCTACATCATCTGGTTTATACTGGTTCTGTAGAAAGTTTCATTTCAGTAACACAGAAAAAAAGCAGGGAGTACTGAAGTTAATCTATATGAAAGCATTTTTTTCTATAGAGTAACATAATTAAGCGAATTAAAACAGTATTTTCAAATTAAAACAACCACTTCAATAATTTAATCTACTTATTAACAACTGTCTGAAATGTGAACCATAGCAAATATCTTTATGCAAAGAAAATCAGCTGACAGTCCTCATAAAATCTTAGCAACCATGGAATGTGACATATATTTATATATACATATATAACCACAATCATATATACATGTGCAGTATAAATGAAAGTTCCTCTGACCTGACCCCCCAGAGGAATCATGCAGTCTTGCCTCAGACTGCCATTCCTTGCTACTAGTGCAGGTTTTGAATTGTTTGCC
>VWZV01007090.1:3065-41536 GCA_013397155.1 Irena cyanogastra | reverse complement strand
CAGGACCCCCCTGCCCCTCCCCCCGCAGTGACTTTTTGTACATGTGAAATATATGGAGTCTTTTACATGGCCAGTGCCTGATTTGGGGGAATGTGGTGGGGGCACAGAGGCAGCCCAGGGGTCTGGGGATCCTCCCCAGGCCAGAGCTCCTGTGTCCAGGGCGACAGGGAGGGGACACAGAGATCTGCACGGACCAGACATTTGGCAGAGCTTTGCAGTGCTGTTATTAAAGCTGTGGGATTAGGAAGAGGGGGGACCAGCTTTGGGGAGGAATTGGGAGTCCCCTGCATCCCCAGCCCCACTCCAGTGTGGGGTGGTCCCAGTTCACCCCACTTTTGGTGGTTATGGGGGACTGGCAACAGATTTGAGGCTGGGAGGGGCCGCAGGGGGAGCAGGATGAGGTCCCAAAGGGAGTGGAGGGGCAGGATGGGGCCAAGAGGGCAGAAAGGGCTTGTGGGGGTGGAATGTGGCCATGGGGGTGCGAGGGGCTGGGAGGGGCAGGATGCGACCCCAGACCCTCAGCAGTGGCACAAGGGCCTGGCCTCCCCCGCTGAGCCCCACCAGCCCAGGGATTAGCCCTGAAACAGGGAATAAAAGTTTCCCCTAATCCTCTTGGGGGGATTACCAGCACTGCCACGCCCAGGGTGGGATCTGGCCAGGCCTCAGCCCCCCCAGCGCCGCCACTGACCTGGGACCTTTTAATCCACCCACACGAGCCCCTTGCTCCGTCCTGGGGGACCCTTGGAGATGCTGTGGGCAAAGATACTGCTGTCCGTCCGTCCGTCCATCCATCCATCCACCCATCCATCCACCCGTCTGCCAGGCTTAGGCAGGTCCCACCTGCCCTCAGTGACATCCAGCCACCTGAGTCCCCAGTGCTCAGGGCAGGATCCCAGTGCACATCCCGGCTCCATTCCCAAGGGTCACTGCAGAAGCTGCAGGCAAGGACGCTGCTGCCCAGCCATGTCCATCCACGTTGATCCGTGTCCATCTGTCCATCCTTTGGGCTCTGCCTGCCCACTCCCTACATGGGCTCAGTGACATCTACACAAGCCCCCAGCGCCGTCCCACGCCTTCGGAGATGCTACGGGCAAGGACACTGCTGTCCATCCGCATCCAGCCGTGCCCGGCCGTCCGCCTGTCCATCTGTCCATCCGCGAGGTCCGGGCGGTCCCTACGTGCCCTCGGTGCCACCGTCAGGCTCGGACAGGCGCCGCTCACCCTGGGCCGTGGGCGCTGCCAGGCTCTCAGCCTGCAGGAGCAGGTTGCAGCCGAGGAAGAGGATGGCAAAGGTGACGGCGAGGCAGAGCACCAGCACCACGGCGATCTGGGCAGCCTCGCTCACCCCCGTGTCCTCACGGCTGCTGTTCATGTCCCCCTCCTCCTCCTCTTCCTCCCGGGAGCCGAGTGTGGCGGTGACAGACGGGGAGGGTTTAAGTGATGTCAAGGACTGTCTTATCCTCCCTCCCATGGCCCCCCTCACGCTCGCCGGTGCTGGGTGCCCCCCCCGGCAAGGGGCAGCAGCTTTGCTCTGCCCTGGAGCCCCCCTGGAGGGGTGCAGTCCTGCAGGGAAGGGGGAGTTACCCCAGCTCCCTCCCTAGATGCCTTGGGGGGCAGCTGGGGCTCCCAACTGCCCATTCTGCCTGTCCCCACTGCAGCCACTCAGCCCCACAGCACTGGGGTGCAATGGGAACCCCAGGTCAGCCCCATGGCTCAGGGGACCCCCAGCTCAGCCCCATGGTATGAGTGTGCCATGGGGACCCCCAGCTCAGCTCCACAGCACAGAGGTGCAATGGGGACCCCCCAGCTCAGCCCCTTGGTTTTAGGTGTGATGGGGAACACCAGCTCAGCCTCAGCATCCACTTCCCCCCTCCCATGGCCCCCACAGCCAGGACGTGACCAGGCTCCATGTGAAAGCAGAAACTCTTTATTTTTGGGGCAGCTCTGGCCCCCCAGGGACAGGAGTGACACTGGGGGACAGGTGGTGATAAGGGACACGGCCAGCACTGGCTGTGTGGCACCAAGTGTGCTGCAGAGGGGTGGGGTGGGGTGTCACCCTGACCCCCAGCACCCTTCACCAGGCCCCAGCACCACTCGGAGCTGGTGCCACACGTGCCCTGAGGACTCAGCCCGGTCATCAGCCAGGCCGGAGCCACTGAGCCTGTTCTCCAGGATGGACAAAACCCCACGGCATAAACCAAGGAGCAGCAACCCCCAAATTACAGGCTAGGCCAAGCCAAGCTCCTCCCAGAGGCTTTCTGGATGTGAAGGAGGGGATCCAAGCAGAGTCACTGTCCCAGAAGTGCCACAGCCCATGGTGACCCTGCCTGGGTGACACCAGCCCTACAGCGCCAGCGTGTCCTTGATGAGCCGGCGCATGGTGGTGGTGACTGAGGTGCCCAGGGAGTCCGTGATCTGGTAGGAGATCTTGTACAGGTAGGGCTGCACGTCCTTCAGGCTGGTGTCAAAGACGTTGTCCACCTCGGACTGGGTGGGCATCTTGGGCAGGTACTCGTGGCGGTTCATCACCTCCACGATGTTGATGATCTTCTCGCAGAGCTTCTCCCCCACCTTCTCGCGGCAGATCTGCCGCTCCTGCTCGTTGGCCAGGTTCACCACGTTCACCTTGATGGTCCACAGCTCCCAGGGAATGCACTCGTCCGAGAAGGGCCACCGTGACTTCTTCTTCTGGTAGAACTCCAGGGAGATCTGCCCCATGCCGTCGGAGCCGGAGCCGCGCAGCGCGTCCTGCGGGACAGCGCGGGGTTCAGGGGGGAGCAGGACTGACTGACCCCTCCTGGGCACGTCCCATGGGTTTTACAGAATCACAGAATATCCTGAGTTGAAAGAGACCCCTGAGGATCATCCAGTCAAACTCCTGGCCCTGCACAGGACACCCCAACGATCCCACCCTGTGCCTGAGAGCGGTGTCCAAATGCTCCCTGAGCTCTGGCAGCCTCGGGGCCACGACCAAATCCTGGGGAGCTGTTCCAGTGCCCAGCACCCTCTGGGAGAAGAACCTTTTCCCAGCATCCAGCCTACCCCTTCCCTGACACAGATCTATCCATTCCCTTGGTGCTGTCACTGTTACAGGGAGCAGAGATCAGAGCTGCCCTAGGCATGAAGCTGACGAGTCTCCTCTCAGCTGAACAGACCTAATGCCCTCAGCTGCTCCTTTTAACCCACCCACACGAGCCCCCTGCTCCATCCTGGGGGACCCTCAGCGATGTGTGGCTTCCCCTTAACACCTTTTACGCTCCCATTTTCATCCCTGCCAGCCCCCCTTACCTTGAACTCCCCGACAGCCTTGCGGAGGGCCCGGTCGAGCTCCTCGGAGGAGACACGGACGTAGGCGAAGTCGATGAAGTCGCAGTCCACGTCCTGGGTGCCCACGGTGCCAATGGAGTAGGTGCCCTCCTTCTTGTAGTGGAACTTGCCGGTGCTGCGGTGCAGCAGGACGGTGTGGAGCACGGCCAGCATGGCCTCCTCCACCTGCCGCCCCTCCACCGACACCTCCAGCACCTCGGCGCGGCAGTTCATGGCAGGGCCGGCGCTGCGGGGGGCACAGCAGCGGCTGCTGAGGGGACACGAGGGCGGGAGGGGGTGTTGGCTGCAGCCCGGCTTGGGTGCCAGCCCCTCTGCCAACCCCCTGTGTGCTGGTGTCCCAGTCCCCCACAGGGACCTGGTGTGGCTGTCCCCAGCTCCGGTGGCCCGGCTGTCCCCAGATCCTGGTAGTCCACAGGGACCCAGGTGTCTTGGTCTGAGTCCCTCACATGCCACAAGGATTCAGGCACTCCCCCCCCCGCACCGTAGCCCCACAGAGAACCAGATGTCTTGGTTGAAGTCCTCACATCCCCCGCAGACTTCGCAGAAGCTCAGGGGTGTCCAGGGCTGGGTGTCCCGTAGGGATCCAGGTGTCCCAGGATGGGCCAGGCTCCTCCACGGGGACCCAAATACCCCGGTCTGGACCCTCACAGCCCAGGGCGGTGTCCCAGTGCATGCCCGCCCACCTGACAAGGGCCCCGTGGTCCCAGCATAGACCCCTCGATATCCCACAAGGACCCAGACGTCCTGGCTTGAGCCTCTAACAACCCAGAAAATCCAGATGTCCTGACCTGGTCCCCTCACACCCCAGCCTGAATCCCCAACCAGCACACACGGGCACCAGGAGTCCTGGTACGGGCTCCGCAACACCCCAGAGGGACCCAAATGTCCTGGTCAGGTCCCCTCAGGGACCCAATGCCCCACAGGGACCCGGGTGTCCTGGTACGGGCCCACTCCCACCTCACAAGGGCCCGGAGGTCCCCCCAAAACACCACACACGTCCCGGCCTGAGCCCACCTCAGTCCCCCACGGACCGCCTCAGGTTCCCTCCAGGCTCGAGGCCCCGGATCCCCCTCGGTTCCTGGGCCCCGTCACCCCTGGTCCAGGCTCTGGTCCCAACCCCGGTCCCGGCCCCAGCCCCGGTCCCCACTCACCGCCCGGGCCCGACCATCTGACGGCACGGAGGAGGGAAGTGGATCATCCCATCTGCGCTGGGGGGGGTCAGAACACACCACCGGCCACCGTAGCGGCCCTTCCGGCCATGACACCGTGTTTCATCACTCTGAACATGATTCCGTTAATATTTTTCCCGTCCGGTGCCGTTCCCGGCAGCGGGACGTCGCCGGGGGTGGAATCGCCGTTCCGAGTCCGCTGATTCCCCTCTCCTCGGCTTGGTTCGTTCCCAAAGGGCCATAGAGCTGCAATACCGCAGCCCAGAGCGGCTCACCGGCTCCACTGCGCCCCCTGCGCTGGAGGCTCCGCGGCGGTACTGCAGCGGGGCGGGCGGGTCGGTGTCCCCCGCTGACCCCTGCGGGGACAGGGCGACAACGGCGGGGACACGCCTGGGGACACGGGCCAGGGGGTACGACAAGGCCCGTGGGGACCACAGGAGCACGGGGAACACCTGCATGGGGGACAGGAGGGACACAAGGATATGGGACAGCAGGGCCATGGGGAAATAAGGAAGGGGGGACACAAGGACAAATGGACACAAGAGACAGCGTGACACGGGGATATGGGGACACGGGACACATGGATAAAAGGTCATGAAGGCTAGGGGGACAAAGAGACAGTGAGATGGCTGGGTGTGGGGACATGGATGGACATGGGGACACAGGGCACAGGGTGTAGCAGAAGAAAGGACATGGGGACTTGGGGGACACAAGAACAGGGGATGGATGGACATGGGGACACAGGGAATAGGGACACAGGGCACAGGATACTGGAAACAGAGACCGGGGAACATGAGGGAGATGGGGACAGGGTGGGTGGATGGACATGAGAGACACAGGGACAGTGGGACGGATGGACATGGGGACAGAGGGACGCGTGGATGGACAGGCGTGGGGGACACGGAACGGGGACGTGGGGATTTGGGGCACTGATCAGCCATGGGGACACACGGCTCGGTGTGAGTCGCCGCAGGAATGTGGCCACGGCGTGTCACCGCGCGGGGAGCCGGGCACACACCGAGACAGCCGCGGCTGTGCCGAGCAGCCCCGGGCCCGCCGGCGCCGCCGGAGCTGCCCCCGGAGCCGCTTTTACCCGGCCCTGCCGGTACTGCCCCCGTCCCTCCCGCAGCAGCCCGTGCCGAGGGAACGGGGACAGCGATGGGGACAAGGCGGGCAGAGAGGAGGGGACAGAGACGCGCGGCACGACCGGAGCAGAGCCGTGCCGTGCTGAGCTGTGCCGTGCCAGGCGCCAACCCTGCGCCCACCGTGTGCGGCTCCGCCGTTCCCCGCCCCGACTCCCGTTCGCGGCCCCACCGTGCGTCAGCGCTGTCCCCATGGCGGGGGCGGCGGCGGGGGGGACAGAGGGACCCTTGTTGTGTGTCACTGCGGGGCGCCTCCGGCCCCGCGCCTCAATGTGGCCCTTGTTCCGCACCGGCCCCGGGTGTCCCCGTTAACGTTGGCTCCGGGCCGGGCTGTCCCCAGCAAGAGGAAGGCGACAAGTCGGGGGACACACCAGCCGCGCGTGTCACCCCCTGCCTCGGACCCCCCGGCTCTGTCCCCAACTCCTGGGCTCGGGACCCCAAACGCCATCGCCCCCCCCCGCCAGGGCTGGCCCTGCCGGTGGCCACGTCCCCAGGAACACGAGCGGGGGACACGGTCACGCTTCCCGGTTATTTTGGGGAGGATAAATCAGGCAGGCGACAGGTGCGGGGGTGAGTGACGGTTCAAGGGCAGCGGCGTGGACAACGTGAGGCTCCGGCGTCCCGGCTGTCCCCGGCTCCGGCTCTCCCCGGCTCTGGAGCCCCGGCTGTCCCCGGCTTTGGCATCCCGGCTGTCGCTGGCTCCGGTGCCCCAGCTGTCCCCAGATCCACCGGCCCGGCTGTCCCCAGCTCTGGCATCCCGGCTCCGGAGCTGCAGCTGTCCCCGGCTCCAGCGCCCCGGCTGTCCCAGCTGCAGCGCGCTGGTTTTTCCCCAGCTCCTGCGTCCTGGTTTTATCCAGCCCGAGTGTCCCAGCTGCCCCCAGCTCCGACATCGACACTGTCCGAGCCCCGGCTGTCACCAGCTGCGGCCCCCAGCTCCAACTGTCCCCAGTCTGGCTGTCCCCAGCTCCAGGGTCCTGTTTGTTCCCAGCTCTCCCCTTTCACGGTGTTCTGGCTGCCCCAGCTCCAGCGTCCCAGCTGTCCCCAGCCCCGTTGCTCCGTCCCCCTTTCCCAATCCCCGAATACTAAAGGGAACACAAGGGACAAAGGTCCCGCCCAGTGGCTCTCACTGTACGTACAAGTTTATATACAGAAAATGGCCAAAAAGAGCGAAACCCAGAAAAATATATATAAAGGGGAAGGGGCCGAGGTTGAGGCGGCCGGAGCCACCCCTCGCCCGCGCCCCCCACTCTGTACAGGACCCGGCCGGCGCTATTTACATCAGGGGCGTTTTTACAGGGGAAGGGAGCACCGCGCCGGCGATGCCCCCGGGGAAGGCGGCACCCGGGCCGCTGTGCGGCTGCGCCCGGGGCCGTGAAGGCACGTGGGGCACCGCTAAGGGTGCCCCCAAGAAGACTCAGGCATCTGAAGGGGGACCCAAGATATCCTGGGAGCGATGCGGGGGATCCCGGGCATCCCTGGAGTGATGCAGGGGTGGTCCCAGGCATCCCAGGAGCGATCTAGGGGTGCCCAGGGGGTTCCAGACATTCTGTGGGTGACCCAGGGGGGGTTCCAGGCATTCTGGGGGTGATTCAAGACGGGGTTCCAGGTGTTCTGGGGGTGATCCAGGGGTATACAGGGAGTCTTGGGAATGGCCCAGGGGGGTCCCAAGTGTCCCAGAGGTCATTCAGGAGTCCACAGGGATGTTCCGGGCATCCCAGGACTGATCCAGGAGTGACCAGGGCAAGTTCCAGGTATCCTGGGAGTGATCCAGGGATGCCCAGGCGGTTTCTGGGCATTCTGGGGGTCACCCAGTGGGGTCCCAAACATCCCAGGGTCGATCTAGGGTACCCAGGGGAAGTTCCAGGCATCCCAGGGGTGACCCAGGGGTGCCCAGGGGGTTCCTAGGCATCCTTGGACTGAACCAGGGCTGCCCAGGGCGGGTCCCAGATGTCCCCAGGCAGGTCAGGGGCTCACAGCAGCCCCGTGCCCGGGACTCAGAAAGGCAGAGTGTCCATGAAGATCTTGTCAACGATGGGTGGTGGCGGCACCAGATCCTCCAGCTTGAGGTAGAAAATGCGCTGGAGGCCCTGGGTGCAGAGGCTGCGCAGCTCCGGCAGCTTCCCCAGCAGCTTGGAGAGGCAGCTGGAGCGGCCGGGCTCAGCCCCCGCTGCCGCCACGTGGTCCTTGAGGCAGCCCACGATGCGGTTCTGCAGCTCCTCCACCCGCTTGGGCTCCTTCAGCCCGTGCCGGTCTGCGGTGACACAAAGGGCGTGGGACCGCGGGGACACACACGAGGTGGGGATGGGGACAATGACAGCCTGGAGCTGGAGGGTCTCACCTGTGATGATGACGAGGGCGGCGAGGCAGGAGAAGGAGGGGACGTCGACGCTCATGCGGTGCAGGCTCTGGGAGAACTCGAGGATGGCGTCAATCCACTCCCCAAAGCCACGCACGCACTGCTGCCGGTGCAGCACCACGCCGTTGCAGAAGATGAGTTTCCCTTCCTCTGGCTTCGAGCTGCCAGCACAAACCCAGGTGTCAGCCCCGGGCACGCCTCGGGCTCGCCCTGCTCTGTGCTGCCCCGAGGCTCACCGGTACGCCAGGCGCAGGATGAAGAGCTCCAGGAAGGCTGACTCCAGCAGAAGGTCCTGGTCCTCCTTGGGCAGCTCGGTGAAGCCCTGGATCTTCTCGGCCCACTTGCGGATGACGTCCATGGAGCCAGTGAGCAGGTCATAGAACTGCTGCACGTCCACTGAGTCCTCCTTCTCAAACGGGCACGGTGCTGACTCCTGGAACTGGGATGGGGATGGGTCAGGATGGGGATGGGCACGGGTGAAGAGCTGGGATGGGTCAGGATTGGGATGGGGATGGGTCAGGATTGGGATGGGCACGGGTGGAGAGCTGGGATGGGGATGGGTCAGGATTGGGATAGGCACAGGTGAAGAACTGGGATGGGGATGGGATCAGGATTGGGATGGGCATGGGTGAGGAACTGGGATGGGGATGGGTCAGGACTGGGATGGGCATGGGTGAGGAACCGGGATGGGAATGAGTCAGGATCTGGGACAGGATCTGGGACAGGGGTGGATCAGAAATTGGGATGGGATCAGGATCTGGGATGAAGATGGGTGAGGAACCGGGATGGGAATGAGTCAGGATCTGGGACAGGATCTGGGACAGGGGTGGATCAGAAATTGGGATGGGATCAGGATCTGGGATGAAGAGGGGTGAAGAACTGGGATGGGGATGGGTCAAGACCTGGGACAGGGGTGGATCAGGAATTGGGATGGGAGTGTCATCAGGATCTGGGATGAAGATGGGTGAGGAACCAGGATGGGGATGGGTCAGGATTGGGATGGGAATGGGTCAGGAACCGGAATGGGTCAGGACCTGGGACAGGGGTGGATCTGGAATTGGGATGGAGATGGGATCAGGATCTGGGATGAAGAGTGGTGAGGAACTGGGATGGGGATGGGTCAGGATCTGGGACAGTGGTGGATCTGGAATTGGGATGGGGATGGGATCAGGATCTGGGAGGGGGATGGGTGAGGAACTGTTGGGTTAGCAACATGGGCAAGTTTGGATCAGGAACCGGGATGGGAACAAGATCAGGATCTGGGATGGGGATGGGTGAGGAACTGCGATGGTGATGGGTCAGAATCCAGCCCCAGCCCTGGCATGGCGCTGGGCAGGGCATGGAGTGGCACCAGCCCTACCTTGGAGTAGTCGAGCTTGGTGGCACTGGGGATGGAGTCGATGTGTGCCCGCACCAGCGAGGTGATGAGGCTGACCGGGGATGCGTCTAGCGGCTGTTTGGGCTTGGAGGGGAGACGGCCCCGCCGCCCCTTCAGGCTGTCAGTCCGGACCACTGCGGGTGGAACTCGCAATGAGCGTCTGTCCTCAGCGCAGCCAGAAGGGCTGCAGAGTGGGACTCCCCACTCCTGCTGGGTGCCCCCACCCGGGACGGGACCCCGGTACCTTCTCTGACCATGCCGACGGCCAGGCACTTCTGGAAGCGGCAGAACTGGCAGCGGTTCCTGCGCCTCTTGTCCACAGGGCAGTCCTTGTTGGCCAGGCAGATGTACTTGGCATTCTTCTGCACTGTGCGCTGCGGGTGGGGAAGGAGCGGCCGAGCTCAGCCCGGGGCGCCGAGCTCCAAACAAAAGCCCTTCTGTCCTCCCCTGCCTCCCGCTCCAGCCCAGCATCCGGCTCCATGTCCGTGGGGAGGCCTCCGCGGCCGTGCTCCCTGCCCTGCCCCTCCCCGGGACGCCTCGCAGCATCCTCCTGCTGCCGCAAAGCACTGTGGGAACATCCCGGCAGCACCCACGAGGTGGGGGTCCCCTTACCTTGAAGAAGCCCTTGCAGCCCTCGCAGGTGCGCACGCCGTAGTGCTGGCAGGAGGCGTTGTCCCCGCAGACGGCGCAGCGGCCCTCACCCGCCCCGGGGCCGCGCACCTTGCTGGGCGCCAGCGCCGGCCCCTCCAGCAGTGGCGAGCTGGGGGCCAGGGGCAGCCCCGCGAAACCCCTGGGAGCACCTTGGGTCGGGGGGAAGGCGTCCGTGTCCAGCAGCCGCGGGTCCACGCGGGGCGAGGGGCCGAGCTGCCCCTTCAGGGCGGCCGGGGACCCACCGGGGCTGGGGGCCGGGGGGCCGAAGGCGAAGAAGGGCGGCTGCGACCCCCCGCCCTTGGCCGGCTCAGCCCAGGGCTGCCCACCCTCATAGTTCGGCAGCGGGGAGTACGCCCCGAAGGAGCCCTCCCAGCCTGGGGCCTGCGGGGGCTGGAAGCCTGGCGTGGCGGGCGAGGGGATGGAGCAGGGGCTCCCGTAGCAGTCCGAGCCGCTGGAGGACAGGGTCTCGTCCGGCTGCCCGCCGAAGGCGCTGGGGTAGCAGCCGTACACCTGGAAGTCCTCCAGCTTGAAGGCGGTGGCGGCACCGGACTGGCCGCTGGCTGGCAGCTGGTAGAGGAAGGCGTCGAACTCGCCGGCGTAGCCCTCCATGAAGGTGCTGAAGCTGGGCAGGGCGGGGGCGGCCGCCAGATCGGCTCCGGCCACTTCCATGGGGAATCGGCCACCCTCGGGGCTGAGCAGCTCGGCCGGGCAGCGCTCGCAGGGGCCGGCGCCCGTGGTGCTGCACTGTGCCTGGATGCAGGGCATCTCTGCGGGGAGACAGGGGCGTCAGCGGGCACCCTCCGGCATCCAGGCAGAGGATGGAGACAGGGTGGGAACCGTGGGAACTTCCCCAGGGTTCCCCTGGTGCTGGAGCTGCACCTCCATAGCCACCGGCCGTCTGGTGGCGGCCACCAGCGTCCTTGGGAAAGGTCACGGCACAGCCAATGGGTGCAAAGGACATTCCCCAAAACGCTGGCTTAGCAAAAGCCCCCGAAAGGGAAGGAGGAAGGAATGTGGCCAGCAGATTCCCAAGCCCTAGGGCTGGCCAAGGGAAGTCGGAGTTGGGGCTGAACTAGGTTTTGAGGATCCCACTTCCCCCGTAACCCCTTTTGGGGCTTTTTGAGAACATCAGCGCAGGCAGCCCTCAAGGTGAGGGGAGAAGAGCCCACCCTCTGTCCCTGGAGCCCCCCGGGGCTGTGCACAGGTCTGGTGAGACATAAGACAAGCGGAGTCCTGTGTCCAGCTGAAAGCCAAGCCAGAAGTGACCCCAATGGCAAGACGATAATGTAATTCATCTCGCAGACCTTTAAAGGTCACGCTGCACTGGCCCCCGGCCACGTCCTGGCACGGCCCTGCTGCCAGAGCCCCCGGATTCCCCCAGCCAAATCTGGGCAGCTCTCTTGGGCACCAAGAAAGCCGACACCCGCCAGGAGCTGAGTTTAAAAATATCCAGCGTGGGTCCAGCTCTGGCACCCACGGGATGGCATCAGCCCCCAGCCCCCTGCTGGTGGTCCCAGTGGAGTTTGTGCGTGTCCAACCGGGTTCAGAGGGAACAGTGACCCCCCTCCCAGCTGCCTCCTGTCCCCGAATGAAGCCGAGGGGACCTGAGGCCCTGCTGGGTACATGGCCTCGGGGGACACTGTCTCCGCCAGTGGGACTTTTCCTTGCCTACACGAAAATCCTGGCAGATGCAAAGCCTCGACCCTTCCTGTGGTCCCGGCTGTCTGAACGCTCTGCTCTCACCCACTTGCTGAGAGCACTCGGGGTCCCCTCCGCCCCGTCCCCCCAGGGACCGGGCACAGATTCCCGCGGCAGCCTCCGCGCTGCCCACGGCCGGCTCCGTTTGCAGATTCCTCGTTTGGGAGTGCGGGCAGCTGCCTGTGCCCGGCCCCGAGGCTGCCGCCTGCACGGGCGGGTGGCAGCCGCTGGCGCCGGGCCCCGGGCCGCGGGCGGGCGCGAGCAGCCGGTGGCACCGGGGGTGGCTCAGGCTGCCCACGTCCCTGCCGGCACCTGCTGCCCGGTAATGCCGCAGCGGCCGCTGCCAGGCCCGCGGGGGCAGCGGGGCTTTGCCCGCACGGGGCTGGCTGCCCGCACATCGCAGGTTCCCGGCGCTGCCCGCATGCTCCTGCCCGCCCCGCTGCTGCCCGCTCCGGTTCCGTGACCGCTCTGCTCAGGGATCCCGGGGTGATGCCCGGTGTGCGGTGATTCTGCCCGCTGCGATCCCCGATTGGGGTGCCGTGATGGGGGAACCAGCCCGGTCCCCCACGGCCCAAGGAGCGGCTCCCGGTCCTGCGCAGCTCCTCACAGAGGAGTGGCTGGTGCCGGGCTCTTCCCGGGACCCCCGCGGCCGGGACCTCTCGCTCTGCCGACTCCCGTCGGGTGCGCGACCCCCGGCTCTTCCCGGTGCTACCGGCGCTCCTGACCCAGTTCCTGTCGGTGCCACCGGGACGCCCGATCCGCGCACCTCCCAGCGCCACGCGGGACGCCCGACTCGGTTCCCCCCGGTGCCACCGGATACCCACAAGGGGCAGTTCCGCACGACGCACACCGCCCGGTCCCTTCCACCGGGAACCCCGACTCTCGCCGGTGGCACCGGGAGTTCTTTCCACAGTGTCCTTCGCACACGCCAGCCCCGGCTCCACCGGGACGCGCGACCCGGTTGCCCGTGGTGCTACTGGGACACCCGACCACATCCACCTTGCAGGACGCCGACCGCCCTGAGCCCCCGGTGCCACCGGGATGCCCGACTCAGATCCCCTTGGTGCCACCTGACACGCTCGATCTGAATCTCTCCGGTGCCGCCCGGGACAGCGGCTCCCGTTCCCCCGGTGCCACCGGGACACCCGACGCCGCGGACCTCCCGGTGCGCGCAGCCCGCCCCCGCTGCCAGCGCGACCCCTGACCCGGTGCCTCCCGCCCGGTCCCCGCGTCCCGGTGCCGCCCGTACCCGGGTGCCGGCGCGGCGGCGCTCCGGTTCTTGCTCCTGCCACGGCCGCTCCGCGGGCTCCGCCGGGCTCCGGCCCCGCCACTACTTTCTCTTAAGTGCTCGGTGACGCGCGGGGCGGCGCGGGGCCGGTGACGCACGGGGGGGGCGGCCCCGGCGGGGGCGCGGCCGTGACGCACGCGGGGTTCCATTGACGCACCCGCGGCCCCGGCTAAAAATACCCCCGCGGCCCCGGCTAAAAATAGCTCGGGCGCCCCTCGCTTCCCCACATCTCCCCCCCGGGGCTCCGGGGGCCGCCAGCGGGGGGGGGAGGCCCCGGTGGCAGGGATATCCCCGGTGTCCTCAGAGCCGGTGCCCCTGCGGTATCCGCGGTGTCTCCTCGCTGCTGTTACCCCGGGGCTGCCGTCCCCCGGTGCCTCCATCCCCGGTGCTCTCCTGCTGCCGGTATTTCCGGTGTCCCTTCGGTGCTGGTGCTCCGGTGCGCCCACCCCCGATGCCCCCTCGGTGCTGGCATCGCTTAAGTCCCCAGCCCCGGTAGCCTCTCGGTGTCGGTATCCCCGGTGTCCCCTCGTTGCCGGTACCCCGGTGCCCCCATTCTCGGTGGTCTGTATGTGCCAGTACCTCCGGTACCATTATCCCCGGTGTCCCCTCAGTGTTGGCATCCCCGGAGCCCCCTCGGTGCCGGTATCTTCAGCGCCCCCATTCCCGGTGTCCCCCCGATGCCCGCCGGCCTCCTGTACCCCCGGTGCCGCTTTGCCCGGTGCCCATCTGGGTATCTCCGGTGCTCAGCGGCGCCGGTACCCCCGGACTCCTCCCGCCCGGTGCCGGGTGCGGGGGGAGTGACGCGGGGTCCCGCCCCCGCCCGGTCCCCGCGGGGAGCCCCTGGCCGGGACGATGGAAAGAGCGGCGGCTGCTGGCGGGCGCCGGCGCCGGGAACAGCGCCCGCGGGCTGGAAAGATGAGCTCAGCCCGTGCGGAGCCGGCCCGGGCCCGCGGGAGGGCGAAGGGTGAGCGGAAGGGACCCAGAACTCCGCCGTGCCCTTCGGTGCCACGCCGGTACCCCCTCAATGCCCTCCGGTACCATCCCGGAACCCTTCGGTACGATTCCAGCACTTCCCATGATACCCTCCGGTAGCACCCCGCAGCTTCTCAGCCGGTACCCTCCGGTACTACCCCGGTACTCCCTTGGTGTCTTCTGGTACCGGCTCGGTACCGTCCATTGCCATACCCGCCGGTTTCCACTCCCGGGGACAAACCGGAGCTCTGGGGGGACCCGGCCCGCTGTGCCCGGGCTGGCAGCGCCCCCAGAGTTAGTGCTCCCCCGTTAGTGCCCCTGCAGCGGCAGAGGCCCCGGCACGCCCCCACCGGGGGCCAGTGCCCCGGTGCCCCGGGATCCGCCGCCGGCGGCTCCGGTACCGGGACCCTGCCTGGCCTCACGAAACCCCCGGCTCCGCGAGGAGCGGCGGGGGCAGCCCGGCACCAGAGAGGTCCGCAGGGCGCACGGGGGTACCGGAGGTGGCGGCCCGGGGCCGGGCGCCGTCGCCGCCTCGTCCCGTTGCCCGTTATCTCGCTCCGGCCCCGCTCCTCGCTGTCGCCCGCCCCCGGCGGGGTTCCGTGACATCACACCTGCCCGCTGACGTCACACCTGGTCACTGACGTCTTGGGGATCCCGCGGCAGCACCGGGACAGCCCCAGAGGGATCCCCCGGGCCCGGCCGGACCTGCCGAGGTCCCCGCAACACGCGACAAGGGCACGGCCGGTGCCAGCCCGGGGGATACGGCCGGGAATCCTCGGGACAGGTCAGACAGGAGGGTCCCGGAGCTGTCGGGGGTCCCAAAGCCCCCGGGGGCGCGGAGCGGGGGGGTTGCAGCCCCCCGCATCCCTCGCTTGGTGGCGACGTTACCGGAGGCACGAGGGTGACACCGGCAGCCCCCGCAGCCGGGATTAGCTGTACCCCGGGAGAGGTCGCGGGGACTGCCGCAGATTCGGGGGAGGAAACCCGAGCCCAGCCACCCCGGCAAGGCCACGGGGGTGCAGGGGGGAACCCCGGTTCACACCAGCCCCAGGGATCTGCCCCGATACCCGGGTGGGGACACGGGGATAGGACGGGCACCAGGGTGGGCGGTGGCGCTCGCAGGGTGCCCGTGACCGGGCGCTGATCAGCCGGTGCCCACGGCCGCCCCTGGCTGCCTGCCCCAGGCATATATTTATCGGTAATGCCAGGCTGCTCCGGGGCGTTCCCGGTCCGTACCCGCAGCCTCGGCGCCCCGGCGCTGCCCGCCTCAGCCGGTGCCACGCGTGACCCCGGTGTCCCACGGCCACCTGCCCATTTCCGGGCACACGCAGCCCCGGGTCGGGGCTATAAAAAGCTCAGCGTGGGGTGGCAGCTGCCACGGGGGGTCCCGCGGTGGCTCTGACAGGAACGGGATGCTCCGGCCCTGGCAGCACGCGGGAGGATGCCGGGAGCCGCCGGGGCCGCGGGAGCCAGACCATAAATGTCCAGCACGGAGCCGTCCTGGAACGGGGACAAGGCAGGACAGCGTGGGGGAGCCAGCTGAGCCCCCCAGCCCATGGCACCTGCAGTCCTCACCCCCAGAGCTCCAGCAGAGAGATCCTGGGGGGACAGGGCGGGCTGGGGTCCCCAGACAGCCCCGCCAGAAGGGAAACTGAGTCAGAGCAGAGGCCTGCGGGCTCTCGGGCTCCACGGAGCACTCGTGAAAGGGAATTTCGTGCAAGGGAACCCCCTGTGCACACACCGGTTCTGCAGCAGCTGTCGGGGGTGCTTTGTGTCCCCCAGCTCCTCCGGGTGCTGCTTCGGTGGCTCTGGGGGACACTGAGGCAGATCGTGGGGGACCCCAGTGCCCGTCCTGCGTGGGCACCGTGTCACCCGCAGGCGGAAGGGCTCGGGGTGGGACTCGCTTCCCGCCGGCTGCCGGAGGAAACGGGGCAGGAAGGGCCTGGCCGGGGCCCCGCAGCGCCGGGACGTGGCCGACGGCACCGGGGGCTGCAGCAGGCGGGGGGACACGGGGGGTCCCCGGGAGCTCACTCCCGTCCCAGGTGACAGCAGCTGGTCACCCCAAGGCTGCCCTGCCCGGAGCCCAGCGAGGAGGCCCAAGGGGCAGCGTGGGGGCTGTGGGGGAGCTGCAGCCCCCCCAGCCCGGTCCCCACGGGGCTCTGTCCCCTCTCAGCCACAGCCACACACCGCTGCAAATCCTCTCTGTATTGGCGAGCACTGCCGTGGTACAACAGCCCGGGGGGGGGCGGGGGTGGGACCCCCATAGCCCCCCCAGCCTGGGGAACGCGGGGCTCCCCCTGTGCTCCCCTCCAGGGAGGAAGGGCCCCGTTCTGAGAGCAGCGACAGCTCCGTGAGCCGCTTCACGAGGGTCCTCACGTCCGTCCCTTGGTGTCGTGTCCGTCCCTCAGCGTCACGATCCCCCAAATCGGAACCCCTGGGGCCAACCCAAACCTCCTTCCTGCAGCCCCAGGGGTGGGGGCGGGGGGAACGAAGCCCCTTGTAATAAATAAATAAATAGTCCTGGGGGGCCGGGGGCCGCCGGCTAGAGGTGACTCTCCTCCTCCTCCAGCGCCCGGTTGAGACCCGGGATGAACTTGAGCAGCCGCCGGCGGAAGCTGCTGTGCCGGCTCTTGCGGGGGGCGGCTGCTCCCTCGCCAGGGTCCCCGGCCCGGGCCCAAAGCCTCCCCGCAGCCCCCGGCCCCCCCGAACACTTGAGGCTGGCGCTGCGGGCCAGGGCAGGTCGGGGCCGCGGCGGGGGGGGCGCGGGACCCCCGCTGTCCTCATCCTTGTCCTTGTCCCCATCCTTGTCCCNCGGCCCCCACTCACCCCGCAGCAGCCGCTGCTCCTGCACCATCAGCGAGCGAAACTCCCCCCACTTCTCGTAGAGAGTTTGCTGTGGGGAGGGTCAGGGGGTGAGGACCCTGGTGAGGGGTCCCCAGCCCCCCGTGACCCCTGCCAGCCCCCTGTGACCCCTGCCAGCCCCTGCTCAGGTACCTTCAGGTACTGCAGCCGGGCCTCCAGCTCGGCCCTCCGGATGGATGTCCCGTAGAGCGTGTCGAGCCTGTGGGTCAGCAGCTGTCAGCAGTGGGGGGCTGCAGCCCCCCGGCCCCCCCCCGCGCCCCCCAGCTCACCGGAGAACATTGCCCGAGCTCTTGATGATCTCCACGATCTCCCGGTGCCGGACGCCCTCCACGTTCAGCCCGTTCACGCCCGTGATGGTGTCCCCTAGAGCACAGGGTGAACAGGGGGTCAGGGGTGCTGCTCCCCCCTTGCCGGGGCCCCCCCGGCCCCCCCCAGGCCGCGCTCACCAGCCTTGAGCCCCGCGGCCTCGGCCGGGCTCCCGTCGTGCACGCGGCACACGAAGGTGAACATCTCCACGCTGTTCCTGTCCTGGTGGTGCAGCCCGTAGGTCTGGAACGGGGGGGTCTGGTGAGGGCCACGGGGGCACCCCGACCCCCAGGAACCCCCCAACGGCAGCTGCGGGGCAGCAGCTGCAGTGTTGAATGCTGAATTGCTGCTGGGTGACTCCCCTGGGAGGGGGGTCTTGCCCTGATGGCTGCACCCCAGGGTGCCCCCCCAGCGGCACAGCCGGGCGAGGTTCAGTAACACGGCATCTCTGTCACCGCTAAAAATAACCCCCGGCTCAGAGACAACTTAAAAATACCCTGGATGCAAAGCAAGGTGCGGGTTGGAAGGGTGGGGAGCAGGGCACGGCACGGCCAGGCTCAGCTCGGCTCAGCACCCACCTGGATCTCGAAGCCAAAGGACTCCTCTGCCTTCTTCTCCAGCATCACCACCCTCCTGGGGGACACAGGAATCAGAGACAGGGCAGACCCCCAGGCACACCCAAACCCGCCTGTGCAAACCTTAGGCTCTTCTCAAAATGCTGCTTTGGGCTCTCCAATGACAGGACACCTCTCCCTGAGATGGGATTGTCCCTCCCTCCATCCCCAGGGATGAGGCACCCCCTAGTTTGCCTTGGTCACTTAATCCTGGGGGTGCCAGGCAGGATGCCCACAGGATCTGGGGGTGTCTGAGCCCACCAGGGAGCTGGAAGAGGCGAAGACGCAGGTCTGGTACAAGGAGTCATCGCTGCCGCTGGCGCGGGAGGAGCCCCCCGGCAGTCCCTCCCCCTGCAGGCACCAGCGGATGGACTCCAGCGTGTCGTAGATGCTGGGGTCCTTGGCCACCACACCTGCTGGACGACACGGGGGTGTCAGGGGGGGCGGCTGACGCCCCAAAACCCTCCCGCCAGCCCCCCGGCCCCCANGGTGAGGGCCACGGGGGCACCCCGACCCCCAGGAACCCCCCAACGGCAGCTGCGGGGCAGCAGCTGCAGTGTTGAATGCTGAATTGCTGCTGGGTGACTCCCCTGGGAGGGGGGTCTTGCCCTGATGGCTGCACCCCAGGGTGCCCCCCCAGCGGCACAGCCGGGCGAGGTTCAGTAACACGGCATCTCTGTCACCGCTAAAAATAACCCCCGGCTCAGAGACAACTTAAAAATACCCTGGATGCAAAGCAAGGTGCGGGTTGGAAGGGTGGGGAGCAGGGCACGGCACGGCCAGGCTCAGCTCGGCTCAGCACCCACCTGGATCTCGAAGCCAAAGGACTCCTCTGCCTTCTTCTCCAGCATCACCACCCTCCTGGGGGACACAGGAATCAGAGACAGGGCAGACCCCCAGGCACACCCAAACCCGCCTGTGCAAACCTTAGGCTCTTCTCAAAATGCTGCTTTGGGCTCTCCAATGACAGGACACCTCTCCCTGAGATGGGATTGTCCCTCCCTCCATCCCCAGGGATGAGGCACCCCCTAGTTTGCCTTGGTCACTTAATCCTGGGGGTGCCAGGCAGGATGCCCACAGGATCTGGGGGTGTTTGAGCCCACCAGGGAGCTGTGACCCCACTGCTGTTCTCACCATCCCCATAAAATCCCCCTCATTTCCAGCCCTCCTGGGGTATCCAGAGTGAACAGTGTTATAGGGCCAAGCTCCAGCCCTCTGGGACAGGGATCCCAGCCCCACTCCTGTGTCCCCTGTCCCTACCTGTGCTCCTCCGGGGACTGGCTCGGGGATGCCCACTTGAACCCCGTGTCCTGCAGCAAAGGAAGAGCCATCAGCCAGGGACACCAGGGGACATCCCCCACCTCCTCTGGGGACAGCCACAACGCAGTGTCCCAGCAGGACAGCACCAAACCCTGGGGGAGCACCGTGCCAAGCCGGCACCGAACCAGCACCCGGGTGCCCCCCGGGCATAACGGGGCTTTGATCGGGGCTCAAAGGCACCCTCAGAGCTGCCCCACGCTTTGACGTCAACTGCGCCGCACCCACCCCACGCCGCGCTCCGAGGGGCCCCGGCACAGAGGGGCCCTGTTGTGGCCACAAAGTCGGGTTTTTTTCATGCAAAATCCACCCCCCGGCCCAGACAATGTCGCTGTTGTGGCAGGCGCAGAGGCGTGGGCGGGTGGAGGGACTGGCCGGGTACGACAGGACCCTCACCGCAGGGCAGGAGGTGACAGGGCTGTCCCCAAATGCCCCTGTGCGGCTGCCGGGCTCTGGCAGCCCCAGTGTCACCATAAGCTGCCCCTTGAGAGTGGCACATGGCGCGTCTCAGTGGCAGCCGCGTGCCAGCGGTTCCCTCTGCGCTCTGCCACATGGGTGTCACCAGCCCCGCAGGTGTCACCAGATAGTGACTGATCATCCCAAACGCAAAACCACCAGATCTGGGTGTGTTCACCGAAGGGAAAGCTGCCGCCTGTCACGCTGGGCCCCACGTCACCACAGTGACGGGAAGGTGACACGGGACGTCCCGGACCCCTCAGGGACAGGTCTGGTGGTGGCCTTGGCTGGTGAGCGGGAGCCAGGCCACCGTGCATATCTGGGCTGTGGCAGTGCAGCCGTGAGGCCGCTTCTGCTCCGGATGTCGGCTCTGCTCTCGCTTCCCCACAACGCTCAGGAAGCGCCATGGGCCCGGGGGGAGCAGCAGGGCGGTGTCGGTCCCAGCGTCACCACAGAGCAGCTTTTCCAGGGGCCCTGTGTCCCACCAAACCAGACCCGGGGTACTCTGTGACCTGTCCCTTATCCTCCCTAAATCAGACCCAGGGTCCCCTGGGGCCGATCCCCTTGCCCTTCTCACAGGGCAGAGTCCAGGGGGGCCGCAGGGTCACGCCTGTCCCAGTGACACAGCCACGTCCAGTGGGGTGGGGGTCTGGCCCCGTGCCCTGAAAGCTGCAGGGCATGACATGGAGAGGGCCCAGGACAGGATGGGGGCTTGGGGGGACACTGGGAAGGGGCACAGGGAAGATACCCGAGGGAACGTGAGGAGGGGCCTGACCACGGCGTGGGGCTTGGGGGGAAAGCCAGGGTGGGGGTACAGGGATAACGGCGAGGCAGGACGTGGGCAGGATCCGGGACAGGATGTGACGCCTGGGGGGACAACACGGAGCGAGCGGGACGGGGACACCGGGAAGATGCTGCGGAAGGATGGGACAGGGGTGAGGAGATGCCGGGGAAGGACAAGAGGCTGGGGGCGGCCACGGGGGCAGGATCGGGACACCAGAGCGGGATGAGGACACGAGGAAAGCTTGGGCGGGCCCCCGGGGCAGGATAAGAGCCCAGGAGGAGACACCAGGAGCAGACCCGCGGGGCGCGGGCGCCAGCGGCCGGGCGGGACGGGGACACGGCGCAGCCCCGCTCCCCCCGCAGCCGTTACCGCTCGTGGCGCCGCTTCCCTCCCCGGACCCGCCGCACAACCGGGGGCACCGGGGCGGCTCCCCCACTCCCCCCGCAACCCTACCTTGCGCACGCGGGGCAGGGTCCCGCCGGCCGCCGCCAGCGCTCGGTAGAGCTCGGCGGGGCCGGGGCTCTCCGGGGCCACCGCCGGTGCCGCATCGTCCTTCGGCCGGAGCCGCCGCCGCCGCCGCCGCCGCAGGGTCATGGCCAGGCCGGGCCGTCCCGTGCGCCGCTATATGGGCCCTGGGGGCGGGGACATCGCGGGACGCGCCCCTTTTGGACCCAAACCCACCCACTTGGGCGTTAAACCGCGGCTCCGGAGAGAGACCACGCCCCGCGTCCGGCTGTGTCCGGCCTCTCTCCGGCCCTGGGCTCCGAGTCGGGACCACGTGGAGCTCCGGTGGGGGGTCCGGTGAGAGAATCCTGCTCGGAGACCCCATGGAGCTCCAGTGGGGGTCCGGTGTGAGAATCCTGCTCGGGGACCCCATGGAGCTCCGGTGGGGGGTCCGGTGTGAGGGTCCAGGATCCTGCTCGGGGACCCCGTGGAGCTCCAGTGGGGGTCCGGTGTGAGGGTCCTGCTCGGGGACCCCATGGAGGGGCAGCACGGGGCCCATTGGTGCTCCGTGGGTTCCTGCTTTGGGTTCCTGTGGGGGTCCAGGGGGGAGGTTCCCCCTGCTCGGTGACTCTCGGGGGTCCACAGGGGGGTTCAGTGCGGGGTTCTGCTCAGGGACCCCGTGGGGGTCTAGAGGGAGGGTCTTGCGTGGGCACATCCTCAGGGACACCCCGGGGCTCAGCGTGGAGGTCTGGGCGCTTCTGTGGGGCAGTAGGAACCTGGGAGAGGCGCTGTCCTGAGGGTGCAGGGTGGGATGCTGCTGGGAATGTCTCGGGAGTGCCAAGGAGGGTTCCCAGGGATCACCTCAGGGATGATTTGGGGAGAAACCGGGGAGTTTGCGGGAGCAGGAGCAATGCTGGGCTCTGCTTCTCCCCGACAGCTGCCACCACGTCACCCCCGGGCCACTGCCCGCCGCCAAAGCCGCATTTGGGATTTAATGGGAGGCAGGGGTGGCCCCAGCCCCCGGCCCGGCTCCCAGCGGGGGCAGCCGGAGGGATTTAAACTGTTCCTGCGCGGTCTGTGCTGCGCTGAGCTGGGACACGGAGGGAAGAACAATTCCCGGAGGCAGCCGCGGTGGCTGCTGCGGACACGTCGCTCGGCTCGGGCAGCTCCTCGTTGCGCCCCGGCGGGAGGCAGCGGGAATTTTCCAGCTGGAGTTGAGAGCTTTGCCCAGATGTTTGTTTAAAATTTGCCAAAAAAAATGAAGATCGTAACAATCCCGCTGGCGTTCCACCCAAACCTCCCGCCCACAGCCTGGCCTGGGGTTACCAGGAGGCAAATTTGCTCCAGGAGCAGAGCTGCTCTGGGCTGGAAGTGCTGGGGAAAGGATGGGGTTGAGCCCACCGCCGATCCTGAGTCACCAAACCACGGGGAATGAAGAGGAACACCTCGTCTTGTTCCCAAAATCTGGTAATGACTTGGCCCCTCGGCTGCAGCCACCCCAGACTGTTTTCCCATTCCGTTTCCTAGAGGAGCAGACAGGTTTTGCTTAAAAATACTCCATCCTCTCATCCCACTGCTGCCCACATTTCCAGGATGGGGCTGGATTTTCCTGGGGACCACAGCAGGAGCTTCAGACAAAGCTGGGAATGAGGAAGGACAAGCCCAGATGGTGCCTCCCCCTCCCCACCTTGTCTGAGCCCGGGGGGACCCCAGGCCTCGGCAGATTTTCCCCTTGATCCGCTCACAGCAGCCTCGTTTGCAGGAGGCTCTAATTAAGGAATTAGCAGGGGCAGTTCACCCTCGGGCAGCACCATTTACCCTCGGAGCAAACAGGATTTTATAGGAGCACGGGGTTGTTTGCTGTGGGATTTATCTTTCCTCGAAGCTGTTGGGTCCATGTGGATGCTCCAGGGAGGTGCCCGCTGTACCCACCACACCCCCGGGAATGCTCTGGGGGGATCTCCAGGGTTTTTATTCTCTGTGAGCCCTCCTGCTCTGTGCCTGTCCCCAGAGTGGGAGCCCCAAGTTCGGCTGCTCATCCCTGCATGGGTGGAAAATCCCACCTGCCACCTCTTGGGCTCACCTCCACTATGCTGGCAGCACCTCACCAAGTGCTTGGTGGGTGCTGGAAGCTGAATATTCACTAAAAATGCGAATATTCGACATTAAAATGTTTTGACCAGGATTCCTAAAGAGATTAGTTTAGCTGTGAGGGACGAGCCCCCCTGCATCAAACCCCTCTCTGAGGGACTGAGCTGTGCTCTGCAATTCCCACCCCTCCCAGTGAACTGAGATTGCAACACCTCACATGAATAAAACAAACTTTTAATAATGTACAGCAGAAATCGACAGCCTGGTTTTATATTAAACAAAAGATTTCCTATCTTACACCGTATGTACATTTGCATACTGAAGAGGTAAAGTGGCTAAGTGGCTATTTTCTTACAGTCCTTTGCTAAGAAAATGTACAAAACCAAACAAATCAAAGGGGCAGAGAAGTACCAAGAGTTCTGTCCTGCAGCCACGTACCGCTGATGGACCCCCCTCCTCGTCCTGCACCGGGCTCCCCTCGGAACTGCTTGGAATGCTGCTTTTCCCCAGAGCTGCTGCAAGTTTTGGAGCCAGGCAGCAATTCCCACGTGCTCCGTCAGCTCGGCAAGCACTGGCGCCCCCGGGCACCGGTTTGCATGAAAGTGCTGTGTGAATGCTACATGGTCAGCGTTCCTGCCGCCATCCATCCCGGTTCTCCCCATCTCTCCTGAAACAAGGCTTTCCCTAAAACCCTGCTGATAGGGACGTTGCCCTTGCCTCATCCCTTCCCAGCCGGCCCGACCCCTGTTTGGTTTGGCGCTGAGGCAGGTGCAGTGTGGCTACAGTTGGAGGGGGCGAGTTCAGTGCGAGTTCTGGAGCCGACGGCGCCGTGGGTACCGGCCAAAGTCAGCGGGCTGGGAGAGCCAAGGGAGAGCCTGCAGCACCTACAGCTGAGTGATGTGATGTGATGTGATGGCCCCTCCTGTCCTGCCCCAGCTCCCAGCCCTGGGGCCTGTTCTGATGGCCTGGGAGTCCTTAGGGCTCGCAAGTGCCCCTCTTGGCTTCTAAATGCAGGTTTACCTGGGTTAAACCTGCATTTAGGGCTTGCAAGTGCCCCCCTTCTAAACTCAGGTGTGAGGGACACAAGCAACTGGGAACCTCTGGCTGAGATGTGACTCAGGACAAGCTGGGAGGGGACAGGGGACCCCCGTCCCTGCTCCCACGGAAGATCCACGCCACCAAAAACTCCTTGGGGGATGCAGAACGGCTCCTAACATGATTGAAAACCCACACTCCTCACTTTGTACAAGGTCATGGACACACAGGGAATCGGGGGGAGAGGGACACACGGACAGGGACACAGACAGCAAGAACAGAGGGACTGAAATAAAGACAACCCTGGCGGCCAGAGCAGAGATGAAACCTCACCTTAGAGAGCAGGAGCAAGGTCAGAGTAGAAACAGTTCCAGTGTAAATCGAGCTGTGCATTTGGTTTTTTTTCTTTTTTTTTTTTCTTTTTTTTTGCAGTGATTTCTTTACAAACCAACAGGTCAAGAGGTAATAATTAGAGATTGTTTTTCTGCTCTTAGAAAGAATTAACAATATTCAAAAAAGTTAAAATCCAGACCCTCCCAGAAAACAATAATTATAATAATAATAAAAATAATAATTAAAAAAATAATAATCAAAACCACTCCAGTTAAAAGTTATGGCTTCAGAGTTCTCTACTGCAGACACTGACCTGACCTCCACACCACGGCTCTTCCTGACTGCCAAAGTCATCAGGGCAGCCACAGCCCTCACTTCCAGGCTCGCTGTAGTCACCCCACCTCTCCCTCACCTGGATTCGGCATTGACTCAAAAGAAAACCCACGCAGATCCCCCCACCCCACACTGAGACACAGCCACTTCCACATTAGGAGATATTTATACACCTATATTAAAAAGATGGATGTTGATTTCCCAACCCACACCTGCTGTCAGATCCTGCCCAGCGCCTCTGGGAGGTGCAGAGCACCCCCAGAACTCAGATCACAGAATCACACAATGAGCCAGGTTGGAAAAGACCTTCGAGATCATCACGTCCAACCTATGACCTAACCCAACAACTCCTCATCAACTAAACCATGGCACTGAGTGCCACGTCCAGTCTTTTTTCAAACATGTCCTGGGACAGTGACTCCTGCACCTCCCTGGGCAGATTATTCCAGCACCCTATCACTCTTTTTCAGTGAAGAATTTTTTTCTGATGTCCAACCTAAACTCCCCCTGGCGCAGCTTCAGGCCATGTCCTCTCGTTCTGTCAGTGGTTGCCTGGGAGCAGAGACCGACCCCCACCTGGCTACAGCCACCTTTCAGGGAGTTGTAGAGAGTGATGAGGTCTCCCCTGAGCCTCCTTTTTTTCCAGGCTAAACACCCCCAGCTCCCTCAGCCATTTTTCATAGGGCTTGTGTTCCAAGCCCTTCACCGCCTCTGTGCCCTGCTCCGGACACTCTCCAGCCCCTCAATGTCCTTCCTAAACTGAGGGGCCCAGAACTGGGCACAGCACTCGAGGTGCAGCCTCACCAGTGCCAAGTACAGGGGAAGAATGACCTCCCTGCTCCTGCTGGCCACACCATTCCTGATACAGGCCTGGATGCCATTGGGCTTCTTAGCCACCTGGGCACACTGCTGGCTCATGTTTAGTCGGCTGCAACCAGTACCCCCAGGTCTCTTTCTGCCTGGCCACTGTCCAGCCACTATGTCCCCAGCCTGCAGCGCTGCATCATCAGGCCCCCAGAAATCTGCCTGGGTGGTGCAGCTGGGAATTGTGTTCCCAGGAGAACCGAGTCCTGCATTTCCCCACGTGCTGGCCACAGCGCCTGCTCCATCTCTGACACAACTCAGCTCCCCGCTACCAAGAATTACAAACCCCAGGGGCTCAAGACAAAAAAACCTGGATTCCAGGAGTGATTCTCAGTTCCTTATTTGTTTCATCTTAAAAAAAGGGAAGGGGTGGCAGTGAGGCAACCGGATGGGACGTTGTGGCAGCCGGCGGCGGAGTCGGCACGGCCGCGGCGCCCATCGGGAAGCCAGGGATCCGCTCTGCAGCAGCCTGTCCAAGCTCCACGACACTCACGACTCAGCACGGAGAGCACCAGCGCAACAGCTCACAAACGGGACACTCGAGATTTGCACATGCACAGGAAGCACGGACAGAGATGAGCCACCCACAGGCAGACACCGCACGGCTATGGAGGAGATGACCAGGCACAGGGACACGCGCACCTCGCGCATGCAGACACCGGCGCGCCCCGACAGCCGTCGGGGCGCTGAGTTGGACTTTTTCAAGCTTAAGAAAAGGAGGGAGAACGGTTTTGTGAAGCTGATCAACTGTTCCGGCTCAGCCTCTTGGAAGAGAGCACCATTTGTTTTGCTTTTTCTGCATTAACGTGCCAGTCCCTGGAAAAATCCTCGAGAGTACGGCAAGAAAACCTTCCCTTTCCCTTCCCGCTCCCCGGCACCGAGCACCCGGGGCTGGCTCCGACCCCGCCAATGGGTGCTCAACGCACACTGAACTTTACAGGGATTTCCTTTCAAGGAACAAAGAGTTACGATCATGGCTGAGATCCCTCGGGTGAAGTCCCTCTCAAGTCTCCACGCTCTCAGGAGGTGATCACAAAAGGTTTTGGATTGTTTCATACCCAAGCAGGGAAGAGAGCGATTCCGTAGGCTCCGTCCCCCTGCCTAGCAGCCTGCAGGTCCCGCTGTCTGGTTGTAGCAGTAGGTTGGGCTGAAACACGAGGTAGGCCTCCATCACATGTCTACTCTAGCACAGCAGCTCCTGTGC
Source organism: Irena cyanogastra (assembly GCA_013397155.1). Classification (NCBI taxonomy): domain Eukaryota; kingdom Metazoa; phylum Chordata; class Aves; order Passeriformes; family Irenidae; genus Irena; species Irena cyanogastra. The sequence goes on along the minus strand of VWZV01007090.1, from coordinate 14,912 downwards.
AGTTTCCTCCTGCTGAGGCTCAGAGCCTAAATTTTCACATCTTCCTGGACACTGAGCTGGGAGAGGGTTTTCTTAATGCGGAGGGCAGTGAGCCGAGCTGCTCCGTTGGCGTACCAGCACTCTCGCATCATCTTGCCCATCACCCGTAGTGCCTGGGCAAGAAACAACAGCAAACGTCAGTGCTCTGCTCTTCCCCTGACCCCATGTGGGCCTGCCAGGCTGCTGCTCTGCCTGGGCACTGACACAGCCTCCACATCCCCCAAAATCAGAGCACAGCTTACAGTACTTGTTACCTCATCCTGGGGGAATCATGGAAGGGTTTGAGTTGGAAGAGACTCTAAAGCCCATCTCATTCCATGCTCTGCCATGGGCATGGACACCTTCCACTATCCCAGGGTGCTCCAAGCCACATCCAGCCTGGCCTTGGTAGCCGCAGCTTCTCTGGGCATCCTGCATCAGGGCCTCACCACCCTCACAGGGAAGAATTTCTTCCCAATATCCCATCTAACCTTGCCCTTTGGCAATGGGAAGCCATTCCCTCTTGTCCTGGAACTCCTTGTAAAGATTTTTCCCCCCATCTTTCTTGCAGAGTTTCTTCAAATACTGGAAGGCCACAATTAGGTCACCCCAAAGCTTCTGCTCTCCAGGCTGGACAATCCCAATTCTCTCAACCTTTCCTCATAGGAGAGGAAGAGGACATGGAGATGAAAGCAGACCTTACCTCATAGCTCTGCCACCAGTTTGGGATATTTGGCCGTAATTTCTGGTCACACACGACCTTCCGCATCTCCTCAATCGAAGGATCAGAGGGTACAAGGTCATAGTAGGGAAGCTGATACTCCTCATGGATACCTGAAAGGCAGAGCAGGGAAAATCAAATTCCTGGGAACAGGGACCACGGCCACTGTGCTTGCTGAAGGCAGATGGGTAGAGGTTTGGGCTCCATGACTCACTGCTGAGATGCGTCAACACTTTGCAGTTATTTAGAACAGAAATGAAGAATCTGGAATTGGAGTTAACAAGAAAAATTCAGGGAAATAAAATGCAGCTGCCTAAACTGGAACGGAGTCAGCGGGCTGGGATCAACACCTCCCAGCAAGGCACCAGGGTCACTGAACCTCCGTGGCAGTGGGACTGTCACACGTGGGATGATGCTGCAGCTGCACGTGCCAAGACATTTATACTGATCCGGGGGAGTCCCCCCCAACCAGCACCACCATTTCCTGAAAATCCATCCAAAGGAAACATCCACCACCACTGGGAGCACCAACACCCGTGACCCAACACTGCCTGGGCTCAGCAGCAGTCATGGGTCACTTCTGTTACCTCCCTCGGTGACAACACACAGGGACAAGTCCTTCCATAGCCCTGCTCTCCCTCAAACCTCCCAAACGCCTGATCAGCGGAATCCCAAGGTTGGGAGACCCAGGAGCAAGCATGGCCACTGGCCCAGGGACACACAGGACATTACCTCCTGCGTTGCACCTTCGGGCAATCTCCCAGTAGACCAAGCCCAAGGCATAGATATCAGCACATTTAAACGAATCAAAATGCTTCATGTTGATGGTTTCATCCAAGACTTCTGGGGCCATGTATCTGCACAGAGAAAGGAAAAGCATTTTCATTCTGAGAGGGAATTCTCCAGAAGACAGTAAATGATGTTTTCCCACACAGCACTTCCCAGCAGAAAAAGATCTGCCCAGCACAGCCACCATCAGAACAGAACTGGGTCCTGTGATCTAAGAGTGAAGAAAATAAATCAGGAACAACAGCAAGCTGGGAAAAGAGGTAGAAATGTCCCAAAACTACATCAGGCTCCCAAGAGAAGGTCCCAAAGACTTTAGTGAGGCTCATGTACTACACAAGCTCCTGGTGCCAGGTTTACATGGCTGGCCCACACCTCCCAGCGTGGTGACACCTGGGACATCCCTGCGGCATCAACTCGGGCACAAAACTGACCCTGCAAGACACTGGGAAATGCTAAATTCAGAGAATTCCCCCAGTGCTCAACTTGCAGCTCAGGCATTTCCAGTCACCCAAATACCTTCAAATGCATTTTCCTACCGTTTGGTTCCAACCCTTTGGTTGGGTGCGATGTCAATCGTGTCCGTGACGGAGTCGTGCCGGACGGCCAGGCCGAGGTCAGCGATGGCACACGTGCCGTTCTTCTTCACCAAGATATTCTTGGATTTCAGGTCTCTGTGAGCGATCCCAGGTTTTCCTAGCTCAGCAAAATAAAAAGCAGCACGGGTCAAGCTGGGGAAATCCATTTGTGAAACTGGCGCAGAGGCAGCACTGGATTTCAGGGCGTTAAACCTGCTGTTGCAACGCTTTTTCCTGTTTAGATTCGTAAGGAACAGAGCAGAGAAAGGCTCCAATCGTGTTTTGGAGGCGTCACTGATGCAGTGGCACCCAGAGGCCTCAAGAGGGATGTAAACTCCACATCCCAGCACAGGTGCTGACGTCAGGAGTTTGTGATTCTGCTTCTGCCTGTGCACACATCCCACCCAGGCAGTGCCAATTTTAGGATGGGATGTGAAATGGTGATATAACTCCTGGGAGCGAGCGCCAGGTTAACCCACTTCGCAGCCAGCCAAAGCAATCACTCTATTTCTGGTCGATAACCACCAGATGAAGCCAGGCTGACTCAGGCAGGGTTTGCTGCACAGCACATCAGCTCCTTCAGCAATCTCGCTTTATCCTCCCCTCAAAAATTCCCAATGCCTTTTCCGACTTAGCTTTTACCCTGAGTGCCCACGATCTCCATATGCAGGTGGGCCAGCCCGCTGGCAGCAGACAGGGCGAGCTTGATCATGCCCTCGATAGTCACCGTGTAGCGATTCAGGTAGTCAAAGAGAGACCCGTGCTCGTGGTAGTCGGAGACGAGCCACAGCTGAGTCCATGTCCCATTATCTGCAACAGGGAAGAGATGGAGCTCAGGCAGATCCAATGCAGGGATGGCCACCGAGCATCCCACACATTTTTGGGACAGAGCAGAGCTGCTGCGTAAGGCTGCGGCTCAACAGGGGCAAGTAAGAAATGGCTCAAATCAGCCATAGTGTGGCCAGCAGGACCAGAGCAGTGACTTCTCCCCTGTGCCAGGCACTGGTGAGGCAACAGCTCAACAATCCTGGAGTCAGTTTTGGCAGTGTAGAGGCCCAGAGAAGCTGACTTTAGTCAGCTTTAGGCCCCCATGACAAGAAAGATGTGGAGGTGCTGGATTGTGACCAGAGAGGGGCAGTGGAGCTGGGGAATGGTATGGATAACTTCTGAAGCTGAGGGAGATGGAGAGCTCAACCTGAAGAAAAGGAGGCTCAAGGAGGACCTTCATACTCTGTTCAACTTCTTGACAGGAGGATGGAGCCAGGTGGGATAACAAGCAACAGGAGCAGAGGAAATGGCCTAAAGTCGCATCAGGGAAGGTTTAGATTGGATATCAGAGAAAACTGCTTGGAAAGGGTGATCAGGCACTGGAACTGTGGTGAAACCTCTGCTCTCAGGCCCGAGGCACTTCTTACCTTTGTTATCCGCAGCGATGAATCCCAGGATGTTCTCGTGGCGCAGCATCACGGTTTGATAGATCTCTGCTTCCCTGAACCAGGAGCGCTCCTCACGTGAAGAGAAGATCTTCACAGCCACGTCACCTCCACGCCACCTGCCCCGCCACACCTCCCCAAAGCGGCCTTTGCCGATGATCTCCTGAAGGACAATTGTCCGAGCCACGGTCCGTTGGACAAACAGAGGCAAGCCTGGGGACAAGGAATCGAAGGAATGAATCCCTGTGGTAGCAGAAAACCTCCTGAAACCTCAGAGGCTGAAGAATGTCCACAAACCCAGCAGGCTCTACATTTGATAACAGCTGGGAGCCTGAGCAAGACCCAAACCAGGGAATGGTGGCAGCTCCTGTGTGGGATGTGCCACTGGTCGGGCAGAATCTGCATTTTGCTTTGAAGCAGAGATCCAGCACGGAGCATTTGGGAACTTCTGCTCCATGACAGATGAAAGGAACTGCAGCCTCAATATGCAAAGAACAGAACTCGATGAAGTCAGTTTCTGCTAAAAAGCAGAAACCTCCCCTAAATTTCTCTTAAGAAAGGAGTCCCAACATCGCTGCCTTTGCTTACAGAAAGCACGGAGCTCACCTGCCCACAGCATGCATAGAAGAGATCCCAAATATTTTATGTATAGCAGCAGATGTGCTGCTGAAGGTTTATTCCCTTGTCAAATATCAGGTTGTGACAGTCTCTGCCTCTGTGGATTTTCCTACAGTTTCCATCTGCTGCAAAATTCCTTATATTCTTTAACCCAACTACCTTCCTAGTTCAAAGCCATCACTAAACTGTGACTTTCCATCTATTCTGGAGAATCCTTTTAAGTGCCACAGAAGCAAAGACTGCACATCATCTACCTGGGAAGACTCAAGGGTTCTTTGGGATGAAATAGGCTGTGCAAATGCACTATTTGCACCGTAAAGTGTTGATCTGCTGGGATCTTCCCCATTTTCCTGCAGCTTTGATGCAGGTGACATCCTGCATTCTCCTCTGAAAGCCAACAACGCACAGATCAGCAGTTAATGGCTATTTCTAACCCAAATCCTGTTCCAAGGCTAAACTGGGACCAGATGCAGCTGTTTGCTCTTGCAGTTAAGGAGGAGTTTACCTATTGCTCTTACCTGAACAGACATGAGACCACCACACGACTGAATTTAAACATCCCTTCAAGTTACTCATGACAGACCCCCTGAACAGGCTCCGAGGCAGCGGCCTCACTGCTGTGGCAAAGCTGTGGCAACCACCAGCCCAAAGAGACAACTGCAAGTTCTCATTGGTCACGTCCCGTCATCTCGCAATACCTGAGCCAGAGCCGGAGGTGGAGAGATCATAGACCAGATCTTGCAAGGTCTTGTCCTTGGAAAGGCACATTTCACAAGAAGGGTCTTCCATGTCCAGCCGCTGGCGGTTGTGATAGACTCGTTGGTGGTGATGGAACACGAAGACCACAACGATCATGACAACAAACACCAGGAAGACGGGCCCGGCAATCACCGCCACCAGCTCCACGGGGCCCCAGCCTGACGGGGGCTCATTGTCTTTCAGGTGTCCTTGGGAGGAAAGGGAGGAGAAAAACAGACATTTTGAGAAAATTATCATTGCTTTCAGGATTTTTGTGTGTTTTACTGTTCTCTCAGAGCCTGGACAATTTCAGCCTGGGGACACATCAAACAACAGTGTTAAGGTGGGGGTGATCATCAGGCAGGCAAAATGCAGCTGAAACCCCAAAAAGAAGATGGAGCTGCAATTGTGGGATCAGGGACTATGGGCTGTTCATTCACTCTTTTAGACAGGAGTGTGTTCTGGGCTGATGTGAACAGCCTGCAGTTCACCTTCCATTTGAACTCAACAGTCGGCCAGGGCTCCCTGCTCCCTCTTTCCCTTTCGCCCTGCACCAACCAGTGAACTTGTACCTGACGACAATTATTCGTTGTTTTGAGCACAGATGAGACCTCCCCACTGCTCCCAAGGAAAATGACTCTGCAGTCTTCCCAGCACCCACTAAAAACCAGCCCAAAACAGCAAGTAGGAGGTGTGAGGAAGCACCACATGCCCTCTCCGTCCCAGGGGTGAGAAGCAGAAGTTTCCCACACCCTCACTCAGAGGCAGGGCTGCTTCCCCTGCATGTGTTCTGAACCCAGGCACCCTCCTCCCCACACACTTTGCTCTGAAGCTGCTGCAATGTTCCTCTACTTGTGCTCAGGACTGAAAAGATTTAGAATCTTGGAAGGGAAGCAACACCAGCTGACAAAGGCAGGACCAGCTCAGTGACAAAGGGAATACACACATTCCCATTTGAATTTGAAGTAGTTTGTTATTTCCACTTTACAGATTAAGGAAATAAACCCAGCACTCAAGTTCATGCAGCAACTGAAGGGAAGAAGTGAAAACAGGGCTGAGAACTCCAAATTCCCAATCCCAAATAGACAGCTCCTCTCCCCCCACTTCAAACACGTGATTTATCTGACTCTCTACTTACCGCTGGGAACCATTAAATCAATTTTGTTGCAAAAATCGGAGTAGCAGCAGTGAGTATTACGCAGATCCTCTGAACTCAGACAATAGAAAGGTTTCCCAGCAGGAATCAATTTTGCCTCAGGAATGCAGGTCCGAACGTGGTGTTTGACACCATCCAGGTTGAAGACAGAGACCATGCAGGCGCCGTCCGTCTCACACGTGGAGTTGGCTTGTTTGCAGTCAGAGCACAGACATGTCAAAGCTGAAATCAAAACAAGATCAACTCCTTAAAACCCACAGAGAGCAAAAGCTCAAACGAGAGGAAACCTTCTTTAAATTCTCAATTTCAGAGGGCCGTTCTCAAGCTCTGGAAGAACCGGCTCTGCAAACAGCACAAGTCATACTCAGTATTCCAGACCTGCAAGAATCCAATTTCGGCATGAAACAGACTGTGGAGGCAGAGGAGCCTTTCCAGGAGGTGCCTGTCCAGGCAGCCCTTTGCCTGCCCCTGTTGCAATCACCACCAGCCATGACCCAAGTCATCCCTGCAAACCGGGCAAGAGCTGACCGAGATCCACTCCCAGCCCAACCTTGGGTCAGACTCAACCCAAAACTGACAATTACTCAAACTGCCTGACCTGATTCCACCTGGGCTGACTGTCCAGGCTCCCTGGAGCTGCCTAACCTGGGCTGGCAAGGGACGACCACCCTGGCTCACGGAGACAGGGAGCAGCTGGCAGATGCCAAACCAAACCCAATCCCAACCGACCACACGAGTCAAGCGTGCTACACCCAGCTAGATCAGGTACTTATTTAATAACTGCTTTCCTGATCCGAGACACTACCTTGGGTCAAATAAATTCCTGGCTTTTTGCCTGCTCTCCACAAAGATTATTTGGATAAAGAGAAGGAGAAACTCTGAGGCAGATTCCCACATTTTTCCACCTCCCAGCTGTCATTGTACTTTTCTCAAGCTGCCTGAAAAACTGTAAGCAAATCCCCAGGCCTTGCCATCCTTGGGAACAAAGAGGAATCCAACAATGTCAAGAAGAAGGGTGGGGCTTGTTTAGCAGCATGCTGGGTTTTCACCAGCTTTCATCAGCTCTCCCAGCCTTCCCAGAGGGAATCCAAAACATGTCCTTACCCGCTGCAGAAATGGGCTTTCAGGTAGGGAGGGTGTGAGGAAGGGTTTTAAAAGATACAAGTGCCACAGTTAACTCTGCCCAGGCTGATCTAAATCCTTTCAGTGTAAAGTCACACACAAAGTCACCCTCAACACTTGTGTGGGGGGCCATGTTACCCTAAGCTTAATGAAAAACAAGCTGGTCCTGATTTACTCAAGGTTTCTTTAGGAGGAAGACACCCATTAGCCCTTATCCCAGAGACACGGGTAAATCAATCAGGGTAATTGCATTACTATTCACTTAATTCTCTCTGGACGCTGCTCCTCCTTTTCCAGCTGTTGTGAGCTGTTTCAGATGGCCTGAATGTGGGTGCTGGTAATCAACAGACTCAAAACTGCAGTGAAAAGCCAGTGACAAGAGCCAAGGGAAGGTCTGGAGCTGTGTCAGGAGAGGTTTAGGATGGGTATCAGGAAAAGGTTCTTCCCCCAGAGGGTGCTGGGCACTGCCCAGGCTCCCCAAAGCTCCAGGGGTGTTCGGACACTGCTCTCAGGGGTGCACAAGGTGGGATTTTGGGATGTCTGGGTAGGGTCTGGGGTTGGACTGGATGATGCTGGGGGGTCCTGTCCAACTCAGGATATCTCATTATTCTGTAACTCTGTGATCAGAAGCTGAAGAGCTGTTGAGTGAGACACCTTTAAAAAGCATCACGAGCAAATAGAGCTTCTTACCAGAAGCTCAGCACAGGCCAGTGAAAACGGACACAGGACAGAAAACGGACAGGGAAGACTGTCAGACTGATGTGTGTTGAGAAGGGTGGAGAACTTGCATAGGGTCTGAAGATTTTGAGAGGAAATGTTATAATGTAAGGAAAAAAACCCTCCACTAACATTCACTTCAAACAGCTCCAAGATCAGTGTTTTCCCATGGTCAGCAGAGTGCAGAAAAGACAATTCTGAAAAATACATACACTTGGGGGAACAAAGGTTGGTGATAAAGGATATTTTATGAAAATCTGAGATGGCAAAGAGCACCCAGGGCACATTCCTGCCTTCATGTCTACTTAAAAGGAAATGGTCTTTTAAAGCATCTTCCTTATTACTTATCAAAAGCTCGAGGTACAAATTAAAAACATTTAACCCACACACATTTCACTGTGTAGGTTCTTTTCAGTTTGATTTAGATACAACAAAACTGAACTTTGTTCCTGTTAGACTCATTTTTGAGGTCTCAATTCCAAGATTTAGGCTGTGGCAGTTTTGCTTCCAGAAGCTACAAAGCAAACAAAACACTTCAATGCGCTAATAAAACTGGTTTTGTAAACTTCTGAGTGAAGTATCTGGCCAGAAACTGAGCATGCCTTTGAGAGGGAAAGCAGAGAAGCAGGTCATGTCTGCTCAGTCTCATTTGCAGGATTAAAAAACAACAACAAAAAAATCAGTTTACCTGCAAGGTATGATACCAGAGCCCTGGCTGGGAGACAGAGGGAGATCCTTATCTGTTCTGTGCAGAAAGCCAAAATTTCCTGCTAAAGGAGGGGGATGCCCCACGGCTTCACCTCACCCTGTTCCCCCTCTGAGACAACTGCTCTTTTTTAACTTTAATTCTTATGTTTGCACCTCAAAAATCCCCACGGTCAGAGAGCAGCTAGAACAAAGAGAATGGAGCCTTCAGCACGACTGTCCTTCTCTCCACCTCTCATCAGAGACCTCTGAGGGGCTTTCCAGGTATTGTTGGCCAGAACCTCCAGGCTGCAGGCAGGAACTCTCCAATTTTCTGTGTGTGCCAGGGAGGAAAGGCCTGTCTGCACTGGGGCTCACTGGGAAGCTCCTGGCAAAGAGGAGAATTACAGAGCAACTCATGCGGGTCCAGTAACTCCAGTTTGGTTAACCAGAAAGGTAAATTCTTCTATCAGAAACTTATCAGAAGCCAGAAAAAAGCAATTGTTGTTTGCCCTTGGGTGGGGGACAGAAGGTGGACAGGGAAGCAGAGCCCCCCGCTGGTATCTCCTGGGTGCTCTTGAGAGCAGCCAGGGCAAAGCTGGAGACAGGAGTGGATAAAAGGATTTTTCATGCCAACAGCATTCTTTTTCCTTCGGGAAGAAAAGCTCCTATTGAGCCAAACATATAATCTACTTAATAAAAAAACCGCCTGTGCTGAAGGAAATAGATGGGGTGAAGGGAAACAAAGAGCAGTTCCCAGAGCCGGGGCGGCGCGTTCCCCCCTCGCAGAGCGCCCGGGGATGCGGCTGCGTGGAAGGAGCGAGCGGAGCTGGAGCAGAGCCCGCTCGATTTGCTCCCCACACCGACACCCAGAGCCCAGCCCAGCCCTTCAGGGACACTGCCTGAACAAGCCCAGTGTTCAGCTGCAGATCCTGTGCATGAAGCTTTGTTCTCACTGGAGGGATGGAGCAGGTTGGAGCAAACCTTGCTGTGATTCCATCCGAGGCCGGGCCTCACTGCTGTTCCCCAAAACCTGAGAGGTCACTCAGCACTGCAAATAAACAATTTTTTTTTGTTTGTTTATTGCCAGTGCTGACTGACCTCTCCTTGAGCCTTGACTATCCCAGCCCAGGGTCTGACTCCTTCAAGCCCAAGAGCTGCTTCTGCTCCCCACGAGGTTCCCAGGTTACAGCTTCAGCTCCGAAAGGATCCTGGGGCACAGAGGTATCCATATCCTCCTGCATCAACCACAGGAAAGAGGAAAACAAGGGCTGGCTCTCTCCCTCCCAATCCCCCCATTAAAAGCAAGCTGCATTCCCAAAATGGATCCAAACAAACAGGTAGGGGGCTGTAGATTCGAGCTCTATGCTCCAGGGAGACTCAAACACTGAGCTCTGACAGGCAAAGAACATTTCTCCTTTCCCAGCAACTCTCTGAGCTCATTTTGCACATATTTATTCTCACACGGAGTTGCATGTGTCAAGATGTCTCTGCAGCTAGACAGGGGAAAGTTTCACAGCAGAATCTCCTGCAATGGTGTTAACCACCTTTTGGAATACATTGTCCAGCACCTCCCGAAGCTGTGCCTAAGAAAGATGCCATTTTCTCAGGGCTGAACTCTACCTGATCAATATGAATGAGGATAATTAACCTGAAGATGATCATTGGTAATATTGCCAATAACCACCCACGTATTTACCAGATAAACAGATTTTTGCAGGGATTGTAGCTGCTGTTCTTTTTCAACAGTTTGAATCGAGGCTTGGAAGAATGATTCCCCTGACTTTGAGTCTTTCCAAGGCTCTGGAACAGGAGCTGCAATTGATTGGGTCTTTGTGCAGCACCAAACTTAATGAGCCCCACTCTGGGAGCACCAGTTTCATGCTGCAGCAGCATAATGTTAGCAACAGAAATGGGGAACAATTGGCTTTGTAGCTCTGCTGCTTCTTCGGATGCTTTAATGAAGAGGAACGTGTGTAAACATCCTTGGAAGAAAGAAACACCTGTCAGTGTCTGGCTCTGTGCTGTGCCAAAATAAAGAGCAACCTGTATCACACAGGATTAGGAATAATATCCATTCCCACGTAGTGAGGGAGCAGAGGTGTGTCCAGGAGTCCCCGGGTGCTCCTTGTTCAGCTGGATAACAGAGCTCCAAGGAAACAACCAGCTCCCTTTCCCAGAGGCAATGATGAGGGGACATTGAGCCATCTGATGAAGGCTCTAAAGAAACAAGATTTACTTTCCATCATATTATCATGGAATCTTGGAATGGCTTGGGTTGGAAGGCACCTTAAAGTTCATTTTGTTCCACCCCCTGCCATGGGCATGGACATCTTCCACTATTTCAGGCTTCTCCAAGCCCCCTCCAACCTGGTCTTGGACACTTCCACAGAAGGGGCAGCCACAGCTTCTCTGGGCATCCTGTGCCAGGGCCTCCCCACCCTCACGGGGAGAAATTCCTTCCCAAAATCCCATCTAACCCTACCCTCTGCAAGGAAAGCCATTCCCTCTTGTCCTGGCACTCCAGGCCCTTGTAAACTCTCCATCTTTCTTGCAGACTTCTTTCAAGTACTGGAAGGCCACAATTAGGTCACCCCAAAGCTTCTGTTCTCCAGGCTGGACAACCCCAATTCTCCCATCCTTTCCTTCTAGGAGAGGTGATCCATCCCTCTGACCATCTTGATGGCCCTTCATACTCATATTCACCTTGACTGTTGTGCTGCTTGCTGTCCCCAGTGAGGATCCCTCCATTCCTTGCTGGGATAAATTTGAGTCCAAAGTGATTTCCCAAGTGTCCCCTCCAAACCTCCAGAGCTCACCTGCACCCACTGCTTCCAAAATCCAATGTTAGGCCAGTTCTGGAAGCTGTCACTGCCCATTTCCTTACTAAGGAGCTGGAGAAATGAGCAGGGACCTGCCCTTCCATAGATACAGCACCACCATCTCGAGCACCTTCCCTACATCTCCTTTCCCCTTCAATTTCTTCCCCTGTTTTGGATCAAAACATCTCTTTTGCTTCTTGCTGATGCTTATGGTATCTACTGACCCACTGCTGCTACACGAAATGGAGTTAAAATTAGCTGCAAAGCACTATGAAAAAAAAAAAAGCACTTTAAAGCAAGTCATCCAGAAACTAAGCATTATCCTGGGATATTTCAAGTTGGAAGTAAGAGTCTCAACTTCTTTGAGCTGGCTGCAGTCCCCTGGCACAGGCTGGACCTGACGTGAAGGCAGCACGGCTGACAAGAAAACACACGAAATGGAAAAAAAAAAAAA
>VWZV01007086.1:387378-402157 GCA_013397155.1 Irena cyanogastra | reverse complement strand
TTTTTGTGCTGAGGAGAAGTAATAAAAAGTTTTTTGCGAACTTCTCGCGGTTCTTGCCCCTCCTCTCCGTGGCCGGTGGAGACTTCGTTTCTCCGAGTTTTTACTTTTTTAACCCATCCCTGTCCCTTAGCGCCTAGCTTCTTTTTTTTTTTTTTTCTTTTTTTGATTAATTTTTTTTCGCCCCCTTGCTCCCCCTCGGCCACTTTCTCGCATGAATCTCCTCGACCCTTTCATGAAAATGACAGAAGAACAGGACAAATGTATCTCCGACGCCCCCAGCCCCACCATGTCGGATGACTCGGCCGGCTCCCCCTGCCCCTCTGGATCCGGCTCGGACACGGAGAACACCAGACCCCAAGAGAACACTTTCCCCAAGGGGGACCCGGACCTGAAGAAGGAGAACGACGAGGACAAGTTCCCGGTGTGCATCCGGGAGGCGGTGAGCCAGGTGCTGAAGGGCTACGACTGGACGCTGGTGCCGATGCCGGTGCGGGTGAACGGCTCCAGCAAGAACAAGCCGCACGTCAAGAGACCCATGAACGCCTTCATGGTGTGGGCGCAGGCGGCCCGCAGGAAGCTGGCGGACCAGTACCCGCACCTGCACAACGCCGAGCTCAGCAAGACCCTGGGCAAACTCTGGAGGTGAGTGCGGGGCCGGGATGCCCGCGGGGACCGCGGGGCGCGCTGCGCCCGGGGAGGGGATGTTGGAAACACGCTGGGAAACTTCTGCGGAGTGCAGAACTTGTCCGGTCGAGGAGGAGCCAGACTAGGAGGGGGAAAGTAGGGAAAGTCGTTCGCCTTGTGGCGTTGGAAGCGGTTTCTGTTCCCGGAGCGGTGCCCGGGGCGGGGGGACCGTGCGGAGCCCCCCGGGCTGCCCCGGCCGCGGTTTGTTTGCGCTGCCCGTGCGGAGGAAATGATGGATTTTGGGGATTGCATCAGCTCGGGCCGGGCCGGAGGGAGCGCGGGGCGATGCGGGGAGGGAGGGAGGGAGGGAAGGAGGGAGGGTGGCGGCGGTGAGTGGCGCAGGGCCGGGTGGCCTCCGAGTGCCAGAATAAGGCGGGGAGAGGAGGAAAACACGAGGCGAGTGAGTCACCTGGGCCACCACCGCGTCCTCGGGGACCGCGCGAAGGGGACCCTAAAGCGGTGAAACGGGAGAGGAAAGCTGCCCCTGGCAGGCAGAGATGTCCCCAGAGCGCCCGGGGACAGCGAGATGTGCGCACAGGGTGGGGAGGGCGAGGGCTGGACCCCGCTGCCACTCCTGCGGCTCTGCTCCGGCCACCGAAGGAATGTGGGGGACAAGGGGGTGACAGCCAGAGAGCGCGGGGGACAAGGGGGTGACAAGCAGCGAGTGTCCCGGACAGGGGGTTCAGGCTGTGGGAGGCTTTGCAGCGCTCTTCGGGGGGGATCCGAGGGAGGGATCGGCACTGGTGTCACCTCGCCCCCCGTGTCCCCCCAGGCTGCTGAACGAGAGCGAGAAGCGCCCGTTCGTGGAGGAGGCCGAGCGGCTGCGGGTGCAGCACAAGAAGGACCACCCCGACTACAAGTACCAGCCCCGGCGGAGGAAGTCGGTGAAGAACGGGCAGGCGGAGCAGGAGGAGGGCGCGGAGCAGACCCACATCTCCCCCAACGCCATCTTCAAGGCGCTGCAGGCGGACTCGCCGCAATCCTCCTCCAGCATCAGCGAGGTGCACTCGCCCGGGGAGCACTCGGGTAGGTGCCCACGGAGCCTGCGGGGGGCACGGCACAGCTGCCCAAAGTGCAGCCCAAACCGGGCCGGAGTTGGGGTTGGGGGAGGGGAGGAAGGAAAGAGCCAGGAGTGGAGCGAGAAGGGGGAGAACTGCCCACGAGCTGAGCCCAGAGCCTGGGCACACAAACCCTCACCACTGCAGCCACTTCCCCCTGTCCGGCTTTTTAAATCCCCAAACCCGCCCTGTTACAGCTCGTGTCCGAGGGCGCTGCTGCTGGGGCTGGGCTGCGCGTCCCTCACACCGGCAGTGTCCCTGCCCCATTCGCGGCGCTGTCACCCCTGTCACACCTTCACCCCTGTCCTTCCTCCCCCAGGCCAGTCCCAGGGGCCCCCCACGCCGCCCACCACGCCCAAGACGGACCCGCAGCCGGGCAAGCAGGACCTGAAGCGGGAAGGCCGGGCGCTGGCCGAGGGCGGCCGGCAGCCGCCGCACATCGATTTCCGCGACGTGGACATCGGCGAGCTGAGCAGCGACGTCATCTCCAACATCGAGACCTTCGACGTCAACGAGTTCGACCAGTACCTGCCGCCCAACGGGCACCCCGGGCAGCCCGGCCAGGTCACCTACACGGGCACCTACGGCATCAGCGGCGCCGCGGGCGGGCCGGCCGGCGTGTGGCTGTCCAAGCAAGCGGCCCCGGCCCCGGCGCAGCTGCCGGCGCTGAGCGCGGAGCAGGGCCCGCAGCAGCAGCAGCAGCAGCAAAGGACGCACATCAAGACGGAGCAGCTGAGCCCCAGCCACTACAGCGAGCAGCAGCAGCACTCCCCGCAGCAGCAGCAGCAGCAGCAGCTGAGCTACGGCTCCTTCAACCTGCAGCACTACAGCTCGTCCTACCCCAGCATCAGCCGCGCGCAGTACGAGTACGGCGAGCACCAGGGCTCCTCGGGCTCCTACTACAGCCACGCTGGCCAGGCCGGCGGGCTCTACTCCACCTTCAGCTACATGAGCCCCACGCAGCGCCCCATGTACACCCCCATCGCCGACACGGCGGGCGTGCCCTCCATCCCCCAGACCCACAGCCCGCAGCACTGGGAGCAGCCCGTCTACACGCAGCTCACCCGGCCTTAAAGTGAAGAAAACCCGACAAAAAAAAGTTTCAAAAAACAACAAAAATTAAAAAAAAAAAAAAAATCAGAAAAGTGCGGAAACGGCAAGAACGAGTTGCCTCAGACTGAATGGAAGTTGATAATTCAGAATTAAATGATAATTAAAAAGACGCTCACATGGAAGCTGGCGGGGAGGAGAGAGAGCCTCGAGCCTTCTGCACTACAGCGTCCTCCAGGACCCGCTCCCAGCCCCAAAATCTGGGACAGGCTTGCCAAGGACTGGACTTGAACTCTGCTTCTTCCAGCGTGGAGAGGAGATTTCCACCCAACCCGCCCAGCTGGCTCCTTCTCTGGACTTTTGTAATGATTTTTTTTTTTTTTAGCAGTAATTAAAAGCAAGACAAAAAAAAAATTAAAAATGAAGAAAAAAAAAGGGGGGGTAAAAGAGAAAACTCAGAGTCCTCTGTGAGGAATATTCTCTATTTTAAATATTTTTAGTATGTACTGTGTATGATTCGTTACCAATTTGAGGGGATTTATACCTATTTTTTAGAGATTTTTTTTTGAAATGCTCTTATTTTTCCAACAGCTAAAAAAAAAAATGACACTTAGTGGAGCAGCCCTAGGTTATCTTGCAGAGGTATTTTTGTATAGAGAAGTGTCTTTTTTTGCTCTAAAAATGAAACTAAACCAGCGTGCTCTGCCCTGGGAACCCAGCACTGGGGCAGGGACCAGCATGGGAGAGGCTTTATTTTTCTAACTCGTAGCAAAACCAGCCAGGAGGAGAACTTCACTTTATTTTTTAATAACCTCGAGCCTTAAAAGAAAAACAAAAAGAGGGAAAAAAACCTCCGTGGAGCAGCCCCGAAGTGCTGCGGGAAGCCTTAAAGAGCCCCGTGATAATCACAGGCCCCGGGCCGGGGCTGAGCCCGACCCCTCCGGGCAGCCCCGGCCACCCCAGGGTGCCAAACCCAGCCGGGGGCTCCTCTCTGCCTGGGAGCCCTCCCAGACCCTTTAAATTATTTATTTGGGGAGAAGAGCAGCTTTTCATCACCAATCCCCTCGGGTTTTGTTGTTTCCATCTCCCCTCGAAGTCCTTGCATTGGTGGGAGCATTATTGGTGACCGTGCCTGTTAAATTATGGTCTGAAACTGTAACCAGTCCTTTATTTATCTCTTTAATTCCTTTTGGTCGTTGTTATTATTATTATTATTATTCTTTTTTTTTTTTGGAATCTGTGTCCTGGGTTTGTACAAACTTAGTNTGTCCTGGGTTTGTTGAAATTTGGTGCCCTTCCTTTTTTTTTTTTTTTTTTTGTTGTTGTTTTGTTTGAGGTTTTTTTGGTTTTTGTTTTTTTTTTTTCTTTTGCCTTCGAGGAGAAACTGGAAGAAGAAAAAAAAAAAGAAAAATGAGATTTGTACAAACTAAAGATTGCAAATGTAGCGGATCACTGAATCATTTGCCTTGTTTCCTGCCTCAGCTCTCTGGGACACACGAGCTCGTGCAAGGACGAGCCCCACACCCCAGCCCTGCTGCAGGGGTGGCACCGTTTTAGCCTTCAACCCCCCCCAAAAACTGCCTGGGAGAGGTGGGGGGACACTGATTTTGGTGAAGCTGTGGCTGAACAGTTAAGGATTGCTTTTTAAAAAAGACAGCAGACTTTTTTTATTTAAAAAAAAATGATATATTTGTTAACTTTTTTTTTAGGGATTCAGTAGGAGAAAAAAAATCTTAAAGCACTCTTATAATATGGCATCTTTCTATTTCTGTATAAAAGCAGATCTTTTTAAAGTATTTCTGTAACTTAAAAGACCTGTCCTTTAAATCATATTTTGTCTTTAGGTAAGTTTGGTTTGGTTTTGGTTGCAAGATCCTTCTCTTTGTGAAACTTACCTTGTTTTTTGTTTTGTCTTGGTTTTTTTTGTATATTATTGTTTGCAATAAATATACATTGTATCAAAAGTTGCACCTGCCCGGGTGTGGGATTTGTTATCAGGGTTTGTTATCAGGATTTTTATCAGGGTTTGTTTGTTATCAGGGTTTTCCCTCAGCCTCCAGGGGACACGGAATGCTGGGTGAATTTGGGTTCCTGGCTCAGGGTTGGGGTGTCCCCATCCTTCATCCCAAGCTCAGCCATCCCAGAAAAAGCAGAGCCAGGGAATAAATGGGACTGGGGATGGACAAACCAGACCGGCCAGGCCAGGGTGTGACCCCAAAGGGGACCCCTGAGCCCTGGCTGTCCCCAAATCCTGCAGTGAGCACAAGGTGAGGAGAAAGGAGTTTAGGATTTCAGGTTGTCCTTTAAAAATGGCTGAAATCCCCCCAAAAACCCCAATTCTCCCAGCAGCCAAGCAGGAGCTGTGTCACCCTCAGGGATCCATGTCCCCTGTCCCTCCCTGGGAAGGAATGACCCCCCTGGCTCAGCCCAGCTTTGATTCTCCAACCAAACCCGTCCCAAATCAGTCCCTGCCCTGCTGGGCTCTGGGAAAACTGCTGTCAAATGTCCCAACTTGTCCCAAATTCCCCCTGGAGCCGGGGCTGCTGTGGGGCACCCAGAAAAGCAGAGCCAGGGAAAAAATGGGATTGGGGATGGACAAGTCCAGACCAGGGTGTGACCCCAAAGGGGCCACCTGAGCTCTGGCTGTCCCCAAATCCTGCAGTGTCTGCTCCAACCTGCCTTGTTCCAGCAGTCAGGTGCAGATTTTATCCCCCAGGGAATTTTTTCCTGGCTGGAAAACCCCCTCTGATCCCATCCTGAACCCCCAGAGCTCCCGGCCACACCACAAACCCCCCACACCTCTGCCGAGAATTCTACGCTTCAGCCAGGTACCCTAATGAAGGGATTCATTAACTCCGAGCGTTAATTGGGGTCAGTGTCACTCTGCTGTCCCTGTGGGAACTCTGTGATTCCAGACATTTCTCCTCCTCGCTGCTCTCCCCTGCCCCACTCGGACTTTGCCCGCTGCTGCTTTGGGCCTGGCTGCTTTTTGGGACAAAAGAACAAACACAGCTCCTGGTTTTAGGGCGAGGAAGGAGCTCCAGAGAGAGCTCAGTGGGGCCACGAACAATCCCATAAAATGTCCTCACAGTGCTCGTGTGGGTGGGATGGGCTGGAAAAGGGTCCAGAATTAGGACAGACATTGCAGGGTCTGGAACAGGAGGGACCTTTCTCATCCCACCCCAATGGGAGCGGGGCAGATCCCGCCGGGATTCCTGGGACATTTCTGTCCCCACCCAGCCGTGCCCAGCTCCCCTCTCTCCCCTTTCCCAGAGCCGGCTCCCAGTGGAGTCATCCCTGGGATTTCTTCCTCGCAAAAACCCCAAAAGAGCAGAGCTCCTGCCCCAGCCTGGCCCTGCCGTTCCGGGTTTGTTCTTGGGCTGGGCTCGGAAGCTTTGGGCTCCACTGGACAAATAATGGAATTATCTGGGACACGGGGCAGCTCCGAGCACCCAGGGCGGGTAAAAGGCTGGGGATGAGCCCGAAATGTGCTCGAAATGTGCCCGAAATGTGCTGGAAAGCAGAGCGGGAGGGGCAGGGAGGGCAGGGCGAGCGGAGGGAACTCGGGCAATGCTGCAGGGCAGGTTTGAGCGCCGCAGCCCGGGGCGGTGCGGGACAGATGCGCTGCCAGGCGGCCGCAGGGCTGCGGGCTGGGGGGCACGGCAGAGCCCCCAAATTCCTGCAGAAAGCCGGGATGGGGGTGGGCAGAACGGGGCCGAGCCCTGGCTCGTCAGCGCCGGGGGGAGCTGGGTTTTTTCGTCGGTTTTGGGGGGAAATGAGCGCTGATGACAAAACAAATAAATTTCCAAGCAGCCCCGCGGCGCGGCCCCGCTCCCGGGGACATCCCTGCTTTCCGGGCTCGGTGTCAGCAGGAAAAAATTCGCGTTTTTTCAGCCAGCTGTTGGTGCTGACATCGCCTCGGAGCCGCGGCTGTGTCTCGGGCAGGAGGAGGCGGCAGGAGCCGGGCCGGGATCCCGGGAGGTGCCGGGCTCTCCCTCTGCCCTGCCCGGGGCCGCTTCCAGCAGGCGGGCGGGGATCGCGAGGGAAA
Source organism: Irena cyanogastra (assembly GCA_013397155.1). NCBI lineage: Eukaryota > Metazoa > Chordata > Aves > Passeriformes > Irenidae > Irena > Irena cyanogastra. Next base: position 395,317 of record VWZV01007086.1, on the reverse strand, counting down.
AGTGAAAGCTGCGGAGTTTCCCCGCGGCTGGGGTTTGTTTCCCTCGGGATCACGGCGGGGAATTGCAGCCACCCGGGAGAGGGTGGGAACAAACCCAAATCCCATTTTTATCCCGCGAAAACTGGTTCAAATGCTTGGATTCCAGGCTGCAAAGATGGGAAAAGTGGGGAGAGGGGAGAGCTTAGAGACACAGGGCACAAACGGCTCCGAGGAATGAGAGAGGACAAAATAAAAACCACCAAAAATAAAACCTGAAGCTCCTCTAGCACAACCTCCCGCCCCTGTCCGGCCGGGAGTGAGGATGGGATGGGATTGGGAGAGCTCAGTGCCCGGGAAACGGCTGCCAAGAGCTGCGGGACACAGGGACACTGCTGTCCCCTCTGCCAGCCCCAGCTGTCACCCATCGAGCCCAACACCAGCAACGGGAGGGGAGGAAAAGGCTCCCCCAAACCCCTCCTGCAGAGCCCCCTCCAGTGAAGAATGAGCCCCTCTGGAGCAGGGGTGGCTGTCCCCATGGCTGTCCCCACATCAAGCTCCAAGCCATCCCACAGATCCCAAAATTTCCAGGATCCACTACCCGACACCCCAATTTTAAGGGAAAAACCCCTTGGAGATCTGCACCCTGCAGTGTTCATATCTACCACCCAAAATCCCAATTTCAGGGGGAAAACCCCTTGGGGATCTGCACCCATATCCACCACCCAAAATCCCAATTTCAGGGGGAAATCCCATGAGGATTTGGACCCTGCATTGTCCAGATCCATCACCCAAAATCCCAGTTTTAGGGAAAAACCTCATGGGGATCTGCACCTTACAAGGTCCAGACCCCTTGCCCAAAATCCCAATTTCAGAGGAAAAACCCCTCGGGGACCTACACTCTGCACAGCCCAGACCCACCATCCAAAATCCCAATTTTAGGGGAAAAACCCCATGGGGATCTGCACCCTGAGAGTCCAGATCTACCACCCAAAATCCCAATTTTAGGGGAAAAACCTCATATGGATCTGCATTCCACAGAGTCCATATCCACCACCCAAAATCCCAATTTCAGGGGGAAATCCCATGAGGATTTGGACCCTGCATTGTCCAGACCCACCACCCAAAATCCCAATTTTAGGGGAAAAACCTCGTGGTGGTTTTTTTTTTTCACCCTACAAGGTCCAGACCCAAAATCTCAATTTCAGGGAGTGCCAGAGTTCCCCCAGCAGTTTCTCACAGCTGGGAAGGATTTAACCCTCAGAGGTGACAGCTCCAACGAGGTCCCCCAGCCCAGCACAGGTAGGACAGAGTTTCTGTCCCCTCCCAGACATGTCAGAAGGGGGAAAAAAAACAGTTTTACATCTGATTTTGCTGCTGCCAGCGTGGGGATTAATTACACACCTCGCCTGGGCAGAGCCCAGCTATCACCACGCAGAGTCGGGCTCCATAAATTTTCTACTGCTAATAATAAGGCTGGACAGGAGTTTTAAAGCTTCAGTGGACAGTTTACAATTAACCTACTCCTGTCAGCTGGAAAATCACCTCGAAATGGGATTCCAGTTCTCGTCTGGCTCGCTTGGAGTGAGAGTTTCACTTCTGGAGAGTGAGAAACTGCCCTGGAAAGCAGGGACGGCTCCGAGCAGAGCCAGGGGCGGTTTCAGCTCGGGGCTGACCTGAATTTCTCCCGATGTCGGGGCAGATTTCACCAGGAATCCCACGGGACTGCCAGCCCAGCCCTTGGAGGCTGGAAATCAGCTCCAGGAGCTTGGGAGCTTTTCAGGCTCACCCCGAGCAAGTTTTTCATCAAAGAAACAAAGCCCAGCCTGGATTTAGCAGCTGGGGGAGAGGAAAATGTGGATTTTGAAGCCCCAAACTACCAGAGATGCCCGAGGAATGTGACAAACACAGAGCACAGGATGCACCCACCTCACCAGCCCCCTTGCTTCCTGACTCTCCGTGGGTTTTTTCCAAATTGGGAGGTGAATTCCATCACTTGGAGCCACCATCCCAGGGTGACCAGGACATCCCTGGAGCCCTGGCACTCTCTGCTCCCTCTTTTAGTAGCTCGCTCACAACGTTTAAAGATAAAAATCATCTTTAAAAAAGAAAATACGGACTTTTACTGCGAGGGTGGGGAGGCTCTGGAACAGAATTCCCAGAGAAGCTGGGGCTGCCCCGTCCCTGGAGGTGTCCCAGGAGCCACCTGGGGTGGGGGAAGGTGACAGGGGTGGGAATGGATGGGATTTAAGGTCCCTTCCCACCCAAACAATTCCAATATTCCATTCAGGGAAGCTTTGGGATCCAAACCGAACCTCGTGGAGCCTCCCGGGTTTGTCGCTCATTTTCGCTTTCCGAAGCTCCCCCTTGAAACACCTCTGAAAAGGCCCGAGAACGAATTCCATCGGCGAGGAGCAGCTCGGGCAGGGGGGGAGCGGGGAGCCGCCCCGTCATTTTCTGTGATTAAAAGGCAAATTTTATTCCTGGAGAAACTTGGAAGCAAATGTGGCGTTGCCATGGTTTCACACCCACTGGCTGGAAATGACAATATTAGCAGGGTGACCTGGTAATTAGAAACTGTGCCCCCAGGTCAGGCTGCGGAGAAAATAAAGAGAGATTAGGGCGTGCTAAAGACACCGCATAATGCTGCGGGCTCCTGCGCTCCCCACCTTTTATAAGCGGCCCATTTAAATGCAGATTCTGACTTTCCACCTGGGGCTGCTAATCTGTCTCACAGCCAGATCAAACAATGGGGCAGCGCTCCGCACTGTGGGGCCGCGCTGCTGCTTTGGGGCTCGGGCTGGCATCGCTGCCTGTCCCCCCTTTCTCCAGGGAAAACCCCCAGGGCTTCGTTCGCAGATGATTTTTTGTGCGCCTCGATGGCTGTGTCCTCCTCTGCCACCCCTGAATTCCAAGGATTTGGAGCAAACCAGGCTCAGATTTTCATCCTCATCTTCCCCATAACTCCAATAATTTGGAGCAAAATAGAGTCAGATTTTCATCCTCTTCTCCCACCTGAAAACTTCAACGATTAGGAGCAAATCAGGCTCAGATTTTCATCCTCATCTTCCCCATAACTCCAATAATTTGGAGCAAACTAGGCTCAAAATTTAATCCTCATTCTCCTCCAAACTCCAATAATTTGGGGCAAACCAGGCCAGATTTTAATCCTCCTCTTCCCCCAAACTCCAATGATTCGGGGCCACCTCCCTGGGCAGTTCCAAGGTCTGACACCCTTTCCACGTAGACATTCCTCCTGATGTCCAGCCTGAGAGCATTTCCTTTTCCCCTGACATTCCCTGGGAGCAGATTCTGTCCCCCCGGCTGTCCCCTCCTGGCAGGAGCTGTGCAGAGCCACAAGGCCCCCCCTGAGCCTCCTTTTCTCCAGGCTGAGCCCCTTTCCAGCTGCTCCTCAAAAAACGCCCCAGGAATCCTTCCCTGCCAGCCCAATCCCTGCCAGCAGCAGAAAGACTCCCCCGACTCCGCCTATGGAAAAAAGTCGAGAAAAGCAGATTTCGGAAGCAAGCGTGGCGTTTCCCAAGGTGTTCCCAGCTGTTTTTTCCCTGGTGACAGCTGCTGCTGGTGGTGGCAGAGAGGAACAATCCCGGATTCATTGCAGGACGTTCAAACCCGGCCCGTTTGAAAGGGTAATTGCGGTGTCACCAAAGCCGGGTGACATCGGCACGGCCGAGAGGGGAAGGCTGGGGCTCCTCAGGGCTGCACCTGCCCTGGAGAGCTCTTCACTTTCACTGAGAGCGGCTCAGGGAGCGCTGACCCCAGCCCTGCCCCGGCCCCGGCGGTCTCAGGTGCATCAGGCGCCGTCCCCGGCTCCTGGGAGAGCGCCTGGAATTTCATCCGCTCCCCCGAAGGTGCCAAAGCCCGTGACAGAGGCTTAAAATGTGGCGTCCGGGTCCCACTGTCCCCTCCCGGGATGGATTTTGACATCCCTGTGGATTTATAGGGCTGGAAAGCTGAGCTCAGCCAGCTCCAAGCAGTGCCAACATTCCCAATTCCAGAGCCACCTCAACCTTCCAAAACAGGAGACGGAGAGAAAAAAATAATTCCCAGGAGACTTGGGAGGGCACGGATGCTGCCTTCCCCACCTTTATCCCAATCTCTGTAAAATGGCAAGCACAGGGAGGGAAAGCCGAGGGGGAATCCTGGAAAAGAATCTGGAAACCTTTGGGAAGGGCAGTGGGGAAACCCTTCAGTCTGGGAAACCCAGAAAAGAATCCTGGAAAAGAATCCGGGAACCCTTGGGAAGCGCAGTGGGCAAAACCCTTCATTTCCATTTATTTGGGTGATAAAGGAAGACAAGGGGATGATGGAGGCACTGGGAAAACGGGAAAAGCAAGGCTGGATCCCTTCCCGTGCCCACCTCTGGCACCCAGGCACAGCTGAGCTCCTCCGTGCCTCAGTTTCCCCCAGTTCCAGCTCCTGCTGCGCTGCACCAACAATCCCTCTGACGCCTGCAAACCACAAACCTCATCCCGCACCATTTTCTCGCAGGTATCAGCCCCGAAGAGCCGATTTTGGTCACCTGCTCCCTACAGCCAGCCCAGACTCTGAGAAAGCCCTCTAAAAAAAGCCAAACCTGAGCCCTATCAGCTCCATCCTCGCCTTCCTCCGCCGCCTCCCGCCCCTCCGCCCGGCCCCGCTCCTCCTCCCTGCCCGAACTGTCATGGTTTATTTTGTTTGGGTGGATTTTCTTTCTCCTTCCCCCCCTCCCCGGCCAAGCAGAGACTTTTCCCATGGCGATGCAGCCCGCTCCGGCCCCATTAGCATCCTCGTGCATAATTAGAGGCGCGGGCATTGTCATGCAAAGCAGCCTCGGATGACAACACTTCAGCCCGGACGACGCAGGAACGCCGCGAGCGAGTTTCTCACACTGCTTTTAGCCGAGGCGAGCCCGGCTCGGAGGTTTTAATTAATTAATTAATGGCTGCTGCGCTCCCCCGGCAGCCCCGGCTGCCCCGCATCCCTCTGTCCGTGGGATCCATCTTTTTGTGGAGTGGAAGCTTGGAATGGTTCGGGATGGAAAGGAGCCTGAAGCTCATCCCGCTCCAGGCCACAGCTCAGGGATGCTCCAAGCCGGCCTTGGGCGCTTCCAGGGATGGGGCAGCCATGGAATAACCCCTGCCAGGGCCTCCCCACCCTCCCAGGGAAGGATCTGGGGCAAACCAGGCTAGATTTTCATCCTCACCTTCCTCTAAACTTCAATACTTTGGAGCAAACCAGGCTCAGATTTTCATCCTCACCTTCTCCAAACTCCAATAATTTGGAGCAAACCAGGCTCAAATTTTAATCCTCACCTTCCCCAAAACTCCAATAATTTGGAGCAAATCAGGCTCAGATTTTCATCCTCACCTTCCCCAAACTCCAATAATTTGGAGCAAATCAGGCTCAGATTTTGATCCTCCTCTTCCTCCAAACTCCAATAACCTGGAGCAAACCAGGCTCAGCTTTTCAGGGAAGGATTCCTCCCATGGAATGCTTTAACTCCATAAACCAAAGGAAAGGCCCAGCCCGGGCAGCCTCAGGGTGATGTCCCACCAGGCACAGGGGACACCAGGGCTGAGCCCAGGTGGGCTCTGTCCCCACTGCCCTCCCTACGGCCTCACAGCAGCCAGGAGGGCTCCAAAAGCTTTTCTTGCTCCCAAATCAGCACCTTCCAAGGGTTTCTGCTGGCTCTGGAGAAATAATCCTAAATTTTCTTTTATCTCTGGGTGAGTGCTGCTGCTGGTGGCTGGGGAAAGACAGGAGAGCTGGCCCAGGAGATCTCAATGGAGGAGCTGGGCTGGGTCTGATTCCTCTCCTGGAATCTCCCCCTCCCCAGCTGCATTCCCCAGCTCCTGGGGCAGGAGATGGGAGCAGGTTCATCCTTGAAAAGCACAAGGACTGAGAAGAGTCCTATTCCCCAGAAAATACACAAAAGAGGAGCTGATTTTCAAATAATTCCAGCAGAGCCAGGGGAAAACTCCCAGATTCCCTGGTCCCACTGAGAGCAGCACATTCACCATGGGCAGAGCAGCAGATCAGCTCAGAAAGGGAGAAAAAAGGAGGATTTATGGCTCTAAGGAATTCCCAAGCCCCGCTCCAGAAGGGATTTACCTTCCCAAAGAGCAAAGTCCCACTCCCTGGCAGTGGGATTTGAGCCTCACTTCTGCAGTTTCAGAGCCTCCAGTCAGAGATTTTTGCTCTGTGGGAGGAAGTTTAGAAACCTTTTATCAGCCTCAGAATCTTTATCAGCTCCAGAATCTTCTATCAACCCCAAAATCTTCTTTCAGCCCCAGAATCTTTATAAGCCCCAAAATCTTTATCAGCTCCAAACTCTTTATCAGCCCCAAAATCTTCTTTTGGCCTCAGAACCTTTTATCAGCTCCAAAATATTTTATTAGCCCTGAAACCTTTTCTCAGCTCAAGAGTCTTTTATCAGCCCCAACATTTTTTATCAGCTGCAGAATGCTTTATCAGCCCCGAAATATTTTATCAGCTGCAGAATCTTTTTGCAGCCCCAAAATCTTTTATCTGCCCCAAAACCTTTTATCTGCCCCAAAACCTTTTCTTTCTCAGCCCCAAAACCTGTAGGGTGGGAGCAGAGCCAGAACCAGCCCAGGTTTCTGCCCCTCCCTGCTCCAGACCCTGCTGTGGCCAGGGAAGTCCCGGAAAAGTCCCCAAAACCCCTCCAAGATTTTCCAGTCCCCTGAGAGGAGATCACTGATCCCTCTCCCAGCTCCTGGGCCAGGGCCAGCTTTTTTTTTTTGCTTTTTTTTTTTTTTTTTGGCCAGGCAAATCTTTGTTCTCCTTTCTCGCCAGGGAAGTGATTTTGAAGCAGAGAAAAAAAAAAAAAAAACCAGTGGATTTTGGGGTGGATCATTGAGAGGACACAGAGGAACACCCCAAATTCCCAATCCAGCCCTGCTCAGCTGCTCCCTGCTCCACTCCTTGTGCAAAGTGAAAAAATAACCCGGAGCAATCAAATATTCCCTAAAGTTGGGCCTGCAGTTAATGTTCAGCAACTCAGAGAAATGACAACTCTTTGTTTAGACTTTCTCCTAATTCATATTTCATCCGGGCCTCCCCTAATCCAGACTCAATCCATCTTCCCTCCTGTTTGTTTTCTATCCCCCCTCCCTTTTTTTTTTCTTTTTTTTTTCTTTTAACCTGTTTAATCCTTTTAAGTTCAAGGATTTGAAAAGCAAATACTATAAAAGATGAAAGGTGCGTTGGAGGAAATCAACTTTGATAAGAGGCTTTTATGGCTTGTAAACCTTATTCCGGCCCTTGGGCTTGAAAGGCAGCACTAATTTTAAGAGCTTTATGCAAGCCTCACGTTGAGCTTCAAAAAAAAAAAAAAAAAAAAGGCCAAAAAAAAAGTGTTCCAGTCTAAAAATTATGGGGTTCAGGGGCTTCCCAAATTTGGGTGACCACAGCACAGATCTGGATTTTTAGGAACGCAAGAAACAGCCAAAATGAGTTTAAAAGAAGAATAAAAAAATATTAAATATTAGGATTAATAGCATAATCCTGAATAAATGGCTTGATCTTCTCCTTAAAGCTTTGCACCTGCAGCAGCTCCAGCCAGGATCCCACACCTGGGTTTTTACAAACCCAAGGAGCAGCCAGAGCAGCTTTAAAATGAAGGAAACCCCACAAAATATTAGGATTAATAGCACAGCCCTGGATAAAGTGCTGGTGTGATATTCCCCTTAAAGCTTCGCACCTGCAGCAGCTCCAGCCAGGATCCCACCCCTCCCCGGGCAGGGAAAAGCAGCTCTGAAAGGGTTAAAGAGCCCCTGGCCAGGCTCCAGCTTCTCCTGTGGGGTTTTGCATTTATTCCTCTCCTTATTTTTCGGAGTTGTTGTCCCAGAAAAGCAAAAGCTGTTTGCAAACTGCAGCCCAGCAGTTTCCCCCTCTGCAAAGGCAGCCCTGAGCAGCACAAAAAAAAAAAAAGGTGACTTTG
>VWZV01007086.1:282844-386597 GCA_013397155.1 Irena cyanogastra | reverse complement strand
GAGGAGGAGGAGGAGGAGGAGGAGGAAGCACAGCTGCGGCAGCCCCAGGCGCTGTGCTCAGCCTCATCCCAGCAGCGCCTGCACCGTTTGGCCCCAGAGCTGCTCCCTGTTTGCTTTGGGAGCACGGGGATTGCCCAACAGCTGCTGGGGAGGCCTGGTCAGCCAAAAAGAAACAATAATGCCCTGCCCTGAGCACATCTCCGGGGACACCGAGGGGTTTTGCCACTTCTTTCTGTGTCGCAGGAGCCCAGGGGACTCGAGCAGCCCCACAGGGAGGGAGCAGCCCAGCAGGGCCACCTCGGGGATTTGGGGTGTTCCTCTGTGGCCCCGCCCCAAAATCGACGGGTTTCACTGTAAAATCGCTTCCCTGGCAGGAAAGGAGAAGAAAGATTTGCCCAGAAAGAAAAAAAAAGCTCCTAAAATTCCAGCAGGAACGGGGTGAGGAGGAGGAGGACAGAGGGAAGGTGACACGATGGGTGGCCAGGGCTGGGTTTCCAAGGTCTGAGTGCCAGAGGAGGAGGGAGCTTTTCCCAAAAAGTCTGTTTGCAATAAAAAGGAGCATCCCCTGTGCTGCCACACATCTCCAGGCTGAGGAAAGGGCCAAAGGCAGGGGTGAGTGAGGAGCCAGCAGCCCGGGAAGGGCAAGACAGGCCCTGGGGCCAGCAGGAGCACCAAATCCCCCTGGAGACCTGATGGGACCCAGCCGCCAGGAATTCCACACGAGGGGCAGGAAGGGATGAGAAAAGCTCCTCACAAACCCTTGGAATGTTCTCTGCTTTGAAGGTTTGGGGGAGAGATCTTAATTATAACAGGTTTTTTATATATTTGGAGCAGTTGATAGGCCTGTCCTACCTAAGAATCAGGCTGGAGTACAGAACTTCCCACATCCCCATTCTCCAAGGGTCCTCACAGCCCACCAACAGCATTCCAGGAGCCACTCGAGCCCACAGAGTGAGACCTCTTCAAACCCCAGGAAAGAGGCTCCAGCAGGATTGTGAGCCTGGATCTGGACAGGGATGGGATCAGGATCAGGATGGGATCAGGATCAGATCGAGATGGGATCAGGATGAGAAGAGGATCAGGATCAGGATGGGATCAGGATAGAATCAGGATCAGATCACGATGGGATCAGAATCAGGATCAGATCAGGATTGGGACGGGATCAGGATCAGGATGGGATCAGGATCAGGATGGGGTCAGGATCAGGATCAGGATCAGATCAGGATGGGGTCAGGATCAGGATCAGGATGGAATCAGGATCAGATCAGGATGGGATCAGATCAGGATGGGATCAGGATCAGGATGGGATCAGGATCAGGATGGGGTCAGGATCAGGATCAGGATCAGATCAGGATGGGGTCAGGATCAGGATCAGGANGATCGGAATCAGATTCGGATCAGGATAGGATCAGGATGAGGATGGGATCAGGATCAGATCAGGATGGGATCAGGATCAGGATGGGATCAGGATCAGATCAGGATGGGATCGGGATCAGGCTCAGAGTGGGATCAGGATGGGATCAGGATCAGGATCAGATCAGGATCAGGATCAGCCATCCTGCCCCGTTCCACCCCACTGCACAGATCCCACACAGAGAACCAGCCCCACAGCCTTCTATCAACCCAAACTCCCCAAAACCAGCCCCAAACACTTCCAAGGTTTTAGGAAGGAAATAACAAGCCTTTTCTCCTAAATTAAAATCATTTTCTTCCCCTCTCCAACACAGCAGGGCCTCTACTCTCCCTGAGTTTGATAAATAAAAGGAGCCCTCACATCCAACAGGGCCTGGATTTCCACAGGTAACTTTTAAAATGTCCTTTTCACAGCACAGCCTCCCAAAGGCTTCATTGCACCCAAACTCTCTCCCAGAGGTGCCAAATCCGTGCTGAATTTTGGCATCCCGAAGAAGCTGAGCCCAGCAGGATGGAGCTCCAGGGCTGAGGAGCAGCCAGCCCATCTTGGAGCAATCTCGGGGTCATTAATTGCATCCTGCTGGCCCAGCTCTGCCCCCAAACCCCCTCCCAGCCCCTTGAACAGGCTTAACCCCTTCCCTCCTGAGCCCCAGCCCAGCGGCAGGAAGGGGCATGGAGGGGAATTCCAGGGGAGCAGCGCTCAGGGGTCACCAACCCCAGCTCTGAACTTCCTTCTCTTCCCAAAAAACGGGGCAGCGTGGTGGGAACCCTCTCCTGCTGCTCGGCTCTGGGAGGATGTGGGCCCAGCTGGGGGGCAGCCAGGATCAAAGAGCCTTTGACATTTTCGGAGCAAAGGGTCTTATTTTTATTTTATTTCTGAGGGCCACATGCAGCCAGGGGCCTTTAATGGTGCTGGAAACAGATGGGCCAGCAGCTCCTCTGCTCATCCAGGGCGCCAGGCAGGGAAATTCCAGGGAAAAAGGAGCAATAAAAGTCTTCCCTTCCCCATTTACCATCCCTGCTCCTTTCTGGCTCCTGGAAGGTGGCCCTGGGTAAGGCTGGAGTGGTCACCACCTAATCCCAAGGCATCTCCAACAGGTCAGGGTGGCTCTGGGTGGGAATCAAACTCTGGCAGCTCTTCAAACAAGGGGATTGTTCTCATTTTCAATCCGGAACCAAATGAAAATGTTCAAACTTTTCCAGGTTTTTGATATCTGCTTGGAATTATTTTTCCTCTTTTTTGGTTTGCTCAGACAAGAGAAGCAAAATAAAAAAGGAATGAAGGAGTGAAAGGGAAAATGCAAGGAAGGGGCGAAGGATGGAGGAGAAACCACTTTAGAGGGGGAAAAATCCTAAAATCCAAAGCCAAACTTTTTGTCCAGGAAGAGAAATTCGTTCAGATTTTTGGAGAGAAAGGGTCAAGCTTTGGCTGGAAAATTCCCAAGCAGCTCAATTTAAAATCATCACTTCCCTCTGCCCCTGGAGCCATCTATGGAATTGCTGCTCCTTGGCATTTCAGCACAACCTGCTGTGAGCTCCCCAAAGTCAAAGGTTGTCCTTCCCCTTGGCTGTGCCATGGGCAAAACCCATCCCAAGGGTCAACAAAAATCAGGATAACGCACTTGTGGAATTGAAGTCACCCCAGACCTCTGGCCAAGCCATCGCCCATCATTTCTCCAGGTGCAGCTCTCCCAAAGGGACATTCCAGCCTCCAGCCAAGAGTCACAGAGGTGGGAATTCCATCCCAGAGCTGGGGATTCCATCACAGAGATGGGGATTCCATCCCTGAGCTGGGGATTCCATCACAGAGATGGGGATTCCATCATAGAGATGGGGATTCCATCCCTGAGCTGGGGATTCCATCACAGAGATGGGGATTCCATCACAGAGATGGGGATTCCATCCCTGAGCTGGGGATTCCATCCTTGAGCTGGGGATTCCATCCCAGAGATGGAGATTCCATCGTGGAGCTAGAATTCCATCATGGAGCTGGGAATTCCATCACAGAGATGGGGATTCTATCCCAGAGCTGAGGATTCCATCACAGAGATGGGGATTCCATCGTGGAGCTGGAATTCCATCATGGAGCTGGGAATTCCATCCCAGAGCTTCAACTCCCTCCTGGTGCCTGTCCTGGAAAAACACAACCGACAAAATACCGGGAAAACCCTGTGAAAAACGGTTAAACAATCCCCACCAAAATCCTTTCCTATCAACAGCTCCAGGGCTTCTCCAGGCAGGAAGGGCATCCCCAGCCCCGGGGCCAGGATATCCGGGATGCAGGAATTCCCCTCTATCGGGGGGATCAGCCCCTTCAGGGTGGATGCGTTCCCATCCTCTGGCCAGCAGCCGATCTGAACGGCAGCCAGGCCGACTTTTCCAGGCTGGGCTGCAGGAATGAGGCCGGACAGGAGCCCCCAGGAGAGCGGGGAGACACCGACCTGACCTCCCGGGCAGCGCCGCTGCGGGAAACCCGCGGTTCCAAAAGCCGAGGCTGACCCGGCCCTTCCCGCCCGCAGCCCTGCTCCGGCTGGCAGCACCTGAGCAAACGGCCCCAACAAGCCCTCTCCTTCCCAGGAACAGAAATAGATTTGGCTCCCGGAGCTATTTTTATTCCCTCCAAAAATATTTTGACAAAACCCATTTGCATCATCGCCGGCGCTTCCTCTCTGTGGCACGGACGGATCCGCCCAGGGAGGGATTTGGCAAAAACAGGGAGCCCAGAGGGATGGGGCAGCAGCACAGGGAGCACTCAGGGCTTTTTGGGATCCTGAAAAGCAGAGAGGAGCCCAGGCAGCAGTGGGGTGGGAGTAGCTTGGCTCGGGGAAGCAGCTGGTGGAAAACAGGGATGAGGAGGGAGAGCTGCCTGATGAAATCTGGGCTGCCAGGCTGGCCCTGCTCAGCACCAGCCTCCTGCCCATACAAACCCAATTTCCTCCCTTTTGAACCTAATCTCAGTTAAAATTCCATTTTCTCTTCTCCCACTGCTGCAGCCCCCCTTTCATGACCACCTCCCACACCGAGACCCCACAACCAGCCCCAAACACCCAAAACCATTCCTGGCACACCCTGAGCCCCAAATACACGCCGTGGATGTACCTCCAACCCAAACTGCCCAAAACCAGGCCCCAGGTTCCCTTTGCAGTGCCAGAGGAGCGGGCAGTGGGAAGGATGTTCCTTCCACGCTGGCAGGCAGAGGACACCCCGAGGAGGGATTCACACAAGGCCAGGCTCAACTGGGTGATCTGGTTTCCTTTCAGGCTCCCCGGAGCTGTTTGTGGCAGGTGACACCTTCCAGCTGGGTTTTCTGCTCAGCGATGGCTGCGATAGGAGCCCTGCTGGAGCCCGGCTTTGTGCTGCCCCACACCTCCTGAACTGCGAGATAAAACCTGCCCCAGGCCAGGCTTACTCCCCCCAGGCCTGGCTTACGTGCTCCTTCTTCCATCACGCCCAGGAGGGTGAAGGGAGCAGCTCCCTGGGAGAAATAAGTGCTGGGGTGCTGCTCCCAGCGTGGCTGAGGAGCAATTTCAACCCTGTCCTTTTAGGGGAAAAAACCCAAAACTGAGGAAATGCAGCTTTGTTTGGGATGCTCCTTCCCTTATTCACTCACTCACTGAGCAGTTACAACGTGAAAGAGAAAATTCTGCTTTTCTGGAGAAGCTCCTGGAACTCTGTGACCTTCCTGGGATCCCACTGGGCATCTCTGGGGATGAGGAGCTGCCCCACGGGGCTCTGCCAAAGCCCTGCCCAGTGCTGATGCCTGCTGAGGTTTGGAGGCATCACTGAAAAGCTCCCAAAGCTCCCCCAGCCCTTCAGCTCACTCTCCTGCTCTTCCCTGCTGTATCCTCTCCCTCGACACCGATTTTCCAGGCCAGAACCTGCTCTCCTGGCCCCGGTTCAGCTGGATCCAGCCCTTGTTCACTTCCCTGCCAGGCTCAGAGACGGGAAAATCTGGGTGGGCAACAGGCACAGCAGCCAGAACCCCCCCAAAACCCATCCCCGGGGGGGAACCATGGCACAGCCACCCTGGGGCTCCCCCGTCCTGCAGGGCCAGAGGAGAGGGATCCCCTTGGAGCCACGGGGTGGTGGCCAGCAGGGAATGAGGAAAGGAACCTGCCAAACCCCACGTGCTGGAGAAGCTCTGTGGGTCCTGCTGCCTCGCCAGGGACACCCTCAGTGCCCTCCCCTCCGTGGGGCTGCAGCTCTGGAAGCCAAACTGGAAGGGCCTGAGCTTGTCAGGTTTGGGGCTGAGTGCTGCAGCTTCCCCCACCTCCTCCCCTGCATTCCCATAAACATCCCGGCCAGCCTGGGCTCAGCTGAGCTTTGCAGCAAAGCCTGAGCGTGGGTGCTGAGCCTCGGACTTGGCCAGGGCTCCACTCGGGTCCTAGTGGCTCTTGGAGCTGGAAGAATAAAGGGAAATAAAAAGGGAGCCAAGAAGGGAGACGTGAATCATGGCACTGGGGATGGTGAGGCAGAGGGGGAAAATAAATATATAAATATATATGCATATATATGTATATATGGTTTAGTGTGAGGTTCCAAAACATGACAGATCTCCAGCCAAAAGCTGACAGATGCTGACAGAGTTGTACCAAACCCCACAGTACATCAAATCCCTCTCAGCAGCGCTCGGGGGATCAGGGAGCCGGGCAGGAAGGAGGAGTCAATCCAGCCCAGCCTTCCCTGGGTCAGCATCCTCCTGGATGTGCCCGTCCTGCAGGAAACCCACCCTCCTCAGGCTGAGGGTGACAAACTCCGTGCCACAGCCAGGGCTGAAGGTGACAAGGTGCGAATGTCACCATGGAAGAGGGTGGGGGCACTCCAAGGTGTGGGAGGGCTGACAATGCCTTCTCCTGGGATACAGCCACCCCGCAGAGCCAAACCAACCTAAATCCCCGCCTAACCCAGGCAAGGACCTTTGCCTGCCCGCTGTGGCCTCGCAGCCCTGCAGGATCCATCCCGCGGTGGCAGCACCCGGGATGCTCGGGCAGGTACGGCTCCAGCCTTCCCCCTTCCCATTCCCGTTCCCGTTCCCCTTCCCTGGCAGGCAGAGCTGGGTTTTCCCCCCAGCAGGAGCCCGCAGCCCATTAGACAAGGCCTGATTGCTCCTCCTCACCTCCCCCGTGACACAATCGAGTGCGCATACAAGGCAGAACAAAGCAGTGACAATTGGTGACAAATGGACTGCACAGCATCCCGTGGCCCCGTCGCCAGGGAGACCCTGGCCAAGCATGGGCGGCCGCGATCCGGGATGGCAGAGGGGACACAGGTGCTGGGAAAGCCGGGACGGACCCATCTGCTGCCGGGACCCGCCGGGGGCGACAGGACGGAGCTGTCCCGGCCCCGGGGTGGGACCAGGACTGCAACCCGTCAGCCCGGTCCGCTCTGCCTCGCCCCTGCCGCCCCCCTTTAATTGGGGTGATTTCCCACAAGCGTTCTCCCAGGTCCCAGCAGTGGTTTGACAACAAACAGAAAGGGGAAAGGACGGGTTTAACTGTTGCGAGCCCCAGCCCGAGCCAGCCCAGGCTCTGGGCCGGACACGGAGCACAAGCCCGGCTTTGCCAGGGGAGGAACGGAGGCCAGCAGAGGCAGAACGACGCTGGCTCCCGAGCTCGGCGCTGGCAGGGCCGGGAGGCTCTTCCGGGAACGTCTTGGAATGACTCAAAGCCTTTTACTTTCAATGCAGGGGTGATGTCAGTGCCCCGCAGCCGCCGCTTCGCTCCAGCCGGGGCTGCGGCGTCCTCCAGCACCCGGAGCACGGCAGAACAGCACGGGCACCGTCCAAAACCCGGCCTCCCTCCTGCACGAGGCTAGGATAACCCGAGCTGCTTCCCAAGGGAACCTGCAGCACCTCACTGCTTTACTGGGCGAGGTGGGATTCGGCTCAAAGTCGGACTTGAGGAACTTGGAGATTTTTTCCAACCTTANTCGCACGCTTCTCCTCCCGCCCGAGCCTGCGGCACTTCAGCTCCACGTCCCGCTGGAGAGCACAGCCGGTGNGGACACAGGTGCTGGGAAAGCCGGGACGGACCCATCTGCTGCCGGGACCCGCCGGGGGCGACAGGACGGAGCTGTCCCGGCCCCGGGGTGGGACCAGGACTGCAACCCGTCAGCCCGGTCCGCTCTGCCTCGCCCCTGCCGCCCCCCTTTAATTGGGGTGATTTCCCACAAGCGTTCTCCCAGGTCCCAGCAGTGGTTTGACAACAAACAGAAAGGGGAAAGGACGGGTTTAACTGTTGCGAGCCCCAGCCCGAGCCAGCCCAGGCTCTGGGCCGGACACGGAGCACAAGCCCGGCTTTGCCAGGGGAGGAACGGAGGCCAGCAGAGGCAGAACGACGCTGGCTCCCGAGCTCGGCGCTGGCAGGGCCGGGAGGCTCTTCCGGGAACGTCTTGGAATGACTCAAAGCCTTTTACTTTCAATGCAGGGGTGATGTCAGTGCCCCGCAGCCGCCGCTTCGCTCCAGCCGGGGCTGCGGCGTCCTCCAGCACCCGGAGCACGGCAGAACAGCACGGGCACCGTCCAAAACCCGGCCTCCCTCCTGCACGAGGCTAGGATAACCCGAGCTGCTTCCCAAGGGAACCTGCAGCACCTCACTGCTTTACTGGGCGAGGTGGGATTCGGCTCAAAGTCGGACTTGAGGAACTTGGAGATTTTTTCCAACCTTAATGAGCCTAAAACAGTTTGCCCTGGGAAACTTCGCTGCAAACAGACAGAGCCGTACCCACCAGCTCGATGCTCTCCGTGCCCTCGGGAGCCGTGCCGGAGGTGGGGCCGAGCATCCCCGCACGGGCCCTGCCCCCTGCCAGGTCCCCGCTGTCCCCGTCCCCCGCGCGGGGCAGGTGGGCAAGAAGGGGTTAACGCTGCAGCTGCCAGCCCGGCCGTGCGGAGTTATGCTCAAACTGTTCCCACTGCTGCATGAAGTCAGCTGTCATTAGGGAACAAAGGCGCCCCGGAGCAGCTCAAGTTGTGTCACACTCGGGAGGCGCAGAGACTGCTCCCTGATTAGGATTTCTAAATCCGTCCCATCGAGGCCACCGAATAAAGGCGCGGAACAATGAGCGGGGGCACATTCACACAAGCGGCAGCCCCTCCGTCCCCCCCGCCGCCCTCCCCACCCCCTCGCACGCTTCTCCTCCCGCCCGAGCCTGCGGCACTTCAGCTCCACGTCCCGCTGGAGAGCACAGCCGGTGGCACAGCTCCTGCTGCTCCAGGGCCGGCTCCTCATCCCCTTCAGCTCCACATCCCACTGAGCACAGCTCCTGCTGCTCCAGGGCCGGCTCCTCATCCCCTTCAGCTCCACATCCCACTGAGCACAGCTCCTGCTGCTCCAGAGCCGGCTCCTCATCCCCATCCCCATCCCCATCCCCATCCCCCAGGGCACAGGTCCTGCTGCTCCAGAGCCCAGCTCCTCATCCTCATTCACATCCCCATCCCCAATCCCGTTGGGCACTGCTCTTGCTGCTCCAGAGCCAGCTCTTCATCCCCATCACCTCCACATCCTGCTGGGTACAGCTCCTGCTGTCCCCATCCCCTTCCCATCTCCATCCCCATCTGATGGCCAGAACAGCCCCCAATGAGCTCTTCTTGGCCACTGACTGTGGCACTGGTGTCCACTGCAGCCTTTTGCCCCCACAGCCCTGCCCTGAGCCCATGCCAGGGATGAGCAGCCCCTGGGCACTCAGCCCAGCTGAAATGGATTTTCCTTTGGAAGTGAGGGGCTTTCCACACCTCAAACTCATCCACACGGGGAGCAAAGCTCAGCTGCAGCAAGGCTGGCTCACCTCCCAGCTGCCCCTTCTTTTTGGGGTGCTGGATTGCCCCGCACTGAGCCCGAGCATCACCCACACCCTCATCGCTGTCCTGGCCCCACTGAGGGGTTTTTTCCTGCTGAGCAAGATTTTGTGCACCCAGAGACAGATCCCGGGGGCTGAACTCATCTCATTCCCTCCCTGAACCCTCAGGGTCTCGGGCTCCAAGCACGGAGGAGATGTTGGGGGCTGCTGGGGGCTGTAAAAACCCTTTACTTGGAAAAAGCAGCAATCCCAGCACGAAATGACACAAACAGCAATCCCGGCACAAAACGAGGCGGCGAGGGGCACAAAACCTTCGGGGGAAGCCAGCCGGGTGAATTCGGGGCATCAAAATCCCGGGAGGCAGGAACGAAGCGCTGATGGCTGCTATTCCCGGCTCCCAGAGGGGCTTTGCTCCCGACCCTGGCGGTGACCTCTAAGGGCTGCCATCCTCGGCTCTTCCCAGGTGCAGAGGAGCAGGAGGTGACCCTCCCCGAGGTGACCCTCCCCGCGTGGTGACTCCCCACCAGCACAAATCCTCAGCATCGCGGTTCCCACCGGTGGTGGCAAGCACGGTGGGACTGGCACTGTCCTCCCCGAGCTGTGCCCCACTGCGGGACCTGGGGGACACCCCTGAGGCTGGGCTGGGCCTGGGGAGCATCCCCAAACCCACACCTGTGCCCTCATCCCAAACTCCAGCCAACAACTTCCTTAGAAAGCTCCGAGACCCTCCAGAGCCGAAACGACGGCGCCTTTCTCCCACCTCGCTTCGGATTTGGGAAAACACAGGAGGGGGGGAAAAGAAAGTCGGGAATTCGCTGCTCTGCCCTTGCCCCAAGGTTGCATCTTCAAGGCGGCAGCGGGAGGCCGGCAGCCAGCAGGTGCAATGAATAAATATCCCGGGAGAAGTCCCTCTGGAGAGGGGGGAGGGCAGGAATACAGGAATATAGATATCGGGATCCCCCGCCCGCAGCCCCCGCGGACACGCCGCAGACACACACACACTAATCCCGGGGATTTGGCCGTCATATGACATGCCCGGCCCGGCCGAGGGAGGGGATTTAAGGCACGCCTCTCCTTTCACGCCAGGAAAGGATTTTCATCTCTCAAGAGCACAATGAGAGGGGGAAGGAAGGAGGAAAGGAAAAAAAATAGAGAGAGAGAGAGAGAGAAAAAAAAAAAAAAGCCAATCAAGCCGGGATCAGCTGTGGGCTGGGCTGCTGCAGGTCTGCTTGTCCCAGAGGGGGGTGTGGGGACACATATTGGGCCGTGTGGGAAACCCACAGGCTCAGCTTCTCACACATTGTTCTCCTGCCCGGCTCCCCCCAGCCCCCAGCCAAAGCCGTTAATGCCACAAAAGATACTTTGCCCATTGTGCCGGGGACAGCTGAGAGGATAGAGTTAGCCTTCCCCAGCTTTCCTGCCTCCCTCTCCCGCTGGAGAGGGGAAGAGGGGACAGGGCAATCAAAATGGAGAGTTTGATGCCCGCCATACAAAAGAATTAAATCCACTTAGGCCCCTTTCTCGCTAATCTCGGACTGTGGGGGGTTAAATATGGTTACATTTTCATTAGGTACTAATAGCAAAAGGGCAGCTAATGGTAGCACAGCCCGCCGCATTGTCATGCAGATCTCCCCGAAGGGCTCCCCGGCCCGGCCGCAGGGCGATGGCATGCTCGGAGGGGGAAATTGTGTCACTCGCCATTGTCGCCGCTGAATTCCGTCAATGGGAAAAGTCATGTTTCCTCGCGGCGGAGGAAACAAGTTAAAACGCCCGCCGAGGGGTGGAGGTGGCGGGGAGGCACCTGGGCTCGGCGGGGACGCGCAGGGAGGGACGCAGCGAGCGGTGCCCAGGCCAGGGGCTGCTGGCCCGGGTGGCCACTCGCGGCCAGGAGGGTGCCGGGAGTGTCCCTCCTTGTGGGGCCAGGATGTCCCAGCTCCGGGGACAGCCACCCGCCACGCTCACCGGGAGCCTGGCCGAGGCGACACCACCCAAAAAGCCATTTCGGCTTTGAGCTGTTAATGGTCGCAGCGTCGCCGGGGCTCGCTGTGCCCCCATTCCCACCGGGCTGCGAGCCGCAGCTTCCAGAGGGGCTGGAGCAGGGAGCAGCGCCCTTTGTCCCTGCCCGAGCCACCCTGCTGCCACCCTGCTGCCACTCTGCAGCGCCCTTTGGGGCCGTGTCCCTGCTGTTCCCGCCGGGATGGCCCCGCTGCCCTTTCAGCATCCCGGCAGCTCCAGCTGCTGCTTTCCCTCATCCCCCACTCCCGGCAGAGGGTGCAGCCAAGGACCGGGCTCAGGGAGCCGGGATCTGCTGATCTCACCTGCCCGGATGTCCCTGGAGCACTTGGCATTCCCAGCAAAGCACAGGTGCCACCCCCTCGGGATCCCCGCAGCAGCAGCCCTGGGGTCACAGCCACCCAAACATGCTGGAAAACCAACCCTCGCCATCCCTCCCAGCTGCAGGTGCCTCGGCTGAAGGAATGTCATCCCCCAGGCACCAGCAGCTCCAAAGGCAGCCCAGAGCACTCAGGATTTTGGTGCCTTGGAAGTACCACCAGCAAGAAGGAAAATCACTCCTTTGGCTGAACGCTGTCAGGAGGAGAGAGCAGACAGAAAGTCTCTGCCAGGGGGGTTTATAAGGTGAGAGCACTCTGGGATATTTTTTCTGGGGGTGTTAGCAGACCCACAACCCAAACAAGTCAGGGAAGTTATGGCCTTTCCCCCAAAGCAACTGGCACGAGGGTAAAGAATCCATGGCACAGGCAGCAGCCCTGGCCCCAGCCAAGTCAAACAAGAGCGAGGTCAGCGCGCAGATGGAGCAGCCAATAACTGCGAGGAGGAGGAGGAGGAAATTGGTGCCACAGCCAGAGTTCAGGCACCTACAGCCCCTCCGAGACCTGGATCCTCCTCCCAGCTCTGTCCCGGAGCAGCAGTGTGACGGCAAGGAAAACGTGTCCCTCGGTGTCCCTTCAGCTCTGCCTGTCCCTGTCTCCCCTCCCTGCGCTCCCTGGGGCTGCCACCGTCATCTCCCAGTTTGTTTGTTGGGGAAGGGGCTGGAGGAGCCTCAGCCTCTGTCAGGAGCTCCAGATCCCCCTCAGGAAAGGACATTGCCATTCCCAGAACTATTCCAGCCTCCCCAGCACAAGCCCCTGGCCTGGTGCCACATCCCCCACGGCACCCGTCCTGTCCTGAGCTCCTCTGGCCGATGACACCCCGAGTGTCCCCCTGCACACGCCCAGGTGCAGATTTCCTGCCAGACCCCACCAGCCCTGCCTGGCTGCCAGAGCCCAGCCCCAGCCGAGTCCCCTGCAAGCCCCGACTCCTCGGAGAGCAGCGTTTTCTGCTCCCCTCCAGAGCCACAGCTGGGCTTGGGATGAAAGCTGAGCTTCCTGATGCTCTGGAGCCAGGGAGAGCCAGAGGAGGGGAGCTCAGGACCGGCTGAGTGTGGCCCTTCACGCCCGGGCTGCCCACTGTCCGAGGGGCCTGAGCTGAAACGGGGCTCAGCACCAGGTTCGAGGGAAGCTGCTCCTCTCCCTCCATCCCTCCACGCACACCTGGCTGGAATCGGACGGGTTCGACACCTCTGGGTCATTTCCTTGGGGCTTTAAGGTCTCCTGCTGGTGGCACAGCTGGAGGGATGGAGGGACAGCACGTCCCGCGCCCCGCTTCCCCAGGAAAGCCCCCGTGGAACAGCTGGTTGTGCAAGAGCCACGATAACATCTCGGCAGCTCGTAGGGAGCTCTCCCCGGGTTTGGGGGGAGCTGCGGTGTCGCAATCCGGGCTCAGGGTTAAGAGCCGGGGTTTTGGAAAGCTCATCGCTGCGGGGAGAGCGGCGCAGAGGCGGCGGCGCGTCCAGGAGGGGCAGAGCAGCCTGGAGCCGCTCCAGGGGCTGACGCAGCCGCTGCCGCGTCCTGGCCCCAAACGGGGATTGTTTCCCAGCAAAGCCGGGCTGGAAACACAACAAAATCAAACACAGCCCTCAAAGGTTACCACGTGTTATTTCGCACCCCTGCGCCTCAGGACTTTCCGGCACTAACGTGAGCCAGGGCGGCTCCTTCGCTTCCTTCTACCTGAGACACCAAAAAAAACCCCAAAAACCAACAGGGAGAGAGCAGAAATCAGAAATCCCAGATCTCCCCGGCGATGGGAAGCGCTTTCAGGGAGAAGCTGTTTTCGGCAAGCCAGCCACGTCCCAAAATTACAAGCGGTCTCGGCAATTAGGAGAAGTAAAACATTAAAAAGCAGGAGGCAAAGTGCATTTGCATCTAAAAGCTGCCTTCGGTGGGGCTGGGAGGCTCAGTCCGACAACAAAGCGGAAAAATTCCCTCTCCAAGGACAGTCCCACCCTGCTGGCACATCCCCCGCTCCCAGTTCGCACCCCAAAACTGCGGGGTGCGGGTCCAGGACACGGCTGGGTCCCTAAACCTGAGAAGCGGGGAGGGTTAAGCCGTGCTCAGCCATGCCCATCCCAGCACAGCCCCGGGGCTCGGCGGGAGGGGGCACCGGGACCTGTCCACGAAGGATTTGCTGGAAAGTGGCTCCTGCACACCCAGCCCAGTTCTGCACAGCCCTTTTTTTTTTTTTTTTTNTTTTTTTTTTTTTTTTTTTTTTTTTTTTTTTTTTTCTGCTGCAAGAACAGGTTTGGGTTTAACTCCGGGGCCGCAGGTGGGTGAGTTACCTGAAGGCCAGGAGGAGGAGGAAACTCCCACATCCGCTCCCAAAGCGGAGGGAGGGGAGCAGGGCAGGCTCCCGGGGTAGGGTTTCACCTGCAAACACAGCTTTGTGCTCGAAAACAGGAGCTGCGGGCGGCTCCGAGCCAACAGCGGGGAGAGGCAAACGGAAAATCCCAGGCAGGGATTTCTGAAGCTCTCCCGAGGAGCAGGGAGCGAGCAGGGCTCTCCCTGGGGACTCCGAGCTCCTGCTCCTGTCCCCACGAGCGGCAGGGTCACCCCCAGGCTGAACGTCCCAGCCCCAGCAGCACTGCAGGGAGGAGGGGGCTCGCTGAAAAACCCTCAGGGATGGAGCCCAGCGCTGGAGTCTGCGGGCAAAAGAGCCCCTCAGAGAGTATAAAAATAAGAGGCACATCCACTGAAATCCTCCTCAATATCTGTGAAAATTGGTTGGAAAGTCTTTAAGAGGACAGGGTGGAGGAGGAAGGGAGCTCT
The DNA here is from genome assembly GCA_013397155.1 of Irena cyanogastra. Lineage (NCBI taxonomy): Eukaryota > Metazoa > Chordata > Aves > Passeriformes > Irenidae > Irena > Irena cyanogastra. The sequence goes on along the minus strand of VWZV01007086.1, from coordinate 372,228 downwards.
TTGTGCTGGAAAAGGCGAGCAGGTACAGCACAGTGGCCCTGGACCTCCAGCCCCTGGCTCTGGGCTAGTGCAGAGCAGCCAAGGTGAATTCATGGGCTCCCCTGACAGCCCAAGGGGGTCAGAGGTTGCCCAAAGGGATCAGAGGTTGCCCAAGGGGATCCAATCTCAGCTTTCACAGCAGAAGCAGCACAAAATTCATCTTTAAGTCACTGGTGGTGCCACCGAGCTTGCCTCCAGGACACTGGTCCCCTCCCCAGCCCCAGGAATGGGATCTCACACACCCCCCAGCCATCCCCAGACTGGGACAACTCTTCAAACAGCCCATTCAGGAACTCCCAGCACCAAAAAAAACCCTCATTTCCAAGTCTATAACCTTGATTTCAGCTCTGAAATCCTTTTCTGTTGGAGAAGGGGTGGACAGGAGCAGGTTGGGAACGAAGAGGGCAGAGAGCTCTCAGAAAATCGAGTTGGAAAACAAACCCCATCCCCACCAGTGGTGCTGGAAGGAGCAGGAACCCCAGAGCAATGCACAGCGTGACACAAACACAAACAGATTTTTATCAAGCCAGGGCTTTTCTGGACTCAGTGCCAGAGAAGGGATTTCCTAGAGCAAAGCTCATCAGGAATCCTCACCAGCCCAGCACCTTTCCCCTCGATAACAACAATAAAACCCCAAAAAAAGCAGGGCACATCCTTTCAAGGTTGTTTCCCCTCCTGCTGCTCTGCCCTGCGGCGCTGTGGCCGGGCTCAGGGAGCAGGCTGGGAGCCAGGAACGCTCTGCCAGGGCCCCTGAATGCAGCCTGGCCTGTCCCAGCACCTCGGGGACATCTGCAGCCCTTGCCAAGCCACAGGGCCTGGGGAATCGAGGCCACTCCAATTAGAGCTGCAAGTGGCAGCAGCGGGGCTTGCCCCGGGGGAGGGATGGGGGCTCTGCCCAGGGAGCACAAAGGAGAAGGGCTGGGGGGGTTAGGTGGCTCTCAGGTGCTGTGGAGGGGATTTCTGGTTGATTTTTGCTTTTCTCTCCTCCCCAGGCAGCACCTGTTCCCTACAAACCCCATCCCAAGCTGAGCTGTCCCTGAGCCTCGGGGAGGAGGAGGAATGGAACTGGGATTGTCAGTGCAGGGAAGGCACAGAGAGCTTTCCCTGGGCTCGGCTTTGGCCCAGCCAGGCTTAACTGGGAGCAGGTCCCACCAGGGAGCCACATCCCAGAGCTGGGCACCTCAGAGGGTGTGGGGTGGAGGTGGAACCACAAGGTCTCATCCACCCAGGTAACCCTGATGGACCAGTTCATTTCCAGCCCTCCCCAGCTCCCGGTGACCCCATCCAGCTCTCTCCATCCAGCTCTCCCCATCCCCAATGACCCCATCCAGCTCTCCCCATCCCCAGTGACCCCATCCAGCTCTCCCCATCCCCAGTGACCCCATCCAGCTCTCCCCAGCAATCAGAGGCCATCAGTGATGAGTTAATTAACACCTTATCCTCGCTGAAAGCCCATCACATCCAGTCCTAGCCAGGGAATCCTTCACTGGGATCCCAGCCAGGCTGGGGATCTCCAAGGAAAGCCGGGAAATGCTCAGGAACTCATCCTGCTCTGCTGCTGCCCCAAACTCTCTGTGCTCCTGGCCAGTTTGATGCTCGGAGTGCAGGGCCGAGGCAGAAAGCAGCCCGGGACAGGAGAGAACGGCAGTCCCTGCCCCCAGAGCTCCCCCGAAGGCAGCAGACAAGATGTAACACGAGGAGGAAGCGGGCTGCAGGCCAGGGGGGATGCCATAAACACGGGATGTTTTGGAACCTCTGCCGCGGGCATAAATCACCGCCCGCCTCTGCGCCTCGCCCGAACCACAGCCACCTCCCACAGCCAAAATGGGACCAAGCATTGACCAAATGGCACCAAAAATGACCAGTTTGGGTCTCTGAGTGCTGCGGGCAGAGGGGTTTGGCTGTGCCAGGCCAGAGGGACCCGTGGCAGAACCAGGAAAGACTTTTGCTCTCCTCTGCCCTCCTGCCAAGGACGGGCAGATCCTCAAGCCTTAAATCAACCCAGCTGTGCCCACACCTCTTGTGCCACCTGTGCTCCCTCTCTCCACCCCACCTTCCTCTCTCCACTCACAAACAGCCGTGCCAGAGAAGGGATTTATTGATTGATTGATTTATTTATTTTCTCTCTGTCCTCAAGAAAGAGAAGCAGAACCGGGGAGGGGAGCAGCACCTTATTTCCAATGAACACCCCGAATTTCCTGCCGGACCCATCCCCAGGGCTCTGCCCGGGCTGGTGAGCCCGGCGGGGAGTGAGGAGCCATCCCTGGAGCCGCGGTGCCCGGGGCAGGGCAGCAGCCTGGCATTAGTATGCAGGGCACATCCCCGCGCTGTCTGCGCTCTGTTCCCAGCCCGCTCGGCTCTATAAATCTCCACAAAAGGCCGGGCCTGGGGGGAGCGGGGCCAGGGGGATGGGAACAAGTCCGGGAATCCTGGAGCTCCGCAGGAATTTGGAATTTCGCTTCCCGGATGGAGGGAATGATGGGCAGTGCTGCCAGAGGGAACGGGGAGGAGGCAGGACAGGAGTGTCAGCACAGAGATTCCCTCTCATTTCTAACTTTGTGACCTTGATTTCAGCTCTAAATTCCTTTTCTGTTGGCGAAGGGGTGGACAGGAGCAGGGTGGGAATGAAGAGGGCAGAGAGCTCTGGCAGGGACAGCTCCAGGGCAGGAACATCCCCGGCTGCTCCCGGCCAGGCTGGGACGGACACAAAGAGCTTGGAAAAGGAATTCAGCCACATTTCCCTTTTTCTGAGCATTGCTGTAAATCACTGCTCACCTTTCAGACCCTCTCACGGGCCGCAGGGAACCCCATTCCCAAAATTCCTCTGGCCCTGCCCAGCCCAGGCTGCGGTTTTAGCAAAGCTCTGCCCTGGCCCTGGCTGACTCAGGGAATGCTCTGGGGAAAATTCCTGCCTGGAAAGAGCTTCCCCCTCTCCTTCAGCATCCCAGCCCAATGGGAGCATGATCTCCCTCCCACCCTGCAGCAACAGGAACGCTTAGGGTTGGAAGCGACTTAAACCTCATCCCATTCCAGCCCCACCCCTGCCCAGTTCTCCCCAGGTGAGGTAGTGCAGGTTTGGGAAGAGGCAGAACCAAACCCGTGCCCTTTTCTGCACCAAATTCACCCCTGGAAACCCTGACCCTCAGCAATCACCGTTTTCCTGGGATGCATCAAGGAAGTCAGAGCCATGTGCCCTTTTAGGTCCCAAATACTTTGATTTTTTTGCCTTATTTCCTCAATAATTAAGTTTGTGTTGAGTTCCCATGTCTTGGAATTCCTTCAGCATTTGAACCCACCTGAGATGTGGTGCCCCAGCAGCACCTCAGCCTCCAAAATAAGGAAGAAATAAGAAGAGGAGATTTAAGGGCAGAGACTAAACCGAAGAATATTTCAATTTCAGCTCAAAGCTGACTTGCAAATTCCAGCCCAGGTGTTGTAACCTTGTTCCCTGGATGCCTCAAAATTCCCTTTTAAACAGCTGAATCAGCAAATCCCAGAGTTCCCAGAGCCTTCCCCGCGGGCTGGCAGTGAGGAGCCCAGCACCTCCTCGGCAGGGCGAAGCCTGGGAACCCTTCTGGTGGCAGAAGCAATCAGGAGGTGCTGGAAGGTTCCACAGAGGCCAAAATCGCGATGAAGCCACCAGGGATTTCACCTCTCACCACACTGCAGGGTTTCGCCTCATGCCCTGGCAGCCCGGCAGCGTCAAAACCCAAATTTTTGGGGCAAAATTCTATTTAAAGTGGGCAAGAGCCGCTGGATCGCGGTGCTGGCGAGGCAGGTGTCCTCGCTGCCCTCGGTGGGAACCGGCACATCCGGCCTGTGATGCATCCCGCAGATATTCCGGTGACGGGGTGATAAGTGACAGGCAATAAAGCCGGGCTTAACTCCCGTAATTACCGGCGCTGCAGCCGTGAGTAATCCCGCAGCGTCCGAGGCGCGGCACATTTTCCATGCCAGAGCCCGGGCTGCGGGAATTCCGTGAGAAGCGTTTGATGCGGCTGGGATGGGGAGAGCTGCAGACAGAGCTTCCTAACCCCAAAGAGCCTCAAACCCAAGCAGCCTCACACCCCAAAACAGCCTCAAACCCCAAAACAGCCTCACACCCCAAAACAGCCTCACACCCCAAAACAGCTTCATACCCCAAAACAGCCTGCAAACCCCAAAACAGCCTCACATCCCAAAACAGCCTCCAAACCCCAAAACAGCCTCAAACCCCAGAACAGCCTGCAAACCCAAAACAGCCTCCACCCTTCAGCATCCTTCAGAGTGACCCTAAGTCACCTCTACCAGCAGCAGGGAATTGAGCTTGGATTAATTCCATTTTCTCCCATATTTTCTTCCCTCTCCACAACCCTGTAGCACCTGCATCAGCAGGACTGACAGTACCAGAGGGTCGGGGGTGCTGTGCCTGGAAAAATAAGGAAGGGAATTGTGGGATGGAGCCAAAAGGTTCGGTTGGAGGAACGGGGCTGGGAATTGCTGGGAGGTTTGGGTCAGGTCCGTGGAGCAGCAGGGCTGGGGGCTCTGGGACAGGGAGAAGCAGAGCCCCAGGAGCAGGGAAGTGTCCAGGAACGAGGGCAGCACGGACTGTGGGAATGGCTCTGTCCCCCTAACGCAGGGCTCGCACAAGGTGCTGGAATTCCAGCAGAGCAGAACCCCTGGAATCAAAGCTGGATCCCACTGGGGGGGCTGCTGTTCCAAAGGATCCTTTGCTTTTCCAAATTATCCTTTGCTTTTCCAAATTATCCTTTGCTTTTCCAAACTATCCTTTGTTTTTTGAAATTATCCTTGCTTTTCCAAAGTCTCCCATTATCGGTGGGTTTGCTGGGACCTCTGTCAAGGCTCGGGACAGGGAAGTTTTTCCTCAACATCAACCAAGAGAAAAAAATCTCCTAGGGTGCCCAAACACGTCCAGGAAGGATTTTGCACACGGATACGTGCACAGCACAGGGAACAATGGGAAAATCCCACAGCCACAGCCCTGGGTATGGACTGGGACACTCGGGACAGCTCATGGAATGCCCTGAGGTGGGAGGGATCAACTCCTTGGGATGATTTTTAGGGTCCCTTCGGACACAAACCATCCCAGTGTGCAGCTCCCAGCCCTGCACAGACAATCCTGAGAAATTCTCGGATCCAGGAGAGGGAGAAAAGGAAGGAAAGGAATGAAAGGAAGGAAAGGAAGGAAAGGAAGGAAAGGAAGGAAAAGAAGGAAAAGAAGGAGCAGTCCTGGCTTTACGGAAAGGCAGCAGCAGCCTGGGAACTCCAGGGGTGACCCAGGCAGGGTCAGAGCTGCTGTCCCTGCAAAGGTCAGCCCAAAACACCCAAAACTCTTTTCCAGCCCAGCGTGGAAATACCTGGGAGTTGCTGGGGGCTCCCCAGGTGTAAACCCACAATAATCAGCAGATTTTGTGTTTCGCTCCTCATATCAGAGCCATCCACCTCCAGGACAGCATATTTAGGCTGGGCTGCCTAAAACTCTTCCCAACTCTCCCACCAAGGAGGATCCATCCCCGAACTCCTCCTCGCCTCCCCTGCCTTCCAGCTGGCAGCGCTCAGCCCCGAAAAAGACAGGAGATGGAGTGGAAAAAAAATTAAATAAATAAAACAAATCCCTGCAGATTCTCATCTTCCTCCTGTCGTCTCCTCGAGTCATTGTTTGGCAGGACGAGAATTTCAGCTCTGGCTGTGCCGGCGAGCAGGATTAGACAGGTCACCGCGGGATCAGGTTTCACGTTTTACCTTTTTAACTCCCCGGCTCAGCACGTAGGCTGGGAACTGCCAGCGCCGGGAGCAGGCAGGGGACAGCCAGGGGACAGCCAGGGGACAGCCAGGGGCGGGGGTGGCAGCCGGGGATGCACCCGGAGCTGCCAAACCGCGGGCACCCCTCACGGACCCAGGGTTCAAAGCTGGGGGAAAATCAAAGGCGGCAGAAGGGGAGGATTTTGCCTCACACAGAGTAAAAATAACAAAAAGGGTCTTGCTGGAATTTTGCCCTAAGAGGCTTCGTTTTCTCGGAAATTCAGGATTCCGGCAGAGCCAGAAGCCCTCGGTACTCTAAGCATCCGGATTTGGGAGGATGCAAAGCTGGGATTTGGAAACTCTGGGCACCTTTTGTGGCCACAGACTCCGGATCGTTATCGAGCCCTGCGGTTTCAGCAGTAAAAAATCTCCTTTTCACCTCTTTTCCCTCAGGCAGGGAGTGCATTTACCCTTATCCTGTCCTCACACCTCCTCTACCTTCCTCAAGGTCAGCAGCCCTCAGTGAGCCCGGGTCTAAACACGGAGATGGTCCCAGGCTGGACTGGGAGACACCAAAAATGGAAAAGACAAAGGTTCCGTTCCTCAGGGCAATAATTCTGATTAAAACACGTGTTGAACTCGGGAGCGTTTGTAAATCCGAGCTGTTCATGCTCATTAGGATCTTTTGGGATAGCCCAGGAGGGTCTGTGCCCCCTCTCCACCTGCACAGCAGCACCACAAATCACTGAATTCTAGCTGCAAGTGTCTCAAACACCCATTTAAACGGAGCCCTTTGTGTCCCTTCAGTGCAGGATGTTCCCTAATTCCGTGATTTCCCTGTAGCCAGCATTATTCCTGCTCCACATTGACTCCCAATATGATCAATATTCATCTTGGAGTATAACAAGGCATTTTCTTCCCCTTGAGACCTTCACATTACTGAATTTATTATAATTACATCATAATAATGATAATAATTCCATAACAATTCCATTATTTCCCTGTAGCCAGCATTATTCCTGCTCCACATTGACTCCCAATATGATCAATATTCATCTTGGAGTATAACAAGGCATTTTCTTCCCCTTGAGACCTTCACATTACTGAATTTATTATAATTACATCATAATAATGATAATAATTCCATAACAATTCCATTATTTCCCTGTAGCCAGCATTATTCCTGCTCCATATTGACTCCCAATACGATCAATATTCAACTTGGAGTATAACAAGGCATTTGCTTGCCCATGAGACACTCCCATTACTGAATTTATTACAATTAAATGATTATAACTTATTATTTATTAATTTATTATTTATTCTATTTTATTTATTATATTTTAATTTATTTTGCTTATTTATTACATTTTCTTTTATTTAAGTATTTATTAAATACTATATTATTTATCTAAATATTTATTTATTTATACAATTTATTATTCCATCTTTTCATGCTCCTGGTGTTTGGAGCACGAAGGGATGGAATGACTTTCCCAGATTCCTGCAGGCCGAGCTCCTTTTCCAGAGCAGTGCCCTAATCAATGACCCATTCTTCCTCCCTCAACGCCTCAAACTACAGGGCAAAAATAATTAATTACCAGATAAATTGTTTAACCAGCCTGGCTTTTTTTTCCCTCACTCACCAATTACCTTCGCATTGATTAACCTGGGCACCACCTCGCTGTGGTTTTAGGATGCCCAGGTGTTCACAGCACACCTGAAGTCACCCGTGGGTGGCACCGGGGACACCAGTAGGACCTGGAGGGAAATTGTCACCTCGTTTTGCTGAAACCCGCAGCCAGCCCGAATTCTCACCTCGTGCTGCACCTGAACCCCGCATCCAGCCCACCCAGAGCCTCCAAAAAGTGCTGGGCTCAGACACAAACCCCGACATCGCAATGTCCGAGATCTCCAGGACAATTCTAAATGACCCCCAAGATCCACCTCAAGCAAATCCCCGAGAGGAAAATTCAATAATTCTGTTTTTGGTGTGCCCCATCTCCCAGCTCAAGCTGCCTACAAATCCAAGGGGAAACTTCTCCTGGGACGCTGAGAGCAAAATTAGGGCAGGAATCCCTCAAATAACATTGACCCCTGCCATCAGTCCAGGCTCTAACCCCAAGGGCACCTTGGAGGGTTTTATTTGTCCCAAACCATCTGAAAAAGGCTCTGAGCCTTCTCCCTCTGACCAGTTCGATTCGCGTTTCCCATCAGAGGAATAACAGAGACAAACTGGCGAGAGCTGCACACCAAAAATCCCAGAACCTCTGAATTTACTGCCCCGTGAGGCAAACCCCTCGTTTCTATAATGTTCTTACAGAATGCACAGCACAGATCCCAAATTTGGGATGGTTCCTTCCCATCCAAACAGGACGAGCCTCAATCACCAATTCCCGGGGCAGTTTCCCATCTCAAGGGTGGTTTAGGAGCCTCTTTCCTACTCCACCATGGGTTGAGCACAGATTTCCTCCTTCCCGCCCCTTCAATGCCTCCTAAAAACACAAAAAAATGGGAAAATCCAAGAGTTCTGAGGAAGGATGAGAAGGGTGGGTTTGTCCCTGTCCCCCGTCTGCTCCTGGGGACACGCAGGGGCCCCGCAGGGCTCCAGGACCGCTCCAGGCATTTCAACACGTCCCAAAATGGTCCAGAACCTCGTGGTTAATAAAGTTCCCGAGATAAAGATAAGCCTGATCCTCCTCCCAGGGTAATTACAAGCCTATCACTCCCCAGTTAATTACACACGGCTGAAGATGTCATTAGGTGGAGATGGAAAAATCCGAGGCACTGGGAACGAATCTGCCTGCCCTGAGCTGGCTGAGAGCTAAATATTCCTGGGGAAAAGGTGGGAATTCTCCTTTTAACCACGGAATGTGTTGGGAAAGGCTTCCAAGATCATCGATTTCAGATTTGGGCTCTCCCCACCTCGTCCCCAGCCCAGAGCCAAGTGACAAATCCTCCCTTGGGGGACTCCAAACCTCCCTGGGCAGCCCCTGCCGATGCTTGGAAACCCTTTCCATGGAGAAATCCCTCCCAATGTCCAAGCTGAACCTGCCCCGGGGTAGCTTGAGGCTCATTTTCAGCTGACAAGGAAGGACAAACATCCAGCACCGCACAAACCCCACCTGCAGCCCGGCAGATCCTGCAGGCGGAGACTCCCAGTGAGGTTTTCAGGGTGTGCACCCAAGAAGTCCCCACAAGGGCACAAAGAACATCCCTCCCCCACTCATCCCCCTGTTATTTGAGGCGGATAATTTTGGAGAAGAAGGCAGGAGGAGCGGGAGGAAGCTCCGTCAAGCCGCAACGATCCTGGATGCCAAAGAGATGCACGCACCGTCCTCTGGGTGCTGCGTGGGACAGGCCGGGGCAAACCCCAGCGAACGCATTTCCGAGCTCGCTGCCTCAGGGCTGGGACAGGTAACAACAGCCAGGGAGGGAAGGGAGGGGAAAAAAATCCCAATTATAACAAGCAACTGTCGGAGAAAACACTTGGAAAGGCGCGGGGGAGAAAAGGAGAAAAGTGACAGCGGTTGGAGCACGGGGGTGGGGAGAGGAGCTGTGAGCTGGGACCGGGCTGTTCCTGGAGAGCCAGCCCAGGGAAGGGCCCAGAAGGTGAGGATTTAGCCCCAGGATGGACTCCAGCCTCCTTGGGAGCTGCTTTTCCAGGAATTCCTGTGGCCGGGAGGTGCCGTGCGTGGATCAGCTCCATGGGCGGTGACAGCAGGGACTTCAGGACGCTCCCGTCCAGGGCTCCAAGGGATGGAGAATTCACTCTGTCCCTCTTCGCGGCATTGAAAACACAAATGAACCCCCCATGCTTCCCTTCCCGGTGGGAATTTGGCAGCTGGGTGTCTCTGGGAGCGTTGGTGTGTCCCACACCTCCTGGGAAAGGGGCATCAGCTCACCCCGAGCGCTGCCCTGCTGCCTCTGCCCCGAGCCAGCCCCTCCAGCACCTGCCTGCCCTGGGGCAGCTCTGCCAAGCGGGGCTTGAGCCCGATCAAAGGCTCAGCCTCCAGCCAGGCTCACGGTGAGAAATCCATCCTGTCCAACAATTCCTGCTGGAAATCAGAGCAGCAGCACGAGCCTCCAAAAAGTCCTGGACTCGGACACAAACCCAGCATCCCGAGGTTCAAGATTTCCAGGACAATTCTAAATGATCCCCAAGATCTACCTCAAGCTAATCCCCAAGAGGAAAATCAATGATTCTGTTTCCCAAGGTGTGCCCAGCCCAAGCTGCAGAGGCAGAGGTTCCTGTGGGCAGGCACAGGGAAGCCCAGCTGAGTTCCCGGGTGGCCCTGAAGGACAGGAGCCTCGCCGGGGTCTGTCCTTCACCAGCTGGAGGTGTGGAGGGGACAGGAATCATTGTCGCCACTAGAAATGAAGGGATGGGACTATTTCAGCCTCAGAGGCTGTGAGGTTTTAGAGGAGCAAGCACTCGGCCACAGCTCAAGAGCAGTCAACAGTTCTTTGTTACAAGGCAATCTAGAACTTTCTAACCCAATAGACAGCTGTTACAGGGTTTATTTTGCTTTTCTGATCTCTCACATTTACTTACTTCTGCTGCACTGCAGATGCTTTTATCTAATGGGCTTCTAACTCATGTACACACATGTGCTTTTATTATAACTTCTAAACTCTCAGCTTATTTTACACAACCACACTTCTACATTATAAACCCTTCACCATCTTATCAGCACAGTTTCCTACATTATAAACCCTTCATCATCTTATCAGCACAGGTTCTCACTTACTTAAGGCATATTCTTACAACTAGAGAAATATAAGTTCATTATTTTTCTGCCTAATATCTGTGTGTTGTATTTTTACATCAACCCAAGCTTCTCCCAAGGCTGCAGATCAAACCCTTCAGTGTCTGTGGAAGTTTCTGGTTTTCCAATTCCCCCAGACAGGAATTCCCATCCCTCCACCTCTCCAGGCAGGGCAGAGCTCCCCAAGCAGCTCGGGGCCATTTTCACCCTTGGGACGCCCCTGGCAGCCACAGCTGGAGGAATGTGGCAGGGACAGTCCTGGCTGCCCCTGGAAACCTCTGCCTTTGCACCAAATTCAGAACTGAAATTCAGAATTGAAACTATTCCCTGGCCACTCTCTGCCCCTCCACGCCCACTCTGCACCATGGGAGGCCAATAATTATTTACCCAGGGTTCTGTTAAATAAAGAGAGTGGAAGAAAAACAGGGTTTTAGGACAAGAAGAGCTGCTTATCATTTCCTCCAATCTAGGGCTGGGTTTTGGATAGTCATTCGCCTACAGGTGACTGACAGCAGGGCTTGTGATGAAATCCTGGGTGTGAAAACACCTCCCTCAAAAAGGCTCCAGCAGAGGCAACAAATTCCACCAGCTGAGCTGGCACTGCCACACCAACCCGCTGCTGGTGGAGGCAGCTGGACAAACCCGAGCTGATTTCATGGCTCTCCTCCAAAATCCTGCCTCTTTGCAATGGGAAACATCTGATTTTTCAGATTTTTTTGTCCCTGGAGAGGCAGGAATCCTGCCAGGAATGGCAGGGCACGGCAAGCCCTGGTCCAGCCCTGCGTGCCCAGGCCAGGAGCCCGGGGTGCCCGGTGGCCCTGGGCACGCTGCTCCTGCCAGGGCTGCAGCAGGGAGCAAACAGCGTGCAGGGACAAGACTGGACACGCTGTTCCCTCTTTGTGGTGGCGCTGGGTGCAGCCAAGCAGCTCCCTGGAAAAATCCCTGTTCCAAGTGCCCCGGACAACAGCAACACAAAGGCCATGGGGGATTTATTCACTCTTTTCTCAGATTCCCTCATTTCCCAAACTCACTCCTTTCCCAAACTCGCTCCCTTCCTAAATTCGTTCCTTTCCCAGATTCCCTCTTCTCACAGATTCATTCCTTTCCCAGATTCCCTCCCTTCCCAGGTTCTCTCTTTTCCCTGATGCATTCTCTTCTCAGATTCCCTCCCCTCTCAAATTCATTCCTTTCACAAATTCACTCCTTTCCCAGATTCACTCATTTTCCAAATTTATTCCTTTCCCAAATTCCCTCCTTTCCCAAATTCCCTCCCTTCCCATATTTACTCCTTTTAGATTCCCTCCTTTCCTAGGTTTACTCCTTTCCCAAATTCATTCCTTTCCCAGATTTACTCCTATCCCAGATTCCCTCTTTTTCCAGATTCCCTCCTGTCTCAGACTCACTCTTCTCCCAGGTTCATTCCTTTCCCAGGTTCATTCCTCTCCCAGATTCCCTCTTTTTCCAGATTCTCTCCTCTCCCAATGGGAGAAGTGACATCAAACACCCTTTCCAACGTGCTGGCAGAAAGGAGGCAAAATTCCAGCTCTGCACAGGGAAAACAGGGACAGAGAGAGGAAAAGGGACGAGCCCAGCAGTGCTGGAGACCTCAGGCAGCAAAACTCAGGAGTCTCTGCAGCCCGGGGCACAGCACTGCATTGCTGAAGAGAGAAGCCCCAGAATGTTCCAAAACTGAGATTCACCCCAGAAAGCAGCACAAGGGACATCCCTGATGTTCATCATCCCAGCATCACACTGAGACTGGAGATTGAGGGAATGACTTGAGGATTCCCAAGGAAGAGCAGGTCAGTAAAACACCTGAGTGAGCCCTGAGCCCGGCCTTGCCACACCCATCAGCCACTGGGTCTGAAATCACAAAATCCCAGACTGGTTTGGGTTTGGAAGGACCTTAAATCCCATTCCACCCCATCCCATCCCATCAGCAGGGACACCTTCCACCATCCCAGCCTGCTCCAGTCCCATCCAACCCAGCCTTGAAAAGCCCCTTTAAAAACGGGTCTTTGAAGGGGGCTTTTAAAACCTGTTCCTGATGGGGCTTTGCTCTTTCAAAGCCTCCTGAACGTCCAGAAAACCTCATCAGAAATGAGGATATGGGCAGAGAAATAAGCCAGGGAGTGTCACAGCTGCTTGGAGAGGGAGATGTCACCTCCTGCAGCCCCTGCCTTTCCTGGGAGCCCAGGGAGAGCTGGCACCTGCATCCACCCTCGGATAAAGGTCCGGGCTGGTGGCTCGGCTTATCCCCGAGCTCAGCTCGCTCCCTGCTCCCGGCCCAAATCGGTTGTGACAGGCTCGGCCGCGGCCGCGCTCGGGCAGCCTCAGCAGCAGCTCGGCCGGATTAACCCCGCCGGTGCGCTCCTAAATCCCGGGGCCACCCAGAGCCCCGGGGCACCGTGAGTCAGCCCCAGCCGGGCCCACCCTGCTCACACCCCCGGGAGAACTCAGAGATCCGCACAACCGAGAAAACAAAACAAAACCAAAACAAAAAAAAACAAACCAACAAACAAAACCAAAACCAAACCAAACAAACAACAAAAAAAACCCAAAAACAAAAACCACAAAACAAACAAAAAAAACCCAAAACCAAAACAAAAACATCAAAACCAAACCAACCAACCAAAACAAAACAACCCCAAAAAAAAAAAAAAAACCAACAAAAAAAACCCCACACACACCAAAAAAAACCCCACAAAACCAAAACAAAAATAAAAAGAAAGCAATAATTGAAGAAGAAGGTGGGCAAGGCAGAGATTTCGAGGTGATTTAGGCAGGTGTTCCCTGCACTGGGGCTGATGTGGCGAGCACAGGAAGGGAAGAGAACAGCCCATAATATGCAGCCCATGCTCCTGAAGGGATTTTCCCTAGATGTTGCCAGGGTGATGAGGACACAGGGCTATCCTGGCTCCGAGCCACAGCCCCAGCCTGGCGGGAATCCAGCTGCAACCCCGGGAATGGGGATGGGAATGGGCAGGGAATAGGGATGGAAATATGGGAAAGGGGAATGGGAATGGGAAATGAGGATGGGAAATGGGGACAAGGATGGGGATAGGAATGGGGAATGACAATGGCAATGGGGATAGGAACGGGAAAGGAAATGGGAACAGGAATGGGGAAGGGGAATGGGAATGGGGAATGGGAATGGGGAATGACAACGGCAATGGGCAGGGAACGGGAATGGGGATGGGAATGGGCAGGAAATGGGAACAGGAATGGGAACAGGAATAGGAACAGGAATGGGAACAGGAATAGGACCAGGAATGGGAGCAGGAATGGGAACAGGAATGGGAGCAGGAATAGGAACAGGAACGGGAACAGGAATAGGAACAGGAATGGAAATGGGGATGGGAATAGGCAGGGAAGCACAGCCAGAGTTTGGGAGGCCGGGAGCTGAGAGATGCCCAGAGCTCCCCGTGAGTCCTGCTCACCCTCATCCCAGCAAGAATGCTGAAAACACGGGAAAAGGAGCTGGGGGGACAGACAGAGAGCAGGGCCCAAACCCTGCCAGCCTGGGAGGAGCTGGGAGCACAGGAATGGGCAGGGGAGGGAGCCTGGTGGGTGAAAGGTTTTCTTAAAAGGCGCCTGACAACCTCCAAGGAGAAACTCTGGGAGGTGGGGAGGGGTCCCTGGGGGCGGCCAGAGGGAGACAGGCTTGGGGGGAGTCACTCCCAGAGCCCCCAGCTCTGGTGGGATGAGTTTGGGACAGCCTTCCAAGGAATCCTGAGGAGCAGCAGATGCTCAAACGTGACCCAGCTGAGCTCCCTGATCCTGCACCTGAGCAAGGACAAACCCCCAGGACGGGCTGGGAAAAGCACCAGGGCAGGAGCAGACCTGCACCATTCCTGACACCAAAATTCCTCAACTCCTCCCCTGCAGAAAACTGCACTTCCAGGACCTGGCTCCCATGGAAAATCTCCCTCTCAGGACCCTGCAGCCCTGCAGGGACATCTCCAAACAGCCAGCAAATCTCCAAACCCACTGGAAAATATTAAAATATTCCTCCTTTTCCTACAGTTCACAGGAGCTGGGGACATTCGGGTCCTGCTGCTGCTTTGGAGGATGCTCCATGTGGCAGAGAAGGACCTGGAACCCCTTGGAGGAGGATTTTCCTGCTCTGCTGGTTCTCCATCAGCCTGGAATCCCCTGGGTCTGGAGCAGTTTTGTTGAAACTGGCAATTTAATTAGTGAGGGGGGAAAAAATCTCCGGTATAATTCAGGAAGAAACATCATTTCCAAGTTAATGAGAGAAATATTTTAATTACGGCACTTAACAAGTTATGACTTTGCCAAGACGTTCTCCTGGGGAAGCTGCACATTTTTTTTCCATGGATTTCAAGCGAGGGAGAGTGGGAGAGGGGAGAAAGCAGAGGAGGAAAACCTCTGGAGGTCTTCACATGGAAAGGAAGACAGGCAGCAGGAAAAGGTTTGGTAAAAGCAACAGGAGACTTTTCAAAACGAAGAGAGCAGGGAAAATCATCTCAGGGGGGCTCTGGTGACACAGGATAAGGATTTAGGCTGGATTTAGGTTGAATTCTCCCCGGTGAGGGTGGGGAAACCCTGGAAGAGAACTCCCAGAGCAGCTGTGGATCCCTGGCAGTGTCCAGGGAGCAGCCTGGGAGGTGGAACTGGGTGAGCTTTGAGGTGCCTCCCAACCCAAACCCTTCCCTGCCTCCCTCCAGGCTCTCCCCAGCCCCGTGGGTGCCGGGGCTGAGCCCTGGGCACTCCCAGGGCAGGAAGTTTTTCCCTTTGAAGGCGGCTCCTGGGGGTGAGATTTGTTTTCTCTGCACGGCTCAACAGGAACAGCAATTTCCTCCTGGAGCTGCAGCCCTGGCTCCTGGCAGCTCAGGTTTCCTTCCCGGTGAAGTCCCTCCGTGGCAGGCAGGGCTCTGCTCCTCCTGGGGACACCTGGGACTCGTTCAGTGTCCCCGCTGCCACCACTCCACCATAAAGCCACCATCGGTTTCAGCTGGATGTGAAGCCAGCCTGACAAATCCAACATCCCTGGCAGATGATTCGTTGATCTCCGTGACCTCCGCCAGGCTCCCAGGTCTTTGTTAGCCCTGAATCACATCTGCCCAGAAATACCTGAGGGGTTTTTCACGCCTTGGGCTGCTATTGAAGGAGGGCTCCTTTGGGCTGCCTTAGAAAAAGATTTCCTGCTCCTTTCGCCTTCTGCAGGATTCCAGGAAGGGCCCCGTGCACATCCTCACCTCTGCTGGGCTCCAGACACAGTTGGAATAACTGAGAAGTTCAGTAAGAGGAGAAGGAGCAAAGCAGAGTCATTGTTTACCTCCCGGGCTGGTTTGAGATGGTATCGAGCTGCAGAGCAGGAACTCAAACAGCGGGGACTGGCTGAGATAAAACACATAAAACACATCCATCCCTCCTTCCCTCCTTCCATCCTTCCATCCTTCCCTCCATCCCTCCTTCCATCCTTCTCTCTTTCCATCCTTCCATCCCTCCTGCAGCTGGGGAGGAGCTCCTGAGCCCGGGACCCCTGGGTGAGGGACAGGGACACTGCCAGCCCAGAGAGAGGGACAGGGACAGTGCCATCCCTGGAGAGGTGCCAAACACCTCCCAGGTGTGGGAAATGGATTTGCAGGGAGATTTTAGAGTTTGATAGAAGGTTTATCTAGCATGCATTTGTATGTAAACTTTGAGATAAGAAATGTCGGTTTAGAAATGCTAAATAGGAATGGGACAGATATTGTTGAGAGAGAAATGGAGTTAGAAACAAGTTTTAAAGGAAGGTTTTGTAAATTAAACTAGATACTTTAGAGAAATAGAACTATGGCAGATGTGTTGTAGTAGGGCTTATGGGGGGTAGTTTTAGATGATTGACTGTATAAACCTTCTATCAGACCCTAAAAACTCCCTACAAATCCATTTCCCACACCCAGGGGCTGCCAACAGGGAGCCAAGACAATTACCTGTTCTCCTTGTGAGCCCAAAACCACCACAGCTGGAATAAAGGATGAGCTGGGATCAGAATGAAACGGGGTGGGCACTGGGCTGCTTCCAGAGGGGCATCCAGAGCCTGGAGTTTCCAGAAAAACATGCAAGTCCAAGTTCCAGCACAGGAAGTGTTCTCCCAGCCCTCACCTAAAGGTACAGAACTGAGAAAACTTCTCCCTGTTCCTTTGTGGGAAGCAGTGGAGCGATTTCCCCTGGGGGAATGACTGAGCCAGGGAGGAAACTGAATTCCCTGGGGACAACAGAATTCCCTGGGGAAAACAGAATTCCCTGGAGCTAACTGGCAAGTTCACCCACAAGCAAAGCTGGCTGCACGTCCAGGAGCCCAGAAAGTCCCAAATGCCTGAGCCGACACCCTGAACTCACCTTGAGCAATCCCGCAGCACAACCTGCCCAGGTGACTGCCACTGCCACTGCCACTGCCACCCAGGGCTGGCCTTGGCTGCAGCCTGTCACCTGTCTCACCAGTGCCACCAGTGCCACCTGTCCTGTCAAACCACAGCTCCCAGTTTCCTGAAACTGGAGAGGGCTGCTGGCTTTGGCCTGGCTCTGCACCACCGTGCTCCAGGCTCCTTGGGAACGGGGGATTTACCTGGAGACCCCAAGCTGCATTTTCCCTGGAATCCTGCTCCCAAAGCAGCAGCCAGAGCTCCAGGCAGGAGCTGGGAGCTGGGACAAAGCCATGGTGCTGCTGGTGCAGTCCCACACTTGGTGTGTGCAGCCCTGGCTGCTTTTTCCAGCCCTCCCCCAGCCCAGAGAAACCCCGAGATTTAGAAACCAAAGGGAAATCCTTGGGAATACATCCAGGATCCAGCATTTGGGAAAACCTCCCTGTAAAAACTCCCAGGCAGAATCCAGGGCCCTCAAGGCTGGGCTGCTCAAATTTGGGGGTTTTTATCCCTCCAAGTGGGTATGGAGAAAATTTCCCTTATTTTAGAAGCCCCAGAGCTCCAGGAATGGCGTGGGCAGCTCCGAGCTGGAGGCACACAAGGATTGAAGGGGGGATTCCCAAAACTGCACCAAAAAACTGCTCCAAGCTGCAGCCAGGCCTGGGCAGGAGGCCCCAGAGCACAGCCCTGGTTGTTTATTCTTGAATTTGGCTTTTCCCAGGGAACATTCTGCAGCTCCCCAGGAAGCTGCAGAGGGCTAGGCTGGGCCAGAGCAAGGAGAGAGGAAATCATCCCTTTCCCCACGGGGGATGTTCCACTCCTCCACTCAGCAGAACAGATCCCTGGGCATGTCTGGGCTCTCCTTTTGTCCCCTGTCACATCCCATCCCATCTGCAGGGACACCTTCCACCATCCCAGCCTGCTCCAGTCCCCTCCAACCCGGCCCTGAAAAGCCCCTTTTAAAATGGGTCTTTGAGGGGGACTTTTAAAACCTGTTCCTGTCGAGGCTTTGCTCTTTCAAAGCCTCCTGAACGTCCAGAAAACCTCATCAGAAATGAGGATATGGGCAGAGAAATAAGCCAGGGAGTGTCACAGCTGCTTGGAGAGGGAGATGTCACCTCCTGCAGCCCCTGCCTTTCCTGGGAGCCCAGGGAGAGCTGGCACCTGCATCCCAAGGAAACATGGAGATGGGGTGAGGCTGTGCTGCCAGGAGGGTGCAGGACACCCCAGCTGGCCCTGGGGACACTGCCCCACCCTGGGTGTCCCCCCTGAGCAGGACCCGGCTCCTGGAGCTCCCTGAAAAGCCCCGGGGCTGGAAGGAGTTAACCCCCCTGCTTTCTGAGGGATTTCTCCCTAATCTGTGCACATGGCCCGGGGATCAGGCTGTGGGTGGTGGTGCAAGCCTGTGGCAGCCCTTCGGGCCGGGGCCGGCACCTGACTGCCCCAGCAAACCCTCTTAGCCCTGCACTTCTCAGATTGAATTAAGGGGCTCCTCTGACAGGCTTAGGGCCGCTGCTGTGCCAGCCCCAAAGCTCCCGGCAGCCTGACAGGGGCAGGAGGGAGCAGGGACACCCGGAGGCTTTGCATTGCAGGGCTTCACCCAAACCACAAAGCCACAGCAGGGAGGGGGTGGAAAAGGGTCAAAAAAAACCCAAAACCAAAACAAAAAACACCCACACAAAAAAAGAAAAAACCGAAACAAAATAAAAACAAACAAAAAACCCCCCAAAAACTAAAACAAACAAAACAAAACAAACAAAAAAAAAAAACCAACAAAAAAAAACCCAACCAAAAAAAAAACCACACACACACAAAAAAACCCAACCCTGAAGGTGATGCCGAGAGCTCGAGGTCAGATTCTTTTCTGCAGAGGTAATGGGGGAAGCGGGAGGAAATTCGGGTTAATAAAAAACGGGCTCTGGTGGTTAAAGTTTGCCAGCCCCGGGGATGTGCTCAGGCTGAGCTCCTGAGCCGTGGGGCTCCCGGGGCTGGCACTGCTGCCACCCTACAGGTGACAAAACTCCTGCTTTGCCCACCCCTCCTCACCTCCTCGGCCAGCCCGGGAAAATTCCCAGCAGCAGCACTGTTCTCCCACCCTCCAGGAGAATTTATCCCGGGAAAAGTCCCAGCAGCAGCACTGTTCTCCCACCCTCCAGGAGAATTTATCCCGGGAAAAGCAGCTCCACGCAGGCAGGGAGCCCCGGGCTGGCAGGGGAAGGGGAGAACCTCAAAGCACCGTGCAGGAGGAAGAGCCCAGCTGGCCCGAGCAGCCACTCAGCTCCCAAAATTAGCCCGAGCTCGCACATGGAAGCCGTGCCAGGAGCTGCAAACTCGATTACCTGCATGACAGCAGCTCCGTGCCCCGACTTGAAATCCGAAGTTTTGGGTTGAGGAGTTTGGGTTCCCGCCCCCCCAGCCCCATTTTTGGCTACTTGGCAAGGTTCCCCCAGCAGGAAATTCGGAAGAGAAACAGTCTCAGTGTCAATAGTGCCCCGAGCCTGTTTGCCCAGGGCTATTTGCACGAGATAATCGCTCACGAGTGTCTCACCTCCTCCACTCCGCCGGGGCCAAGTGATGTCATGGAAGTGGCATCCAGGGCAGGAGCCAAAGTGAACCAGCATAACCCAGGCCCGGCAGGAAACGGCTCAGGAGCCTCTCCACGTGCGGGGAGTGGGGCTCCCCTTCTGCCCCGGGCTGTGCAGGACATGGGATCTGCTCCCCTCTTCCCATGGACTCTCCAGGACATGGGATCTGCTCCCCTCTTCCCATGGACTCTCCAGGACGTGGGATCTGCTCCCCTCTTCCCATGGACTCTCCAGGACATGGGATCTGCTCCCCTGGGACTCTGCAGGACATGGGATCTGCTCCCCTGGGAATCTCCAGGACATTTGATCTGCTCCCCTTCACCTGGAATAGAAGTTCCTTCCCCCAGAACTCCCTTCCCAAGGAATCTGTTCCTCTTTTCCTTTGGGACTGTCCATGACACGGAATCAGCTCCCCTTCTCCCCAGGGCTGTCCAGGACATGGGATCTGCTCCCTTTTCCCTTGGGGACTGTCCAGGACATGGAATTAGTTCCCCTTTTCCAATGGACTCTCCAGGACATGGAATCCTGTCCCCTTCACCTGGAATGGAAGTTCTTTCCCCCAGAATTCCACAAGGAATCTACTCCCCTTTTCTCCAGGGCTGTCCATGACATGGAATCAGCTCCCCTGGGACTGTCCAGGACATGGCATCAGTTCCCCTTTCCCTCTGGGACTCTCCATGACATGGAATCTGCTCCCCTTTTCCCCTGGAACCCGCAGCAGCAGAGCACTGTTTTGTGTATAACTGAACACAGCTTTTGTAGGAGAAAAAAATGAATTAAAAAAAACCCAACAAAACACAAAACAACAACAACAACAAAAAAAAAAACAAAACCAGAAAACAAAACCTTTGTATCATCTTTGTATCATTTCTGACAAGCACAGCCAGGAAGGTCCTGCTTGGAGGGGGCTCCTGCACCTGCAAGGATTTCCAGACCCCAGTAAAACAAGGACAACTGGGAAGCTGACGTTCCCTGCAGCTCCTTTCAGCTCTCCACGTTCCCAAAAGCTCGGGGAGCACAGGGACTGCCCTGCTTGGCAGCCCTCAAAGAGAACCCTGCTGCCATTTTATCCCATTCTTTAAACAGCCAAAAGCCAAGAGGGACTGGGGGGTATCAGACATTAAATATCCCCAGCAGCCCAGAGAGAGAAGAGCACAGGAACAAAGGGGTGAGGGGAAAAAAAATCTGCTTTTTATTATTAAACTATTCTCTCAAATTTCTAATAAGCAGGTTGAAGTTTAAATTACCAGATCTCTGACAAAGTCGGGATCCAAACAGCTCAGGAGGCTGCAGATAACAATCACCTTCCCCCAGATCGCTTTCAAGGCCCTTTCTGCCAGACAAAGCTCCCATTCAGAGGGGCACAGGGACTTCGGGGCTTTGATTTCCCTCAGCTCTGGAGCCCCAAAGGCTCGGCCAGGGAGAGAGGCAGGTCCTGCACCTGCAGCAGGACGGAGCAGGAATGCTGGAAAGCCGAGGATCCACGGCAGTCCAAGCCCTGGAAGTGCAGGGTGAGCCCCTGCTCCACGCAGCCCTAAAAATCTGCCAGGTTTGGGGGGAAAATGAGGGAATGAGGAGCCCCGGGTGCACACAGAGCTGCCCCACAGCTCGGGTGCTGGGCAGGATGAAGGCAGAGCCAAAGGATGTGCCAGAGCTTGTCCCAGGTGGGATTAGGGCTGGAACAT
Source organism: Irena cyanogastra (assembly GCA_013397155.1). Lineage (NCBI taxonomy): Eukaryota > Metazoa > Chordata > Aves > Passeriformes > Irenidae > Irena > Irena cyanogastra. The sequence continues at coordinate 351,034 of VWZV01007086.1, read as the reverse complement.
TCCTGGCCCAGGAGTCTGGCAGGAAGGATGCACCCAATCCCTGACAATAAAAGTTCTGAGGAAATGGAAGGGGAAGGGACATTTGATAGTGGATCAGGAAGGTCAGACCGGGCCGGGATAAGGGGCAGGTGACAAACACAGAGACCCTGGGGCACAGAGCAACGAAATCCCCATTTCCGGCCACACAAACACATCCAGATCCCAAATGGGATGGACGGAAGGATCTGCAGATCCCGGGCTGACTCCTCCTAATTCCTGTGTCCCAGTTCCCCTGGTGCCTGTCCCCAGCTGGCACAGGGTGACAGACACAGACACTCAGCCCCGCTTCCAGCTGGGGCTTCGCACGTGCCAAAGCCATTTTCAGCTCCAACCCAAGGGCTGTGTCACCACGGGAGCCTCGAGGAGCTCCTGGTGCCACCAGCTGCTGGCCAGGGCTGTGCCCCAGCTGCCCCCAACCTGTGCCCCCGGAGGCACCAGCAGCGGCGCTAATTGGGGTTAATTAAGCAGGTGCAGCTGGCGGACCCTGACTCATCCCTCCCTCGGCATCAGCTGGCCGGTAGGAGACACAGCCACAGCATCCCCCTCACCCCCGGCACGGGAATCGGGGATTCTCCGGGAAATGCCGTCCCTTGCAGCCTCCCCGGCCCCCAGGCTGCTCCCTTCGCGCCGAGAGGAGCAATCTGTTCTCCCGGGGCTTCTCCCTGCTCGGCTTTGGGGCCGGTAATCGCGGCTGCAGAGGCTCCGCATTCCCGAGCTGTCAGCCTGCCCGCCCTTCCCTCCGCCCCTAGGAAGGAGCAGGAAGCGGGGCCAGCGCTGGCAGAGCCCTGGGCCCGGCTCACCTGGGCCAGGTGAGCTCCCAGGGACTGTGAGGGACGCTGCACAGGCAGGGGCGTTTCCAAACCCAGCAGGAACTTTCCTCATCCTTCCCGGGAATGTTCTGCCCCCCCTGCCAGCAGCTCACGGAGGTGCCAGCGAGCTGAAGGACAAGGACAAACCAACACCCCCCAAATCCTCCTCTCTCCTGGAGCCTGGAATTGGGGCTGAATTTCCTCCCCCACGTGCTGAGGAGTCCTGGGGGGGCCGCAGCCCAGCTCTGCCCAGCCTCAGGGTGCTGTGTCCCACCTCCTCTACTTCAGCACGCGCCAAAACTCCCAAAAAAGAGGGGAAATGGCCTGAAGCAGCATTTGGGATTTGGGGCAGCTTCCCCAGGGACACGTTGTGCCCAGGGCCGTCACCCCTGCCCTCCCCAGTCATGGCTGAGAGCGGCTCCAGCAACCAGCCTGGGAAGGAGATTTATTCCTGCTCTGCCAACAACCCACAGATCACCCTGGAAAAACTTCCCCCACAGCTTCCCAGCCCGGCCCGCCGTCACAATTCCTCTAATTAATTCGGGAGAAAATTAATTACAGCGGGATTTGCGGCAGCACAGCAGCTAATGACCGGCTCCTCTGCTCCAGAGCAGATCATCCCAGTCTGTGCTGCCAAACCTGGCCCTGCCGCCCCCCTTTCCCAGCCCAGCACAAAGCCCTGCCCTAAATTAGGCAGGGAAAGAGTGGCTTGGCAAAAGCGAATCCGAGCACCGAGGTCAGGCCCTGAAAACAACGGCGGTGCCTAAAGCAACCCCGGCGTTAATCCCGTCATGCTTCCGCCAACCATTCCCCTTTTCAAGGGTTTTCTTCCTGGTAAACAAAGTCCTCTCCGTTGGGCTGTGAATTTTAGGACATGGTTGCTTGGTAATGCCAGGCTGCAAGGCAGGAGGTTTGTCCTGCCCAGCCTGCCGAGGATGGCCCAGGGTTTAGTGAGGAAATTCAAAGGGAATTGGAATCTCAGAGCTGATCTGCACCACAACTACTCCAACCTGAAGCTGAGTTTTGCCCCTGGTAATTTGGATTTACGTGACAATTCTGTCCCCATCCTCCCCTGGAGCTGGCTCTGTCCATCTCCCCTTGCTCCTGAGGGTGTTCCCAAAACTTCGTGATGCTGAGTGATCCCAAAGCCCAGGATTTACATCCCCCACCAAAGCCCTGGCTGCCCCGAGGCACTGCCCCAGCCCTGCCCTGCCCCTGCTCCCCCTCACCCAGGGGCTGGAGGTGTCACCTCCCTGTCCCTGGGGTCACTTGCACCATCTCAGCCCCCTCCACACCCACACAGCCACCCTCACCCTGCCAGCCAGGACAAAAAAGCTCTTCCCATTCCCAGGGAGCAGCTCCTCCTCCCAGCACCCCCACTCTGCTCCAGGGAGGACGAGCTGGGGCACCAGCCAGGCTGGGGGACGAAGGAGCAGCAGGAGCTGGGAACACTGGAGCCACGCCAGTGTCCCTGAGCACCCTGCAGGGCCATCCCCAGCGGGGTGAGGGGGTCCCCGAGGGTGCTGCACCCACAGGAGCAGAGCTTTGGGAACGCTGGAGCCACGCCAGTGTCCCTGAGCACCCTGCAGGGCCATCCCCAGCGGGGTGAGGGGTCAGCACAGGAGCAGAGCTTTGCACAGGCCTGGTGCACAGAGGGAGAGGAGCTCTCCCTGTGCCTGCCTGGTTCACCCCAGTTGATGAACCCCAGCTGATGAGTCCCAGTTGATGATGGTGAGCCCCAGCATGGTTCCAGCAGCTCTGGGAGCTCAGCAGCACATGGAGCTGCTCCTGGTCCCACAGTTGAGGCCCCTCCACACCATGGGCTCCCAGCAGAGCCACGGGGAGAGGCCAAGTGGCCCCAAGGACTCCTGGCAAGCCCTGAGGAGCAAACAATCCTCCTGAGCTGGGTCAGGAGCCTCTCGGGGCCGGGCTGGCACAGCCTCAGCTCCCAGAGCCCGATCCCACTGGTTCACAGGGAGCTCAGCACCCAGTCCAGCTGGCCCCAGCTTCAGAGCATCCCCGAGCCCCAGTGGCTCCTGGAGGTCCCACATCTGCTCCCAGCCCCCAAACAGCACCCAGGGCACCCAGCCCCCGAGCTCCTGTCCTGGGCACAGGGCTGGCACAGGCTCCAGCTGGCCCGGGCAGCCCTTGGGGCAGGGTTTGTTCAGCTCCTGGCTGGCCCTGCCAGTCACACTCGGCCCTTATATAATCCATGAGCAATGCCAGTGCCCGGGTGGCACTGCCAGCAGCCAGCCTGGGGAGGGGACAAAGCTGAGCTCCAGGGCCACCCCAGCAGCAAAAATACATTTCCAGCCTTATTTATCCTCTGCTCGTGGCACAGGAAAAAAAAACCTGGGGAGATCAAAGCAGGCTCGCGCTTATTTCAGCCTCTGAGAACTCCGTTACATTTTTGGTTGTGTGACTTCGCCCATGCCTCCCTCGCCAGAGGCAGCTGGGGCAGAGGTGGTCAGGGCATCACCTGCTCCCACCCTCCCCCCTCCCTCGGCCCGTTTTTCCCAGCTTTCTGCTGCAGGGAGCAGAACCAGGAGCAGCAGCCTAGAGCAGACCTCGGGAAATTTGCATTTTATCGATATTCCCACTCCGGGGAGATCAGCCAAGGAAACTGCACAAGGTTCCAGAAAGGACCAGAGGACGTTACAAAGTTACCTTTAAAGTTGCTTGGAATTTTGGGAAACGGGGGAGTTTTTCATTAAAAACATTAAAAAAACCCCCAAAGCAAACCTAACCTGTGCACAACTCAGCTCTTCACCCAAACTGCCTCTAAACCCGGATTTGAATAAAAACGTGATAAGGTTTTATAGGGAAAACAGACGGGATTACATCAGGAAAAGCCTCTCGCTCCTGAGAAAACGAGGGTTCAGGGAGCTGCCACAGCCTCCAAGCAGCCCTGTGCTGCTCCAAAGCCAGGGAGTGAACCCCAGCATCCCAGTGGGGAGCCCCGAAGGTGGCAGGGAGAGGATAAATCCCCGGCTGTGCCTCCTGCAGCCCCTCCAGCACCCCCACTCCACTGGCTGTTTGTTTTCCCAATTTCTCCGCAGCAAACCAGGCCAGTCGGAAAGAAAAGGAGTAAAAAACAGAGGGGAGGGAAGGAGGGAGGGAGGGAAGGAGGGGGAATTAACTCTTTGCCACCGCGCTGTCCATCTCCAGCAGATTCTAATCCTGCCACGGCAAGGTCAGAGTTGAAGCCTGGGGTAAAGGGCTTTGTTTTGTCCTTGGGAATTGCGTGTGAGCAGCGGCAGGTCGGGGCCGCGGGCCGGAGGAGGCAGAGCCGCAGCCCCTGCGCCGGGAGGGAGCCAGCTGCTCTGAACTCCCACACTTCCAGCGCCTCACCCTTGAAACCGCGCGGTTTTCGCTAAACTGTTTCTTTTGTAACGTCCCAAAGTTGCTTTTCAGCTTTCTCCTTCAGCGGCCAGGGATTTAAGAGGAGTTATTTGGGGGCTGGGGAGAGATGAAGCCGTGCTGAAGGAGCTGAGCGCGGCTCGTTCGGCTCCCAAAGGGCGCTGAGCATGGGGAAAGCTCCCCACGAGCCGGCCAGAGGCTGCTGGAGGTGCGGGCTGGGGCCGTCAGCTCCAGAGGAGCCTCTCCCGCCCTGCCCCGGGTGCCAACGCATCCCCAATTCCGTCAGAACCAACTCCAAGAGCCGTAATTGACGGCGCAGGAGCGGATCCCCGCCGGTCCCACGCTCCCCGCGGGCAGAGCGCGCATCCCGTTCCCATGGCAACGCCGCATCCCGCCGGGACGGGAGGGATGGCGTCATCGCCGGGCAGCCAATGGCAGGCCGCCGAGGTGATGTCATGGCCGCGCCCCCCGGCCCCGCCCGGCGGGAGCGACCCCCGGGCCCCGCGCGGGTGGCACCAGCCGGGGACAGCCCCGGCAGCGACCCCGGGGGACACCCCGGGGACAAACCCGCCCCGTCCCGCCGTGACTCCGGGCCCACAGGGCCCCGCACTTCGAGGGTTTTGGCCAAACTTTTGTTTTTCCTCGTTCCTGAGATTTCCCCCCGAGCTCGGACAGAGGCTGGGCGCTGGCACGAGGGGATGCCCTCAGACAGCACAGCCAGGGCAGGGGACAGAACAGGAGCAGGGAAAGGCCCGGTGGCACCAGGAGGGACAGCGGGGTCTGCTCGAGGCTCTGCGGCTCGGCCAGCGCTGCTGGAAAAGGGGAAAGGGAGCAGGGGAGCAGAGACCCTGCCAGGCAGCGCTGGGAGCACCGGGGGGAGCTCAGCAGGGCTCTGTATCACACAGCTGGGTCACAGCACTGTCCCTTGGGTCACACGGCTGGGTCACAGCACTGTCCCTTGGGTCACACGGCTGGGTCACAGCGGTGTCCCCTGAATCACAGCTGGGTCACAGCAGTGTCCCCTGGATCACAGCTGGGTCACAGCACTGTCCCTTGGGTCACACAGCTGGGTCACAGCGGTGTCCCCTGGATCACATGGCTGGGTCACAGCAGTGTCCCCTGGATCACAGCTGGGTCACAGCACTGTCCCCTGGATCACAGCTGGGTCACAGCAGTGTCCCCTCCCTGCTGCCCTGCCTGGCAGGGACACGGTGACTCAAAGGGTGACTCACCCCCGAGCCCAGCCAGGACGGAACGCTTGGTTCACTCGGGCTTTACATTAACCCCGGCTCCTAAAGGCCTTTCCAGGGAGGGCTCCGTGCCCCGCTCCAGGGAGGGAACCCCGGCGGCCCCGGGTGGCCCTGAGGCGGTGCCAGCAGCGGTGTCACGGCTGTCCTTGCCCGGCTCACCTGCTCCAACAGCTCACGTCACTCCCGCTGTTGCCAAAACTGCGGCTCGGCCGCTCCCGAGGGAGAGCAGGAAAAGCCGGCCGGGCACAGGGGACGGGCGGTGCCACCCAACCCCTTCGGCCACCCCGGGGGACAGAACGGTGGCACCTGGAGCTACTTCTCGCCGGCAGTGCGGGTGGGCACGGCCGGGAAGGCGCTCAGAGGAGACCCCGAGGGGAGGCAGAGCCCGGAGCCGGGCCCAGCTCAGCCCCAGAAAGCGCCGCTCATCGGGGCGTCGGCGGTGCAGGGATGTCATCCCCTGGGGACAGCTCCGGGCGGGTTCTCCTCGGCAGCTCCTGTTTATCAAACACCCGGCACGGCACGGGCGGCTCCGGGCGGCTCCGGCTCAGGGAGGGGAGTTCGGCGGCTGGGCTTTGTCCACCCGGCTGAGCCAGAGCCAGAGGCAGAGCCAGAGGCAGAGCCAGAGGCAGAGCCAGAGGCAGAGCCAGAGGCAGAGCCGCTCCCCCAGCTCCTCACCCCAGGAGAGCATTCCCAAGCTCTGCCATTCCAGGCAGCCATGGACTGAGAAGCACCAGGTACCACACCTGGCCCAAGCCTGGCATTTATTTCTGGCAGCAGAGAGGAAAATCCCTTTAGAAACGGGAGTTTGGGATCAAGCACCCATGGCTCAAGCTGCCAAAGGGGCCAGGCCCTCCTGTCCTGCTCCCAGCACAGCTCCAGGATCTCCCTGGCAGCTGTCACAAGTCCCTGTCCCTGCCCTCGAGCACTCCAGAGCCTCGGGAAACACCAGGAGGGACATCTGTCCCTCCCTGTCACAGCCTGCTCCAGAATCAGCCCCCAAGGGCTCTGTCCAGCCTTTGAATGGAGCTGGGAATGGGATGGAATGGAGCTGGGGATGGGATGGAATAGAGCTGGGGATGGGATGGAATAGAGCTGGGGATGGGATGGGGATGGGATGGGATAGAGCTGGGGATGGGATGGGGATGGGATGGAATGGAGCTGGGGATGGGGATGGGAGGGAATGGAGCTGGGGATGGGATGGGATGGAGCTGGGGATGGGATGGGGATGGGATGGAATGGGGATGGGGATGGGATGGAATGGGGATGGGAATGGGATGGAGCCCTCCAGGCCTTCCCCAGCACATCCCACCTGCTGAGCACAGGGTTCTGCCACAATTGCCAGTTTGGGAAGAGGTTTGGGGTTGGATCAGAGGATGAGAACATTCATGATACCAAGGCTGGCCAGCCACAAAAACCAGAGTGTCACTGTGGATTTCAGGATGACCAACCAACAGCCCTGGTTCTGTGCCAAGAGGAGAGAAGAGCACCTCAGCAGGGCCAGAGCTCCTGCCCAGCCCCAACCAGAATAGAAACCCCAGCAAGTGTTCACTAGCCTCCAATTCCTGGGGTCACTGTGCCACTCTGAACAGGGCAGACAAAGCCAGTGGAGACGGCAGCAGCAGGAATCTCAGTCAGGAGTGTCCAGCTGTGACACAGCAGGAGCAGAGCAGCACAGAAACTGGGATTCCTCCCCAGAGCAGCTCTCCCTGCCCCGAGGCTGCAGCCAGAGCCTCCCTCCTGCTCCACCAGCTCCAACCTGGGGGAAATGGATTTGTAGGAAATTCTTAGAACTTGGCAGAAGGTTTACACAGTGTATATCTGTATGTAAACTTCCAGATAAGAAATGTTGACTTAGAAATGTGGAATAGGACAGATATTGTTGAGAGAGAAACTGAATTAGAAACAAATTCCAAAGGATGGTTTTGTAAAAAAGACTAGGCACTTTGGAGAAATAGAACTATGGAAGATGGATTGTATCAGGACTTATGAGGGGTAATTTTAGATGATTGGTTTTAAAGTATTTGTGGTATGGTGTGGTAAATTTGATAGGTTAAGAAACACTTGTAGTGTTTTGTAATTAGGAAATAGTTAACTTCTGATTGTGATGGTGTGAATTAAAACACTTGTATTGTCTCACCCTTCTCATGAGATTGGAAATGGAACAAAAGTTTTTAAAACACCTCTGTTTCCCCATCTCTGGGTCAGAAAAGAGCTCAGTCCTTCACAAACCCCTCTCCAAACCCAATTTTTCTCACACACAAAGCCTCGCTCACCATCCCCAGAGCCCGGGGAACCCAGGACTGCCCCAGCTCCGACAGCTCTGGCTCCTCCCTCGCCTGCCATCCCCAGAGCCGGGGAAGGAGAGGATTTGTCAGCCCTGGTCCTGCCCGACAGGTTTGCTCTGCTGCCCTGAACCCCCGGGCGTGCCGGGGCACAGCCAGAGGGGATTGGGATGGGCTGCAGGAGCCATGGGGATCATGCACTGCAGGGTCCATTGGGATGGCTCATTAACATCTCATTTGAATATTCAGAGCTGTGGCCCCGGGGAAGCCCCTGGGCTGCAGGAGCAATTTGGGACGGTGGGCTGGCTGCAGGAGCCTTTGGGATGGTGGGCTGCCTGCAGGAGCCATTTGGGATGGTGGGCTGCCTGCAGGAGCCATTTGGGATGGTGGGCTGCCTGCAGGAGCCATTTGGGATGGTGGGCTGCCTGCAGGAGCCATTTGGGAGGGTGGGCTGGCTGCAGGAGCCATTGGGATGGTGGGCTGGCTGCAGGAGCCATTGGGATGGTGGGCTGGCTGCAGGAGCACTGGAGCAGCTGCAGAGCTCTCCCAGGGCAGCCCCACACCCCCAGCTCGTATTTCTGACTGAGCAAAGCCTCGTGCTCCCCATAAATGTCAGATAAATCACCTGTGGGCATTCCCCTCCCGGCACAAGCAGCCGCAGCTCTCTCATGGAGACACCGACACAATTCCGGAGTGATTTTCCTCCCCTGCCCAGAGTGGGTGAGGATACCAAAGGAAGGGGCAAGGACAACGCCCAGAACTCCAAAGTTTAGCTGTGCCCACCTCACCTGCAGGTGTCCTGAAGGGAAAAAGCCTCTGTGGCCACTCAGAGCTGGCCTGGCTCACAGCAGCAGCACTCGGGGGCTTTGGGAGGAAGGGAGGAGGGCAAGGACAAGGACAATGCACGGCTTTGCACCCAAATGGGGAATTCCGGTGGCCCCCAGGGAGAGCCAAGGGGCTGTGAGAGCTGAGAGCTCCGGGAGGGCTCAGTGACCCTGCCCCACCATCCCCTCCTGGATCGCTGGGCCAGGACTGGAATCACAGCTCTGGACTTTGGCAAAGCCCTTGGAGCTGTCCCCTCCTGGCCAGCCTGTCCCAAAATCCCCGACCCGAGGGGCCAGGCTGCCCTCCCAACGCTCCCAGCACCCCTGGGATGGATCATCCCCCCTGCTGCTGTCCCTGGAGCTCAGCTCTGCTTTCCAGAACACTTCGGGAAGAGCCGCAGCTCCTTTCGCACCCATGAGTCACCTCCTCCCGCATCGATCAGGAATTTCTAAAAATAAACCCAGATAATGATCTCAGGCTCAGGTGCTGGCTCCCAGGCAAGGAGAGCCAAGAAAAAGCCGGGGCTGTGCTCCAGAACATCACCCCACGTCTTGACTCAGGGCTTGGGTATGGACTGACAGCCACAGACACCCTCTGGGGATTTCCTGCACGGGATCTGGGGCGAGAACGGAATAATCCCAAGTAGAAGAACAAAAAATAAGAGAAAGAACAAAATAATCCCAAGAAGAAAGACAAAATAATCCCAAGAAGAAGAACCAAAAATAAGGGGACAAACAAAATAATCCCAAAAAGAAGAACAAAATAACCCCAAGTAGAAGAACCAAAAATAAGAGGAAGAACAAAATAATCCCAAAAGCATCTCAAGCCCTGCACCTATCAGTGACGGGGTGAGGAAGAGTCAGGGCACATTCCTGAGCCCTCTGTGTGCCAAAGTCCCCAAAAATCCCAGCTGGGAGCACTTCCCCCAGTGGGGCACCTCGGCTTTGGGATCCTGGAGCTGCCACCACATCTCCAGGTGGATCCCCACAGACACAACCCAAAAATTAAACAAAACCCAAGCCCCCAAAGCCCCTCCAGCTCCAGGGGCTTCCCTCAGGTGCCTGCTCTGAATATTCAAATGAGATGTTAATGAGCATTGATATTCAAATTAGGGTCTCTGGAGGGATCAAGGTGATTTTGGGGCGACTTTTTGGGGCGTTGGGGATGGGATTTTGGGGGCCCTGGAGGTGAAATAAAAGGGGTGGGACCATCCTAAGTATGCAAATGAGATGCTAATAATGCTGGATATGCAAATTATGGCCTCCGGAACTATAAGGAGTCTCTGGAGGAGTTTTTTCCTTTTTTCCTAGATTTTTTTTTCTAGATTTTTCCTGTTGCCCTAGAGGGCAACACCTGGGACGAGATCTGAAGGACTCTGGAAGACTCTGACCCATGACTCCCTTAAATCTGTGAGGTGGCCACCAAAAAATCCCCATCTCCGAGCCTGGCCAGCCCCATCCCACCTGAGCTGATCCCTCACTCTCTTCCCCCAAAATCCCTCCCCAGGCCCCAGAGGTGCTGCCCACTCCCTTCACTGCTCCAACTTCCACAGCAGGATTCCCACAGACCCCAGGGAATCTGATTTTCCCTCTCACAGAAAGCTCCCAGCAAGCAGCAGCTCCAATTTTAGCTTCAACCCCAGAAGTTAAACAAAAAGAACCTCAGAGTGGATTCTTGGGCGATTTGGGGTTTTTGTCTTTCAAACATTGTGGTTTGGAGCTCCTGGCTGGATTTGCACATCCCCAGTGCTCCTCCAGCCATGCCAGGGAAACCTCTCAGGGAAACCTCTCCCAGATTTCCACTCCAGCCGGTCCCCAAAGGTGACAAAGTCACAGCAGCACAGGGAAAGCTCCAAGGGGAACACCCAGGGGACAGCAGAGCTGGGGTGCAGGGGGTGGATATTGCTCAGGAGAGCAGGAAAGAGGCTTCTCCATCAGGATCCACACCGGAAACCCTGGAATGCTTTGGGCTGGGTGACCTCAAAGCTCAGCTCTTCCACAGCCAGGGACACTTCCACTTCTCCCAGTGCTCCGAGCCCATCCAACCAAACTCCCCCTTTTCCCGCATCCCAGCACCTCCAGCGGGAAGCAGAGCCCTCCCAAACACTCGGAGTAGAGCTGAGGACTCCCTCAGCTTTGTCCTGTCCCCTCTCCCAGCCCGGGAGCCCCGGCTGGGGAGCGCCCGTGCCTGGCACTGCCCTAAGCCGGCAGATTAACCCCGGGGCCGTGCGGCCGTGTCACCGCGATTCAATCAGATTTACCGCCCCCCTCCCCTGCTCCCGGCCCTTTCCCCGCAGGAATTCTACTGGCTGGGCAAGGGGAAGGGCTGATCTCGTCACCGAGAGGAGGGAAATCAGGAAATGCTTCATTCTCCACTCGGAATAATCCTCCCTGAAATCCTCGGCTGGGTCTAGGACTGGCTTTGCCAGGCTGGGGTCACGCTGGGGCCGATGCCAGCCCTGGGCATCCCTGGGGCTCCTTTGGGGCACGGGGTGAGCGCTGAGGGAGGGTTAAATCCGAAGCCATGGGAATCACCACCTTCGCCTGGGGCGCTGGTTAATTAGCGGGCGCTAATTAACATTTGAATCCCCGCTCGGATGTGTTTTCAGCCTAAACCAAGGAGATAAATTTGGGTTTCTCAGTGCTCTTTCAGCACCTGAGCCCAAAGCCACAACAACCCCTTCACCACAATAACCACAGGAGCGCCCTCCCCTCTCCGGGAGAACATTCCTGCAGTTTCCACACCCACGTCCCCGGCAGCGGGCAGCCAGCCTCCCAATTACCGCAATTAACGTTATGGGTATTAATAAGGCAGCCCGGGTTTCCTAACAGGGAAACCTGCAGGGGCTTGTTGGAGGAACAAGGAGCCCCGGGCGATTTTTGGGGGCGGACGGGGGAATAATTGGAATTACAGGATGAGACCGCGGGGTCTCCAGAGATCTTGGAAGCAAATCCTGGTGTGGGGAGAGGTGGGACGACCACGAGTGTCCTCCCCATCCCAGGAAGCTCCTGCAGAGCCGGAACCGGGAAGGCAAAGCTCTATTTCCAGCATGGAATTTTCCAGGGGGATTTCTGTGATTTGTTTTCCCAGAATTTATGGGGCCACCCGTTCCCAACATAACCCGGGTCCTGCTCCAGGACGAGTGCAGGGAGCCAGGGAATATGAATATTTCCTCCTCCTGGGGCCAGGAGCAGCTCCTCCTGCTCCCTTTGCAGCCCGGGAAGCTTCAATCCGCCTTTCTGGGGTTTTTTGAGGCAGGGTGGCTGCAGGTGTGAAAGGCACCGTTCCCTCCAAGCCCTGCCCTGCCTCCCCTCTTTCCCAACACTTCACCGCCTATTTTCCTTTTCCAAGCACCAGAGAAAAGGCTCGGGAGCAAGACCAGACACAGAGAGAGGAAGCAGCAGCTTCCTTCCCCGTGCAAGGGCAATTTTCCCAGGTGTTACACAAGGCACCCGTTCCCACCCCAAACTCCGGCATCGGGATCGCTCCACCCTCCCCGGAGCCCGCACACCTCGGGCAGCCCCTGGCTGGAAATGCCCATCCCGGGCAGAAATTCCAGCCCAAAGGAGTTTTCCTGCAGGCAGGGAGCTGCCATCTCTCCAATCCCAGGTGGGATTCCCTGCTCACCCCCCGGGCCAGGCATTTACATCCCATTTTATATGGAAAGCACTAAAATGCCATCACACCTTTTAAAACAGATATTTCCACCTCGCTGAAGCCCAGGCCCTGCCTCTGCCACCCCCTCCCTGCCAGGCTCTGCCATCAGGCCTCGAATTTTAATTGAAAAAACGTGATTTAGGTTAATTGGCAGCAGATGAGTTACAGGGCTCAAAAGCAGGGGAACATTTGATCCAGCACATTTATGGCAGCAGGGACTTGACCATCCCAGGTTTTACATCCCCCTCACAGCCCCACTGCCAAAACAGCTCAGCTGGCCAAAAAAAAAAGAAAGTAATTAGTGTTTAATTTCTTAACAATTTTTTTTTTACCTTCCTTTTAATTGCTCCACATAAAACTGTCCTAGAATTTTACAGCCTGGCCCAGTCCTCATTGCTGGTTTTAATTAGGCTGGGGCAGGGCTGGCACTTAATTTGGAGAGGGGGAGGACGTCAGACCATGCTTGGGGAAGGTTTTGTTGTTCCAAGCACCCCAAAAACATCAGAGGGAGCAGGAGCTGGGGTGTCTCATCCTGCTCCTGGCTCCAAGAAATCTCTGGTGGCAGGGAGCAGAGCCCTCTGCCAGCACAATTTCCTCTCCTTGAGAGCAACCAAAGCTTAGAGGGAAAATGAGCTTAGGTGGGAGCAGCTTTGGGGTAATTCCCATTCCTGGGGGATTGGGGCTCCCAGCCCTTAATCAGAGAGGGGCTCTGGCACCCCACAGAGCACCAGCAACAGCACCCCAAACACTCCCAGCCCGGAGGAGCAGCCAGGGAGTCCCTTGCAGGACATCAGAATTCCTGGCCCAGGCAGCGAGGGTTGATGTTTGTGTTTGGGAGGCAAACCCATAAATCCGTGGATTTCCCCTGCACCCAGGCTGGGTTTCCTGGCAGGAAGGCCAGGCTGCTTCTCCAGCTGCTCACCCAGGAAGGTCCCACCCTCCCCTGGCTGGGTTTGCTGCGAGCAGCTCGGGGCTGGGGGACCCAAAGGCCTTTGAGGGAAATATTCCTCAGGAACTCCAAAAATTCCCCTAATCACAATTAGGTTTCTCTGAAGCCTTTTCTACTCTGAGCTGAACAATCCTTAACTCCAGCTCTTCCGAGTGTAATCCAGAGGAACGCTGAGAGGGAAAATGAGTCACCTTCATGGCAAAATGGGCAGAGAGGTACCATGGATAGGAAACGGGAAACAGGGAAAAGAAACCTCCAAGGGAATGATCCGGGGGAAAGCCAGCCTCTCCCATCACCTTCCCTCCACATCCCAGTGCTGGCAGATCCCTGGGTCTGCCCCTGCGTGGAGAGGCAGCCCCAGTGCCCAGCAATGGATCCATGCAGGATTCCCTGCTGGAACTGTGCTGGGAAAGGAGGGCACAGTGGGGGCAAGGTCTAAAGACAAGGTGGGGATCAGCCACAGCTCGAGGTCAACCCTGGAAACCTTTTCCAACCTAAATGGTCCTGGCAGAAACTTCCAGTCACCCTGGCTGCTCCCAAGTAACGATTGTGAATCCATGCTCATGAGGCCACTGTGCTTTTTATATGACAGGACCGTTCTTTTTGTTAAGTAATGTTCTAAATCCTAAAAAACCAATTATCATAAATGGGTATTTCCACTACATAAATATCCCTTTTATGCTCTATTTCCACAGGGCACCTTACAGGGTAGGAGGGAACAGAATCCAGGGACAATTAACAACAGGATTTTAGGGGAAATAATTTGCATTTCAATGGCTTTTGGAGCAGGAGGGATGGCAGTGGTTGCCAGAGGCTGGAAAGGGAAGAGGGGAAAACTTTCCTGCAAAATAAAGGTGTTAAACTCCTGGGCTGGCTTTGTTAGGACAGGAGTGTCTCAAGGTTTCCTGGACAATCCAAGGCATCCCCAAAATCCCCCGGACACGTGGCAAATGCAGAACAACATCCAGCACTCAGGGAGCCAGTGGGGTTTATTAAATGCAGTTTAATTGTCTCTGAGGATGACATTCCCCTCACGGTGACATCCCCCTCGCTGAGGTTTGCCTTGCCCCCATTCCTGCGCCTGCTTCCCGGTCCCACCTGGACTGGGATCCACTGGGATGCTCCAGGTGAGGCTGAAGGACCCTCCTGAGGCCACCCAGCACAGGGTGAGCCTCACCAGACAGTCTGAAAGCCCAGCACAGCTCAGCTCCTGCTCTTCCAAAGGCTCCAGCTCCCACGGCAGCTCCAGCATCCTCAGGAAACACCCAAAGCCCCAAAAAACAGCAAAAAAAGTGCAGGGGGGTAAAAATAAAGACCAAAAAAAAATCCACTGGAAGGCAGGCAAGCACTTGGTCCTTGCCAGTGCTTGACCCAAAAGCTCTTCACCATCATCCATCCATCCATCCATCCACGGCCAGGATCCAAAAGGGTAATTCCCAAAGCCCAGCAGAAAGCTGCTAATTAATCAGTCAGTTCCACGTGGGAGCAGCTCAGCTCCTGCAGGGGATGTGAGCCCAGCCAGGCTGGGTCTGGAGCTGGGTTTAGGTCTGGAGCTCAGGGATGAGCCTCTCCCAGCCCTGACGCGCCATCACTGCCAGGGGAGCTGCTGGTCCCTGCTGGCCCTGAGCTCCAGCTGCAGTGTCCATCCTTGGAGCTGCTCCTCTGTCCTGGCTGTCCCTCTGTCCCGGCTGTCCCTCTGTCCCTCACCCCGAGCCTTCAGTGCAGACCCTGCGAAGGAAAAGCAGCGTTAACAGGCAGGGGTGGAGCAGGGGCTGATCCTCCCTCGGCACCAAATCCAAGCTTTGCAGTGATGTGGGAAGGAGGAGATGCAGCAGCAGCCCCAGCCCCTTCTCCTCCTTTCCCCCAGCCTCTCCCGTGCACTCCCACACGCTGCTGGGAAGCACAGCTGGGAGCAGCTGTAAATCCTCCTGCCTGCCCCAGCACCTCCTGCCCCTCAGGCACCACGGAGCTCTGCAGGGCACTGACCCCGAATTCCCAAATTCCCAGGGGCTGGGGAGCACAGACCAGCGGGATCTGGGACGGGCAGGAAGGTAAAACACTGCTGGTGGCACCCCTGAGGCACCTCCTGAGCTCTGCAGGGCACTGACCCCAAATTCCCGGGGCTGGGGAGGACTGCAGGTGACTGGGGATCACTGCAGGTCACTGGGGAGCACTGCAGGTCACTGGGGAGCACTGGGGATCACTGCAGGTGACTGGGGATCGCTGCAGGTCACTGGGGATCACTGCAGGTCACTGGGGATCGCTGCAGGTCACTGGGGATCACTGGGGATCACTGCAGGTCACTGGGGATCGCTGCAGGTCACTGGGGATCGCTGCACAGTGGGATCTGGGACAGGCAGAGAGCTCAAACATCCCAGAGATACCCAGCGCCCCCTAAGAAGGTCCAGAGACACCTCCTGAGCATCACTGGGCTTTGCAGGGCACCGACCCCAAATTCCCAGGCTCTGGGCACCTGTGCAGGGCAGGACGTGCGACAGCCAGGGACACCGGTGACAGCCCAGAGGCACCCAGTGCCCGAGAGAACACCCAGAGGGCCCAACCCCTCGGCCGGCAGCTCACATCCCCTCAGGGGGTCAGGGAGCTGCAGCAGGGCCTGGGGGTGCAGCCGGGGGTGTCCCAGCCCTGCGGGCGCGGCCGGCCCGGTTTGCGCAGGGAGCGGCCGGGCACAGCCGCGTTTGAAGGCGCCGCGCCCGCAGCGATCAGAGGCGCGGGCGGCGATAGCGCAGCCCGGGGCGGCTCTGATCTGTTATCTCGGCTCCCACCGCGGGGAACACCCGCACTTCAAAGGCGCTTCCTGCCGCCTCCACCCCGGAGGAGCCTTCGGGCAGCTCGGGATGCGGCCGGAGCTCCGCGGGGATGGGCACGGAGCGCCGGCACTGCGGGCAGGGACACACCGGCAGCGATGTCCCCTGCTTGTCCTGGGGACATCACAGCACTGCGGGCAGGGACACACCGGCAGCGATGTCCCCTGCCTGCCTGTCCTGAGGACATCACAGCACTGCGGGCAGGGACACACCGGGAGTGATGTCCCCTGCCTGCCTGTCCTGGGGACATCAGCACGTCCTGAGTGTGCGATTTCGGTTCAGTGCCATGGGGGTGCCCCCAGCTGAACCCGCAGGACAGAGCCCTTTGCTTCTCCCCAANTGTCCCCCTGCCTGCCTGTCCTGAGGACATCACAGCACTGCGGGCAGGGACACACCGGGAGTGATGTCCCCTGCCTGCCTGTCCTGGGGACATCAGCACGTCCTGAGTGTGCGATTTCGGTTCAGTGCCATGGGGGTGCCCCCAGCTGAACCCGCAGGACAGAGCCCTTTGCTTCTCCCCAAGGAAGACCCACCCAGACCCCACCGACCTACAGAACCCCACTGCCATAAAAAACCCCATTGCCCTAAAAAACCCCATTGACCTACAAATCCCCACTGCCCCATTGACCTACAGACTCCAGACCTACAAAATCCCACTCCTTCCCCCCAGCGCCCCCCCTCAGAGCCAGGCAGATTTTAGGTGCAGCTGATTTTCTCCCATTCCTCCCACACTCCCCAGGAGGGATCATCTGCTTCCCTGTAGCCCAGCCCGGGAAGGACGAGCAGCACAGCCAGGCCACACACTGCGGGCCACCAGCGGCTCCTGGCCACCAGCCCTGGGGTTGTGTCCTCTCCACGAGCCCCCACAACATCCCGGGAGAGCAGGGGTGGAAGGAGGGCTCAGCAGCATCCCGGCCAGAAGAGAGGATGCACCCCGAGGCACCAGAGGAGGTGCTGAGCCTGCAGCAGGAACAGGACCTGCACATTTTGGGGTCCTGGGATGGGATCTGCCTCTTGCCTCTCCAAACCTTGTTCTCCAGGAGCAGAGCAAAGTGCAGGAATAAAACGGGAATTTTGGCTGTGGAGGGCAGGATGTCCAGAGACAGCGAGAGCACGAACTGTGTGGGCAGCAAAGGCAAACAGGAAAGGGATCCAAGAGGCAGAGACGGGATCCTGGCAGCTCCCACCTCCCTGCTGCTCCCTCAGACCCCTGGCCCTGCTCAGACATGCCCCAATTCCGCTTTTACTGCCGCAGTTCTCTCCGTCCAAAGTGCTGGATTTACAAAAATGCAGCTGGGGAGCCACAGCCCCATTGCAGGAACTGGTCCCAGCAGAGCTGCCTCAGCACTTGGTGCCCTGGCCCTGCACCCACACCCAGGCACGGCCCAGCCTGGCCCCAAAAACCTGCAAAAGGGGAAGGGAAGTCCTGGCAGGTGTGTGTCCATCCCTCCCTGCCTGTGTCCATCCCTCCCTGCGTGGCACACGTGTCCCATCCCACAAGGGGATCCTTCCAGCTCCTTCCTCCCTGCTCCCCCACAGGCAGAACCCCCCAGGCTGGGCCAGCTTGTGTCCCCAGCCTGCCCAGGAGGTGACCTGGGCTGGGAATTTGGGATCCTTAGGAAGAAATCCTCACCACACTGCCTCCTCCACCACCAGCACTGTGGGATGTGCTGCACTACGGAGTCATGGAATGGTCTGGGGGGGAAGGGACCTTAAAATTCATCCAGTGCCACCCCCTGCCACATCCCACTGTCCCAGGCTGCTCCAAGCCTGGCCTTGAACACTTCCAGGGATGGGACAGCTTCTCTGTGGGTTCCTGCGTGCCCTCAGTGCTGTGCCAGGGCTGGAGCAGCCTCACTCCAGGAGGATCTAAACCAGCCTGGAAGGACCAGCTAGGCTCAGGGCAGCTGTGGCCGTGGCAAGGAGCTGCCCTGAGCCTCTCCTCACAGCCCCAGCCCAACTCCCCGGGCCTGTCCTAAGCATTATCCCCAACCCTGCCGAAATCCCAGGCAGAGGGGTGGTTCCAGCCCGGGGCAGAGGGATGGTTCCAGCCCCCGGGCAGGAGGAGAGCTCTGTTCCCAGGCCACCCTGCCACCCTGCTGGGAAGGTGTTAATGAGTAACCTGACCCAGCCGGGCGCGGGCAGCCCCGTGAGTCACCCAGAGCCCGGCTCTGACTCACAGACACCCGGCCCGGCAACCTCTGGGGCAGGGGGATGCTCAGTGCTCAGGGTCAGACGGGATGAGACCCCCCAAACGCTGCCCCTTCAACCCCAAAGTAGCCCAGGGTGGTGGAGAGCTCCCCTGAGATGGGATCCCACACAAACCCCAGAGGTGTGGGAGGACCTGCAGGAAGGAGCCCAGGACCCCCCAGCAGCACACACAGACCTGGAAGGGGTGGCTGTGCTGTGCCAGGGGATGGTCCAGGGGCCATCCAGGGATGGCCCAGGTGAGTCCTGGCTCATTCCCAGAGGGACACACTCGGAGCGTGGCACCCGCTGCTCCCAGCTCCATCTGCAGCTTCCCCCTCAAACTCCAGCCCTGACCAACCCCCCAAACCTGAGCACAGGTGGAAGCCTAAAAATAGAACTTCTCACCCCCCCAGGCACGCCCCTAGGGACTTTCTTGTTGACACACTCCAACCTGTTCTGCCTCCTGCTCTTTCGAGCAATTTCCCCTCCCTCCCCGCAGGAAAGGCCACCCTGGCTCCTGTGTGTCACCTGGGGCCTGACAGGCAGGGCCAGGAATGAAGAAAGTCCCATTCTCCCTCATTTTTGCAGCAGGGTGATAAGCACGGGGTGACATCAGGCTGGGCCAGCCCACGCTGTCCTGGGTTTCAGGAAGGCTCTGGCACCTGCTGACAGTTCTGGGTCATTTATTAAAGTGTCCCCACAATGACAAAGCCCTGCCAGGCTGAGGGATGGGCCTGAGCCATGCAGTGACACTCCCTGAGCAGAGCTCTGCTGATTTCCCAGCATTTCTGCTTTCCCTGCTGGAATTCCAGAGCCCCCCGTGGTGGGCAGGCAGGAGCTGGGCAGCTCCCCTTGGTTTCTGCCAGCAGCAGGAGCTCCTGGGGTCCCATGTGAGCCCTGGGGGGCTCTGTCCCCTCCTCTCCAACAGGAGATCTGCATTTGCTGCAGGGGAGGTGGAGCAGGTGATGCCTCAGGTTTGGCTTTTCTATTTCTCAGATTCTGTGCTGCTTTAGTGTGTGGGTCTGAGCTCCATATCAGGGCATGGTGAGCTCTCTGCACAGAGCAGGGAGACAAAACAATTCCTGCTCCAGCTGGGGACCAAGGACAAATTATCCAAATCTCAGCCCAAGAGCACAAACAATGTGGGCTGAAGAGAGAAAAACAAGCAGGATGGGAGTGCAGCAGCTAAAGCTGGAATTGGACAATGAACTCCAAGGTGCAAATGGAGCAGAACTGATCCCAGTGACAGAGCCCGTGCCCGGGCTGCATTTTGTGCCCATTTTGGTTCATCTTGGGTGCAGCCCTGGCTGGGCTCTTGTGCTGCCCAAGGTGGATCCATGGAGGAAATCCTTTGAATAAATCCCTGCTTGATTCTTTAGCTCTGTCCAGCCTCTGTTCTAGCTCAAGGCATCCCAGGGATGCTCTGAGGCACCCCCTGCACCCACAGAGGCGAGCAGGGATTGGATCCCCAGGATAAAAGGGATTACTCCTCATCCCACACCTGTCTCCACAAACTGCTCCCAGGGTGGGAAGAGCTGCAACCCCTCCGTGTTTGTCCCCAGGGAGGGGATGGGGTTGGCTGTGCATCCCACAGGATCCCATCCCAGAGATCAGCTCTGCTCCCCACGGCCTGGGGATGTCCCAGATCCACACATCTGGGTCAAGGTGTTCTCTGGAAAGCTTTGGATCAGGGAGTGACATCAAACAAGGGTGCAAAAGCCACACTGGAGTCCTGGCCTGTCCCCACCCCCTGTCCTTGGAGGTGGGAGGGAGGGAAGGAGGAAAACCCATCCGGCTGCGTGTTGATTTCCCAGCTCTGAGCTGATTTCCAGCCCGGGGATTACCCATTTAAGCAGTGTTTTTTCCTGTGTTGACCCTAAGCTGATTAATTCTCTGTGCCCCCCCTTCTCCTCTCTCTCTCTCTTCCTCCCATCCATGGAAAAGCAGGGAATGAAATCCCAGGGGAAGGAGCCAAGGCAGAGCTGGATGCAGTGTGAGCAGAGCAGAGGGAGACACTCCCCCAGCCTGGTGAGATCCTGCCTCCCTGCAGAGTTTCCAACCACCACAATCTTTATCTTCTTATCCCAAGGGATCCGATATCCCTGAGGGAAGGCAGAAATCTCCCTGCCCATGACCCCGGCGGGTCATGGTGAGGCCCAGCAGCACCAGCATCGCTCTCCCAGTGCACTGGAAATTGCTGGTCCTGGAGATGCTGGTGGGACTCATCCAAGAGCAGCCAAACCTGCCCTGGCACGATCCAGGAATCTCCTTTCCCAAGTGCTATTCCAGGAATCTCCTTTACCAAGTGCTATCACTCCCCTGGAGCCCTGGGATGCTCCAGGGTTTGCTCCTTAAAGGAGGAATTTCAGGAGGAGGAATTTTGGAGGCTCAGGATGGGGGGATGCAAAAACCACAACCCTTGGGGAGCCCCCAGGGCACCTCCATCCCAATTCCCAGAGAATTCCCAAAGCACAGGGCAAAGCCAGGTGTGCCAGGGCACCTCTCCCACCCTGGCACGGCAGGAAAGCCAGAACACACCCATCCCTATAAAAAGATAATGACAGAAGCCAGCAGCAGGGAAATTAGCACAGCAAAACTCTGCTTAATTCCCACCTGGAGTTCTCCAAAATTCCCTCTCAGCTGCAGTGAGAAGGGCCTGGGGTCAGGATTAGGGGCTGAGAAAATTCAGGACTCACCTGGAATTTGGGGCTCTTTGTCCCTTTTGGGTGCCTGGAACTGGAGAGAGGCACCAAAAACCCTCCAGGAGCACAGAGCAGGGCAGGGCTCAAGCCACGATCACTGGTGAGGCCTAAAGGGGGAATTTTAAAAGTGATTCCTTGTAAATTACTGCTCTTTAAGTGGAGCAGAAAACTGGGATAAAACATGGATAAAACAGTGCTAAAATATGGATAAAACATGGCTAGAACATGAGTAAAATGAAGATAGAAACAGATAAAACAGATAAAAAATAGATAAAACACAGACAGAAATGGATAAAACATGGATAAAACAGACAAAATATGGATAAAACACAGACAAAATATGGATAAAACACAGACAAAATATGGATAAAACATGGATAAAACAGATAAAATACGAATAAAACATGGGTGAAACATGGATAAAATATGGATAGAACATGAGTAAAACGAAGATAAAAACAGATAAAACATAAAAAATAGACTAAAACATAGATAAAACACAGATAAAATATGGATAAAACATGGGTAAAACATAGAAAAAAACAGATTAAAAATGGATAAAACAGAAAAAAAGGGTTAACATAGATAAAACAGATAAAAACAGATAAAACATGGATAGAACACAGATAAAAAACAGATAGAACATGGATAAAACAGCTAAAATATGGATAAAACACAAATAAAAATTGATAAAACAAGGATAAAATAAGGATAAAACACAGATAAAAACAGATAAAACATTGCTAAAACATGGATAACACACGGACAAAACACAAATAAAAACCAGAGTCCAGCCCAAGGACACGCAGCCAAAGGATCAAAGAACCTCAAACCCAGATCCCAAACCCCTCCTCACTGGACAGGACCTGGGAAAATCCTTCACCCCACCTGGATCCCATCCCAAGCTCTCCCCATTCCCCCCTGATCCCAGCATGGGTTCCACACCTCCCACCCTGCAGGGAGCCAAAGGCAAAGGGGAAAGCGCAAGGAAAAGCGCTTTGTTCCCTTCAGGTTCGTCCAAAGTGGGTTACAACAAGTCCTCCAAAACTAATTCTGGTGGATTTGAGGGGGAAAAAGGAGGTTTTATTCCACACCCACTCCACTGATCCCGCTGGGAGCGAAACTCAGCCGCGCGTGGCCGTGTTTGGGCTGGCTCATGGATCATCCCAACACCCACCAGGATGAGACAACGTGGGATTCCCGGATTCAAACCCATCCCTGGGATTGGGAAGGGTCACAGAGAGGGTTTGGTGACCCCCAAAATCCCCCGGGGCCGTTCCCAGCAGGAGGGGAAGCCACGCACTGACCCCGGAGGAGGGCACGGAGCAATGCTCTCCCAGCCGAGCCCATCCCAGAATTCAGCAGGAATTTTTTGAAGTTGTCGCTGGCTGACAAACACCAGTGGGCTGAAACCTAAACTGGATGCAGGAATATAAAAATGTAGGTCAGGGAAAAAAGCCCCAGAGTGAAAAGCTCCTTGCTCCTCCTGCAGTGCCATCCCAGGGGAAAAGCTTGGGAAGGGCAGGGAGGGAAGAGCACCTGGAAAAGGGCTCAGCCCTGGGGGTTCTGTGGGGCACAGGAGCCTCAGCCACGGGCACACGCTGCCTTGGTGTCACTTCCAAGGGTTTCCCTGTTATTCCAGGATTTCTGCTGTTCAGTTTGAGGCACAGAGCCACCTCCCATCATCCCAGATCACACTGACCCCATCATCCCGGCGCCCCGGGGCAGCAAGGAGGGGAGAACCCAAGGGCAGCGACTTCCCCACACAATCCCCATTTTCCCCACACAATCCCCATTTTCCCCACACAGTCCCCATTTTCCCCACACAGTCCCCATTTCCCCACACAATCCCCATTTTCCCCACATAGTCCCCATTTCCCCACACAGTCCTCTTTCCTCACACAATCCCCATTTCCCCTAACAATCCCGGGATAATTCCTGTTGGAAAAGCCCCCTCAGTTCCTCCCACGACCCCAGCGCTGCCGAGGCCACCACAAAGCCCTGTCCCCAAGCAGGGCAGTGCTCCTACCCCTCCAAGAGCACCCCGAGGTTTGATCCCAAAATCTCCGTGAGTTTCAGATCCCATGGAAAGCCCCCAAATTCCCCAGGGCCAAACAGGTTTGCACAGGACAGGGATGAAGCCAAGGATTTGTCACCCAGTCCCAAGAGATCTTTTGGGTAATTCCCAACCCCTTCATCACATCCTTCACCAGTGTCTCCTTCCCCTCACTGACATCAATGTAAGATCCACCTGGAGCTGGATTTTGGGAGAAAATCCCACCTTCCTGCAGGACTGGGTGCTCCCAGCGCTCTCAGCTGGGGAACAGCTGATCCCTTTTCAACACCTCCACATATCCCAGAGTAATTTACAGAGCTCATTTCCCCAGCACCCCGAGCTCAGCACCCGCCTGCACTGGGAGTTTTGTTTGCTTTAATTGAGGGGGGAAAATAAACCTGGAAAAAAGCAAAGCTCCTCTCCCAAGCCCCTGGTTTCATTTTCCAGCTGCCCTGATTTATTGATTGGCCCATTCCCTTTTAATGGGCTCTCCCTGCCACAGCCTGGGGGTTTCCTGCAGGGCAGGGATTTGGGGGGTCCTGCCATGCCCAGAGAGTTCATTCCCAACAGCATCCACTGGATTTGAGGAGGAAAGTTGGGTGCAGCTGCATCCCTGCTGGATCCTGCTGCACCCTCCATCCCTAGCCCTGCTCGTCCCCCTTCCCAACACCTTCCAGCTCTCTTCCAGCTCCCACATTCCCCCAACAAAAGCCACTCTACAGCAAAGCAAGATTCCAAGGGAGATATTTTCTCAGGATAACAAAAGGGCTGCGGGCACAAAACCTGATTTTTCCAAGCTACACCCACTTCCCTGCTCCCTCCTTCCTCCTGGCTGTGCTGGTTTATGATTGAAGCCATAAAACTTCAGTGGGAAGTGGAATCTGGGATTTGGGAGGGGAATCTCAAGGGCTGAACAGCTCCATCCCAGCCCCTCCTTAGGGCAGGTGACGGGGAGACCTGGCCAGTGCTGGGGCAAGGAGCCCAGCAGTGCCCAACCTTCCTCCCTCCACTCTCCTCCTCCTTCTCTCCCTTGGGCAGGATCCAGGGCCCGGAGCCTGCAGGGAGAACTCCCAGCGGATGAGATCTGCATCTCCCCTAATTAAATTGTTCCTTTCCCTCTTCCTTAAAGGAGAGGGCTCTGCCCTGCCCAGGCTGCAGCACCAAGCCCAGAGCCTGCCAGGTTTTCCCTCCCAGGCTGGACACCGGAGCTGGAGAAGAGGGAGGCTCCACATCCAGGGGTTGCTCAGAGGAGCTGGAGACCTCTGGAATGGGCAGAGAGGATGGGTGGAAACTCAGGATGGAGACCCGAGTGCAGCCCAGCTCCTCCAGTGCAGCCCAGTTCATCCAGTGCAGCCCAGCTCCCCCAGTGCAGCCCAGCTCCTCCAGTGCAGCCCAACTCCACCAGTGCAGCCCAGCCCAGCTCCCCCAGTGCAGCCCAGCCCAGCTCCCCCAGCGCAGCCCAGCTCCCCCAGTGCAGCCCAGCCCAGTTCATCCAGTGCAGCCCAGCTCCCCCAGTGCAGCCCAGCTGTGCCAGTGCCAGCACTGGGATGCTCAGGGCAGGACTCTGTGGAAGTCAGTATGGGGAACAGCCCCTGTGGTTTCCCAGCTTTGTGGGCTCCTACAGATCGTCCCCAATTCCAAACTGGGATCATCTGGGAGAGAGATCCCAACCCCACCGAAGGTTAAACGCAACAAAAATAAAGGAGGAAAACCGGCCATGGAGCAGCCAATTCCAGCCCAAAGCATTCCAGTTAAACCATCCCACTGAAGGTGGGGATGTCCAACCCGCCCTGGCAGAGGAGGGGGTGCTCCCCCAGCTCCCTCTGGCCCAGTTCCACCAGTTCAGCCTGGTACAGCTGCTGGGAGCCACGTTTGCCGTGGGTTTGGCCTCTCACAATCGGGGCTTTCTGCAATCCTCTCTATCTTGGCCCTGGCTGAGCCCCAGGACAAACACAGCCTACCTGGCCTGGAAGTGCCAGAGGCTCGGAGGCACGATCCCTTTGGATAAACATCCCTGCAAACCCAGCCCTGAGCTGCGGGAACACCGGGAGAACGCTCCGGGTGGAGTGTTTGGGAACACTGGAGCACCGGGAGATGATCTCCCTCCCCCTGCCTGCCCCAGGCTGGCACTTAAAGGGCATTTAAAGGCAAAGCACAAGGAGGAGGAGGAAGAGGATGGCTGAGCCACCTGGGGGCCCAGGACAGGCAGGTTGAGATGTCCCCGTGTCCCTCACACCTCCAGGGTAGGCACGAACGATGCTGGGCAGGCAGGAGAACCACGGCTGGATGCAAAGGGGGATCCAGCCCTCGGAATGGGCACAAAAAGAAAAGGAAAAAGCCCCGAGGAAAGCCCTGCAGGAAAAGCCTCAAGGCAGAAAAAGTTCAGGATTAGGGTCTCACACACTGACCCTGTACCAGGGCTGAGGATGGATTCAGACTGACACAGCAGGGTTAGGTTGGTTATTAGGAAAAATTTCTTCCCTGGGAAGGTGGGGAGGCCCTGAATGGAATTCCCAGAGAAGCTGGGGCTGCCCCTAGATCCCTGCAAGTGCCCAAAGCCAGGCTGGAGCAGCCTGGGACAGTGGAAGGTGTCCCTGCCCATGGCAGGGGTGACACTGCATGAGCTTTGAGGTCCTTCCCAACCCAACCCATTCCAGGATTCCGTGCTCAGCATCTCCAGGATGAATGATCCTGGCTGGAGCACTCCAGTGTGAACAAGGAGCACGGAAAGGATTCCTGCCCAACTGCCCAAGCAGGTGCTGCAATTCCAGCCGTGCCAGCCTTTCCCAAGGCACTGCCCTGCCCCGTTTGCCCCCTCCTTCCCCCCTCTCCCTGCACTCCCTCTCCCTGCCCTCCATCCAGCCTCCAGAGGGTTAACAGGTGTGTTCTCCTGCAGGGCTGGGCTCCCTTCCCTCCCTCCTGCCCCTCTTTTCCCGGCATGGACTTGGAGACCGGAGGCTCTCCAGATTTAATCTCCAAGACAAACACCCTGGAGCTGAGCCTGCTCCATGTGCTCTCAGCCCACGGATCCGGAGGAGCAGGGCCAGCCTCGGGGTCCCCGTGCCAGGGAGGTGGCCCCAGCCTTGCAGCAGGGCTGGTTTGGAGCTGCGAGTGAAGGAATTCCCACCCCGAGAGCCTCTGGGTGGGTTCTGATGGAATGGGAGCAGTGGAGATCCCACAGGGGCCGATGGATGTGGGGAGAGGCAGAAGGTGAACACGAAAACACCAAATGTGGCCCTGAGTGCTGATGCAGTGAAGAACCAGGTGGTTTGTCCCAAAAAGTCACCATTTCATGGCCATTCCTCCTGGGAGGCTGGGAAAAAGCCGGAGGAGGAGGTTTGGGAGCTGCTGGAAGTCACCTGACACAAGGCAGGGGTTTGTGCATGTTCAAGGTCACTGCTGTGACAAAGGTTTAAATGTCACACCAGAGCAGAGCCCAGCATTCCAGGGGGATCCATGGAACACCTGGATGCTCCTGTGGGGAGAGGAAGGAAAACACCTCCAGGCTATGTGGCAAAGGGAGCCTCCCATGAAACACCTCCAGCTTCCAGTGGGAAGTTGGGAGACTGGGATCATTTTCCATGGGGAGTGAGAGAGCAGAGGGTGCCAGCAGGGAGCTGGGCTTAGCCCTGGAGCAACCCCAAAATCTGCCTTCCATCCTTAAAAACTACAGGCAAAAACCAGCTGGGTGGGAATTGGGTCTGCTCTGCACATTTAACTTACTTCACCCTGGGAAATGCATTTTCCTGGGATACTGTGGGACTTCAGGAGGGAAGACCTCCCCCAACCAAACTCAGAACCTCCAGCACAGCCTCAGAACTGAATTAGCTCTGAATGGAGCTTGGATCACCTGGATGTGGGATCTGTCCCCCCCCCAGCTCTAAAATCACTCTCTGAGGATGGTGACTGCATTAATCCCACCCCACACTGATGCTTCCATGAAAAAGGCTCTTCCATAAAACCCGGGGGAGCAATAAAAGTATAAATAGTGCTGCAGGCACCACCAAAGGGGGCCGTTTGAAGTGGATTTATTTTTTCCCTGCACTCTGCGGGGTGGTATTTAAGGATTAAGGGAGGAGGAGGAGGAGGAGGAGGATGAATCCGAGCTGCCCTGTCCAAACACCCCACAGAGCTCTGGTGGTCTCCCAGAGCCAGCCAGGAGCTCCAATGCCCCCAAATTAATGACCTGGCCCCACCTTTCATGTGCCACCCACGGGAAGACATCAAGCATTTCTCCCTGGCTGCAGCCAGGGGCTCCCAGCACTCCAAAATCCCAGCCCGGCTCCCTCCACCCAAACATTTCTCAATATTTGCCTTTGAGATCCCTTTCGATATCAAAAGGTGCCCACAGCCCCGGCCCTGAGCTCGCTGGTGGTCCCGAAATAAGCAGCCAGAGGATCTGAGGCCAGCCAGGGCCAGCTCCCCGTGGGCAGCCACAAACCCTTCAAAGGAGCCGGGGAACAGCCAGGCTCCAGTTCCTGCGGCCACCAAACCCCACCCGGGGCCACTGCTCAAAGTGAGCTCAGTGTGCCCAAACTCCCGGCCAGCAGGGCTGGGCAGGCAGGAGAGGGCACGGAGGGAAAGCCACAGCTCCTGAGCTCCATCCAGGCACGAGCCCAGCGAGTTCCCTGCGCTCCAGCCACGGGAAGAGGATTTCTCCTGCACGGGGCCATTCCCTGCTCACATCCCTGCTCCAGGCCAGGAGAGGGACAAAGGGCACACTGTCCCTTCACTCCCAGCTGGCCAGGAAAGGGGGGACAGCCCAAACAGCTCTGTCACCCCACCAGGGGTGCCTTGGGGACAGAGGGGTCCCCTGCTCACGGAGCCAGAACCTCCTGTGGGTTTTTCCCTCCTCTTTGGGACTGAGCTGCCCCCAGGCTCCAAGAGGGACGGACTGGGGGAGAATGAAGGAATTGTGTCCCCTGCAGCCACAGTGGGGACAAGGACGTGCCACTGGTGTGTGGGATGTCCTGGGATCAGCCCAGCCAGGGAGTCCCACCAGGCAGCATGAGGGAGAGCACCTGGGAGCTGCTGGGAACAGCCCAGGGATGGCAAAACCCCTCAGGTTTTTACTGTCCCCATTAATTAGTGCTGGAGAAGTCGTCAGCACAGCCTTCCCTCTCATCCATGGGTTTGGTTCCTTCCCAAATGTTCACTCCAGCATTTTATTCCTTTGCACCTTCCTCCACTGCCACTGAACTCCCAGAATTTCAACTGCACCAGGATAAAACTCCACCTCCATTTTCTGCTCTACATCATTGTCACACAAATGGGGAAACTGAGGCACAGGGAAGTGACCAAATCCAGAGGATTTCCCTAAATCCAGAAAGGCTGTGGAGGCCATCACTCACCCCTCACTCTCATCCAGGCTGGAATGATGGATCTGTTCTTCCCCAATTCCCACAGGCAGAGTTTTCCTGAGGCTTCACCTCATCCCCTGCACGACAGCAATAATAATCCACCAATTAATTCATTAATTAATCAGCTCCTGCTGCTCCCCCAGCACTTTCTGTCCAGCCAGTTCTCCCCTTTATTTTTGCTCTGGGCAGGAATATTGCCCCTGACACAAACCCTGGCCAGGAGCAGCAGCAGGATCAGGATGGTTATCCTGGATCCCCCATGGGATCAGCCAAGGAACAACATCCCCCCCTCCCAAACTGCTCTGGGAGCCAGGAAATTTTTGATTCCAAGACAACAACAGCCCCAAGCTGCTTTTTCCATTTGGAGCCTTGGGAGCTGCTGCAGGAAGTCTGAGAGGACAGAGGGGACACTTTGTGGTGTTGGAACATCTGCTCTGCAACACCCAGGAGCCCCTTCTGGCCAAAAGCCTCAGGGCTGGAGCATGTGGGGTCTGAAAGAGGCTGCAGCTGCTGGGAAGAGCCTGGCTGAGCTCCTGGCATCCCACAGCATCCCGGGAATCCCAGGGAATGGGCACACGGAGCCCAGGATGCCCGGGAGCCAGGTGGCTCTCCCTGCCTGTTCCCACCCAGAGCGCTGGCAGGTGACAGCCCCAGGTCCTGTTAGCTGGGAAGAGCAGGGAGAGCCCCATTCCTGCCCGGGAATTCCCCAGCTCTGGGCTCTGGAGCTGGGGGGAGCAGGAAAACAGGGATCAGCTCATGCAGAACACCCATCCCTGTGTCCAGGGGGCCTCATCATGGCAAGGCCACCTCCCGTCCCTGCTGGAGCCCCTCCTGTGCCCCAAGCTGCTGATGTCAACAGGATTTGCCACCCTTCAGGCACTGGAATAGCTTGGCAGCACTGGAGGAGTAGGAAAACTCCCTGTCACAAGGCAGAAATCACCCGGAGGTGTCACTGTCCCCTGTCCCTCAGGCTGAGGGATTTCAGTCCTGCCCCAGGGACAGAGCCAGGCCCTTCCCCTCCTCACCTCAGGGAACTCACACGGATTTTTACACTTCCTGCCTGCCAAAGAATTGTGCAGATGTTGGATTCCTGGCAGGGACCTCGCGTGTGCTCCCTGAAGAACTCAGGAAAACTCAGGGAGTGCAGGGACACTTCCCTGTACCCACAGAGCTCCATGCAAGGAACGGGAGCATGGGAGCAGCACCCCAGGGGGAGGCAGAACAAATCCCAAATCCTCCCATCCACGGCATTCCCGACCTGCACTTTGCTTTGCAATGAATTTGGTCCTGGCCTCACACAAGCAGGGATGAGCCAGAGCCAGAGCATCACCTGCAGGGATGAAATCCACCCCATGCCTCAGCAGTGTGGATAATCCCAGAAAAAAACCCTGGAAAGGAGCACAGGCATGGACATGACATTCCCTCACTGCAGGGCAGCCACAAGGATTTAGGAACCATGGGAATGATAAGGGGAGAAGGGTTCCTGGACAAGGCTGACTGGTTTGCATGAGCACAGCTGATTTTCCTGGGAAAACAGCCTGGAAACCACAGGAGAAGCTGTGCAGGGGAGGTTTGAGGAGGTGGTGGGGCTGGAGATGGGCCCTGGGGGATGCTGAGCTGGGATCGGCTGCTGCCAGGGCTCATCCCTCATCCCGCAGCCATTCCAGCAGTGCTGGAATCCCAGCCCCGGGACTCCCAGAGCCGTCGGAAAGGCAGCAAATCCTGATCCTGTCCTGGTGTCAGGCTCTTGGCAAGCACCGTCCCCCCCCCCTCCCCCGGACGCATCCTGTTGGGATCTGGCTTGGGAATTCCAGGAACATCTGCAGCCTCCCTCACCCCAGCTGCGTGTCCATACCTGCAGCGCCCCGCGGAGCCCTCCCACATTCCACAGATCCCACCTCCCACAGATCCCATCCCACCTCCCACAGATCCCATCTGCCACATCCCATCTGCCACATCCCACAGATCCCACCTCCCACAGATCCCATCTGCCACATCCCACAGATCCCACCTCCCACAGATCCCACCTCCCACAGATCCCATCTCACATCCCACAGATCCCACCTCCATAGATCCCATCTCACATCCCACAGATCCCACCGATCCCATCTTCCACATCCCACACCCAGCACAGCTGGAAAAGGCAGCGAGCCCTCCCCAGCACCAGAGCTGGAATGTTTTGTCCCCATTTCCTCAGGGAAATGAATCAATTGGGAATGTCAAACCACGAAACGCCTGGGGAGGCAGGAGAGGAGGAGCACACATGGATGTGTGCAGTGGATTCCCAGCTCCTGAGGAGAATCTTGTCCTCTCCAGGAGAAAATCAGGAAAAGGAGGAGCAGCACGGTGATCCTGAGAAGGAGCAGGCAGGGAGGCTGCAGCTGGGAATGCAGGGATGAGATGGCCACAGCTGGGAGCAGAGCAGCGATTTGGGACAGGGAGCAGTAAAACACTGCTAATCCCCCTGAGTGCTCAGCAGCCATGGCAGGAGGGCTCTGCAAGCCCTTCCAGGAGAAACCTGGGAAGTGACAGCTCCGGCTGTCCTGTCCCGGTGCTCTGCTAGGTGGGAAAAGCTCTCCCTCAGAGCAGGACAAGCCTATCCCATTCCACTCCTGCCATGGGCAGGGACACCTTCCACCATCCCAGGGTGCTCCAAGCCCCACCCAACCCAGCCTTGGACACTGCCTGAGATGAAACAGCCCCCACCTGTCTTGCATAGAGAATTAAACCTGGCTTAAGTGCTTGGTCAAGGGCAAGGCAAGGCTCCAGGGACGAGCAGCACCTCGAGGTGGGCACACCTGGGGCTACCATGACCTCATGGCTCCCATCCCACAGGGCTGCCCTGCTCCCCCCAGGCCCAGCAGGGATCAGCACGTGGATAAAGGATCCCAAAACCTCACCCAGCCCACAGCCCCTTCCCAAAGCTCATCATCCTCCCCTCCTCCCACACAGGGAGCTGCAGTGCAGCCCTGGAGGTGCTCACAACAAACGTGGGGGCTTCAGGATTCCCCAGATCCAAGGCAAAGAAAGAAAAGGTTAAACAAGCAGAGAAAGCAACGGCGGCTCCATCCAAGAGCAACAGCATTTGGCAACTGGGTTTGGAAAAATTCATAATTCTGCAAAATTTCAACAGCGGGGAAGTGGATGGGGAGAGGGGGGGAAAGGCAGCCTGGAAATTCAGAAATCCCTTCAAATTCTCTCCCCAACCCCAAGCAAGGCTGCGAAATAAGGAGCAACACAACACGTTGTTGATGACTTTTCCATTAAACCCACACTCTAAACCCCCTCTTTGTATCCCAACCCTTGCTTGCAGCTCAGCAGGCCCTACTTTTTTTTTATTATCCCTCCCCTCCTCTCCCTCCTTTTTAATAATAATAAAAAAAAGTTATATGACTTTAATTAAATGCACTTATTAAAGGGTGAGCTATGTGCAGAGGCTGGGTTTGTGCTGCAGGCACATTTTCCAGGGAGCTGCCGAGTGTCTGCATCCGCCCGCCCCGGGCCCTTTTTAATGCCCAAATAAATCCCCACCTGAGGTGCTGACAGCTTTTTATGCACTGAGGCAGCCAAGAAAGTAAACACAGGGGCAAAGTTTTAACCTCTTGCAGGCACAGAAACTCCCCCCAGTCGGGCTGGGCTCAGGTGGGAAGGCCCAGCAGCAAAAGTGTCCTTCCAATGTCCCCCAGTGTCCCCAGGGCACACCTGGGACAGGCCTTGGCCATTCCAGCCTCTCCCAGCTCAGGGACCCACTGACAGGAGCAGTAAATAATTGTAATTAAACGTTAAGGAAGTCCCAGAGCCACGGAGATGCTGCGAGGGATGGAGCAGCTCTGGAGACTGGGAGAGCTGGGGGTGCTCACCTGGAGATGGGAGAGCTCAGAGCCCCTGCCAGGGCCTGCAGGGAGCTTCTGAAAACCAGGGAAAGCAGAGCCCTGGAACAGGATCCCAAGAGAAGCTGTGGCTGCCCCTGGATCCCTGGCAGTGTCCCAGGCCAGGCTGCAGCACCCTGGGGCAGTGGGAGGTGTCCCTGCCATGGCCTGGATGGGATTTCAGGTCCTGTCCAAGCCAAACCATCCCATAATTCTGTGATAACAGGAAAGCTCTGCCTGTCCCAGCTGGAATGCAAGGCTGGAGAGGTGTCAAGTGATGGAAAACATCCTCTCCCTGTGGGAGCCTCCCAGCAGCAGCCCTGAGGGTTAGGGTTCCTGGGATGCCAGGCTGGGCCCCACTCCACAACATCTCCAATTATCCAGGATTTGCATCCCTGTTTCCAAAGCCAAGCCCGGGGTTTGCATACTGTCAGTGGGAAAGCCAAGGTGGAGCAGATAATGGCCAAACTCCAACCAAATTCAGCAAGGAAGGAAAGCAAAGGAACCCAAGCTACAGAAGTGCTGCTTTTTCCCTGGGCAAAACACAGCGTTCCCCTTCTCCAGTGCTAGAACAGGAGTTTCACCAGAGCTGCCACACTTGGAAACAGCAACTTTGAATTCTAAACGTGTCCAATTCCCAACCTCCCAGTGCAATTAACAGCCACTAATTAACTCCATGTGCTCAGGCCCTGCCAAAGCCAAGCTGGGCTCCTTGAGGCTGCCAAAAGCAGCACCTCCCAAGCCTGGATGCAGGAAGCTCCTCCCGGGGATCCCAGGATGCTGCAGCCACCTCCTCCTCCCAAAACCAGAAGATTCCAGCAGCAAGAGCAGCACTCCAAGCTCCTGGATGAGGAATTCTCTGTGAAAAGAAAGGATTCCCACACAGAGCTGAAGGCTGCTGGTCAGCACCGGGATGGGCCAGCCCAGCCCCTCCTGGAGCACACACTGGGAGCCAGGGAGCCTCAGCCTCTGCCCCAAAGGGAAAAGCTGGATCCTTTGGGATCCCTGCAGAGCACCTGGGGAGTCCCATCCAGCCCGGGATATTCTGGGATGCTCTGCCACCTCCCCTCCCAGCCACAAGTGGAAACCAGCAGGATGCTCCATCCTGCCAGCAGCAACGCTCGGCACTGCTATTTTTAATCACTTTTTTGGGAATTTGCAGCAGCCCAGCCCAGCCTTCAGTGGGTCACTGGGGCAGCACGTGGCAGGGCCGGGCTCCAGCAGGAACCTCCCTCTTGTCTGGAGAAATTACAGCCCCAGCCACTGCTCCCACATCTGACAAGACGCCGCATGCTCAGCTAATCCTCGCCGGAGATTAACTCTGGCTTTGGAATTCCTGCCTCTCCATGGGGCAATTAGGAAAGCTGCTGCTGGGGTGGTTTTTTCCCTTCTTTAAGCTCTTGGCAAGGAGAGCACTTTCTCCTGGCTGGCTGAGAAGGGTTGGGTCAAAGTGGATCTGGTGTCACTTCCCCTCTCTGAGCTGGAGCCTCCAGGATGTCCCTTGTCCCATCTGTCACCCCGCTCTGGTGGCACCCAGGCAGCCCAAAGGTGCTGCCCGTTTGTGGGGAGAGGAAAGGAGAAGCTGTCCCAGTCCTGGGAGAAGATTTGGGCTGGATTTGCTGCCAACGGAGCCTCATCAAAATCTGCTCCTCTTTCTCTGGCTCAGGAGCCCCCAAAGTGCCACATTTCACCCCAAAACAGCTGAGATCCAACAGGGAATCCAATGGGGCATGAAAGGGATCAGCTGCTCCAAGGAATCCCAAAAGGCCTTCAGTTACAAAACAGGAACAACTCAACCTAAACCAAGACTTAGAGAGGAAATCATTCCAAAAATATGAGGACATGATTTTTTACAGAAGCCCCAGCCTGGTCCCGTGCAGATCCCAATCCCACACTCCAGGGCAGCTGCTCCCACTCCACAGGCACAGAGTGACTCCAGCAGCACTGGAGCAGCTTGTGGGAAGCTCAGGAAAGGATTCCCTGAACAGAGCAAAGACAACTCCTACTGTACACTGAGAAAAAGGAAAAAAAAAGGGGGGAAAAGGGAAAAAAATGTATCAAGTGCCTGGAGCTGTCAGAAATATTTCTGCAGCTCTGGCAAGACAGACACAACTAATTTAGCATGGCCTGGCTGAGGAATATTAAGGAATATTAAGCTGTCAGTCTGGATGATAGGAATTTAATCACTGGGAGCAGATCAAAGCTCGGCAGCACCATCGGTGGTGGGCCGGACACGCAGGGATCAGAGAGTGGGATGTGCAGGAGTGAGGGGCAGGAAAAGCCTGTCCTGCAGGGACAGCCTCCTCCCAGGATGTCACTGCCACAGGGACTGGCATTTTAGGGTGCTGGATCCCTTTGGGTTGCCCCCAAGAATGGGAATGCCATGGAGAGGGAGGATCAGGGCCCTGGATCCTGACAGAAATCCCTCCCCAGAGGCTGGCGAGGCCCTGAAGTGTCCCTGGGCTGATCCCAACTTCATCCCCCTCTGCAGGAGGAGCAGCTCAGCCTCTCCCTCAGATCCCCAGGAGCTGTGCCAGGGCCAGCAGCTTCCCCTGGCACCACAGAGCCAACAATGCCCCTTTGTGCCATCTCTCTTGCGGGCAGAGGAGGGGGAACAGCAGCTGGGGAGGGAAAATTCCCAACTGGATCCCAGCTGGAAGGAAACCCCCGTTGCTGCAGGGATTTTACCTGGGATGTTTCAGCCTCTGGCTGCTCAAGTCACTTTTCCCGGGGTTTGCTGGGCAGGAAACAGAGTTCCCATAAAATCTGCCCACATCTGGGCCTGGGAAAACCCAGAGCTCACTCCTGGAGGGACAAACCCCTCTGGCACTGGGTGGGCACTGGATCAGCCCAATCCCTCCTGGTACAGATAACTCCAGGGAGCCTCAGCCTCTGCCCCACAGGGAAAAGCTGGGATCCTTTGAGATCCCTGCAGAGCACCAAGAGCTGGATGCACCTTGGGAGTCCCATCCAGCCCGGGATATTCTGGGATGCTCTGCCACCTCCCCTCCCAGCCACAAGTGGAAACCAGCAGGATGCTCCATCCTGCCAGCAGCAACGCTCGGCACTGCTATTTTTAATCACTTTTTTGGGAATTTGCAGCAGCCCAGCCCAGCCTTCAGCAGCTCAGAGGCACCAGAGCCCCCAGCGTGCTCCCCAGTTAATCAGCACAGCCCTCCCCAATGAGGGAGCCCGGTTACATAAACCTAATTAGCAGGGCTGCACTTCCAGCATGGCCACTGGCTCTGCTAATCCGGGATTTGTCCTCCAGGAGCTGCTGGGAGCTGGCAGTGCCAGCCAGGCCGCTCACGTGGCCCAGGGCACAGAGCTCTGTGCCCCAGGAATGAGGCAGCAGAGGGGAGCCAGGCTGGCAGCACTCGGGGGCCTTAATCCTCTCAAACTGCCCCAGGCAGGATGGAGTGCTGCAAAGAAACGCTGGGAAAAACATCCTGAAAGCTGGGCAGAAAGGTCAGGATTAGGCTGGAGCAAAGCTGGATCCTTCACTGCTGAGCCAGCTCCAGCAGGAGCTTTTTGGGATGGGGGAGAGGCTGCAGCCACTCTGCTGGACCCCACAACGTGCAGCACCTCTGCTGCATCCCCTAAAGTCCTTCCCAATGACTTGGGAGCTGGTGCTGGAGGAAAGGGAAGTTCCTGTGCTGCCAAGTTCAGCAGAAGCAGCTCTGAGTTAAGCTAATCTTAATTAGGGATCTCCAGGCTAACCCCACATCAATTGCAGGATTCCCCAGGCACTGGAGGATGGCACCAGCTCGTGGTAATTGGATCACTCCTCAAGCTTTGAAAATCAGGATTATTCCGAGGGAAATAAATCCCCAGATTTGAGCACAGAGAAAATTTGGATTCTGTTCCTTTTTCTTTCCTTCCTGCCTTTTCAGACTTTGGGGCTGTGTTATCAAACTCGATTTACAAACAGAAAAGCTGCAAAGTTGTTTAATAAAAAAGAAAAACAAGGTTGCAGAGCCCTCAGCCGACAGCAAGATCTTAAATTTTAAACAAAACCATTGCCCTAGAGCCAGGAGAGGTCCCAGCTCTGGCTGCTCTCACCAAGCCCATCCAGAGGAAGCAGAGCAGGCCCCAGCTGGGATGGATTTCACGGATTTTCCTGCTCACACTCCTGTCCTCAGCCAAGGGGAGCAGTTTATTCCCTGATTGTGGGGAGGTGAGGCCAGGACAGCATCCAGAGCTCTGGCAGCAGCGTTCCCCTTAAAGCAATTTGAATTTATAACCCGCTCGTGGCAGCTTGGAGAGAGGCAGGGACTGGGCTCCTAATCCCTGAAATTAAAGAGGATCCAGAATCACAATTTGGGAGTTTTCTCCCTCCTGAGCTTCCCACAGACAATGTGTTGCTGCCTTGCCAAAAGCAGCTTTCACACACAGCCTTAAAAAGGATTAAATCCCACACTGACACACGGCTTCATCGTCCCAGAGGATCCCAAAAACCCCTTTGGCAAAGGGAACTCCCTCTCCTGGAGCTGGGAACTCTGGGGATTCCAGCCCTCGCTTGGAGCTTTGCTTAGGAGCAGCTCCACAGGGCAGCTCCTGCCTCCAGGACGATGTTCCCGAGGTCAGAGCAGAGCCAGGAGCAGCCCCCGGGGACAGGGAAGGGACCAATCCCAGCCTCCGCCTTCCCTCAGGTGAGTCCTTATCAAGCACCCCCACCCCCTAGGTGAGCCCTTATCGGCCCGCGGCACCACAAAGGGCCATAAAGGGCCGGGAGGTGACAGCTGTGCTCCAGGTGTGCCCCAGGTGGGGCGGGCCCTTTCATCTCACCTCAAACCTGGCACAGACTGGGAAAAACCCAGCAGGATGGGCTTTGGGGCTCAGGGAGACCTTGGGAATTTGTTATTCCCCGGCATCCATCCGTTGGGAGCAGGAGGAACTGGGCTTAGCTGGCACTGGCCTGTCCCCAGGGATTTAGGGTGGCTCCAGGAGTGACATTTCAGCAATGAGAGCCCCGGCACCATTCCCAAAGGAAGGATGTGGCTGCAAGGACAGGAAAATCAGGGAAAACCACAGCAAGTGGGACCTCCTTTCATGAGCAGACCTTTCCTTCTCCCAAACTCCCTGAGGACACGGCACAGTGGGGTTTTAACAGGGGGATTTTAACAACAGTGGGGTTTTAACAGTGGGATTCTAACAACAATGGGATTTTAACAGTGGGACTTTAACAACAATGGGATTTTAACCACAGCCAGGCACATCCCAAGGGCAGAGGTCGCTCCTCCTGTTTCCCTTTCAAGCTCTGGTCGCAGGTGCCGGCCGTGCCCATGGGAAGAGCAGTGCCAGCCTCGCCAGATGTCACCGCAGGTGTCACCCCGGGGCCGGGGGACCTGTCCTGCCTGGGCAGGGGCTGGCCCTGTCCTTGGGCTGGCAGCAAACACCTCCTTATCTCCCGTCCCTTATCTCCTGGGCAAACAGCGGGGTCGCTCCGTGCCCGGCCCGGACAATGTTTAATTACCCCAATGTTTAATTAGCCCGATGCTCGTGGGAAGGGGCAGCCGGGGGGAGGTGGGAACTGCAGGGGAATTCCACAACGGGAGATGAAACGGAGCTGGAAAAGCAACAGGTAAACAGGCAGGGAACGTCCCAGGGGGATCTGCTCAGCTCCCTGAAAGGCTCACACCACATCCCAAATTCCAGCCAAGAATGTCCCAGTGGGATCTGTTGAGCTCCCTGAAAGGCTCACACCACATCCCAAATTCCAGCCAGGAATGTCCCAGTGGGATCTGCTCAGCTTCCTGAAAGGTTCACACCACATCCCAAATTCCAGCCAGGAATGTCCCAGTGGGATCTGCTCAGCCAGCAGGAAAGGCTCACACCACATCCCAAATTCCAGCCAGGAATGTCCTGGTGGGATCTGCTCAGCCAGCAGGAAGGGCTCACATTGTCCCAAATGCCACAAGCCCCAGCCCCAGGATGTTTCCCCTCTGTTGTGTGAGGAGTTCCCTTCTCCTGGGACATGGGAATTCCCGGCTGGAGCAGGGGCTGCTTCTACACCACCTTCATGGATGCAGGAACATCCAGTGCTGGCTCCCCACAAACCATCCTCACCCCTTTGAGGGGTTTGCTGGTCCCCTAAGGTCTCTCCCTGCTCTTTCTCCATCTCCAGGGAAGAGCAGGGCAGAGGGAGGGCACAGCCCCAGCAGAGCCCCTGTCCCTGTCCCCCGGAGGGCTTTGGAAAGCCTGGCCCAGCAGCTCCATCCCAGGGCGCATCCCACAGCCAGGAATGCGCCAGGCAGGGCAGGGAGCACATCGGGGAAGGTGTTAAAGAGCCCGGCAGTTGTTTACAGCCCCGATTACCCCTTAATCCTCTCTGAGCGCCGCTTTACGAGCCGGGGCTCCCGCGGAGCTGCACAAACACCTGGGAAAGGAACCCTGGAGCACAAAATCCCCTGTCCTCACCTGCCCAAGGAACCCTGGAGCACAAAATCCCAGTCCTCACCTGCCCAAGGAACCCTGGAGCACAAAATCCCCTGTCCCCACCTGCCCAAGGAACCCTGAAGCACAAAATCCCAGTCCTCACCTGCCCAAGGAACCCTGGAGCACAAAATCCCAGTCCTCACCTGCCCAAGGAACCCTGGAGCACAAAATCCCAGTCCTCACCTGCCCAAGGAACCCTGAAGCACAAAATCCCCCGTCCCCACCTGCCCCGAGCCACTTGCAGAGGAGTTTTTTTTTGGGATTTGGAGACAGCTGGGTTTAGGAGCATCCGGAGGAGTTTTGGGATCTGGGTTTAGGAGCATCCAGAGTAGTCCCAGCCAAGCAGGGGAGGTCAGCACAGAGCTCCTCGCCCAGGTTCTGCAAAAGACACCAAAACCCCTGGGCACAGAATGCTCCAGCTTTATCCCAGTGCCCAACCAGGAAAAGCCCCAGCAGCTCCCACCCTCTGCTCCTGCCCCTTGGGATTTTTAACTGCATACACCGGAAGTTATTCCCAGCTATCCACCAGTAGCTGCTGCCTCTCACCCAGCCCCAAAAGGCTCCGAAATGCCAAACTCACCCACTTCAGCCATTCCAGCTTGGAGCATTCCCATCCTCAGGCTGGCCTGGGATAGCTGGGACGGCACAGCCACACAGCCAGGCATTCCCACATCCCAGCTGGAAAAACAGCCCTGGCCCAAACCTGACTCCGGGTTTACTTTGTGATAAAGCTCACACAGAGCTCCGATGCCTTGATCCAACAATTTGGGGCAGTTTGAACACAGAGCAGCTGGGGAAAGCATCATCCACTGCTCCTGCCAGGGAAAAGGGGCATTTTCCCAAGAAAAAGGGGCATTCTCCCACGGAATGCAAAAGCAGCACCCAAAAAATTCAAACCCGAAGAGAACAGCTGAGCAACAGCTCCAGAAGAACAAGAAGTGCCTCCCCTGTGCAGGTGCCCCCCAAAATCTCCCAAATCTAGAGCTGCTCCTTCCCCTCCCAGATGTGTCCCCACACAGAGGAAGCTGCTTTCTACCTGCCCATGGATTTGCCTGAATTTTGTTTTCCAAGATTTGCTTATCACCCCCATCCCATGGCTTCTCCCACCCAAAGGGGGAAAACATCAGGAAATCAAAAATAATATGGGAATGTTTTCAAGGAAAAACTCCAGAAGGAAGGAG
This sequence comes from Irena cyanogastra, assembly GCA_013397155.1. Taxonomy (NCBI): domain Eukaryota; kingdom Metazoa; phylum Chordata; class Aves; order Passeriformes; family Irenidae; genus Irena; species Irena cyanogastra. Next base: position 311,242 of record VWZV01007086.1, on the reverse strand, counting down.
CTGGAGGTTTAATTTTAAAATTTTAATTTTAAAGTTACTTAAATTTATTTTATTTTAAAGTTTTGAGGGATTTTCAACCACTGTACTGCCTCTCCTGGAGAGCTGGGATGCACTGGATGTGACAGATCCTAAGCTCAATATTCCATCCCAGTCAGGAATTTTACACAGAGGCTCTTGAGGAACTTAAGGACTTGCAAGTCCCATTCTCCTTAAGCAGGAAGCTTTAGGAAATCCCAGCTCTAATCCCTGTGTGCCTGCTGTAAAAATGGGATAACATCTCTCATCCCAAAGGAATATGGGCCTGGAGCTGCTCAGAGCCTGACTTGAGAAGAGCCTGGAAGCAGCTGGGCACAGAATTGCTCCCCAGACTCAGCTCCTGCAGCAGCTTTTCCTTGGGGTCCCTTTCCCCACAGCTCAGCCATTCCCAAATCCATCAGATCCCACTGTTCCCACATGACTTTGGATCAGTTATTTCACCCCTCACAGCCTCAGCTTCCCCTCTGGGTCAAGGAAAAGGACACAAACACCCCTTCACCTGCCTGGCCACAGGTGTTTCCAGCCCCAGTGGATTCCAAAATCATTGGAGAAGAGGCTGGAAAAGCATGAGAAGAGCAGGAGCCCCCGTGGTTGTTTATGGGATGAAGAAATTGAGACTGTGTCATGGAGAGAGTTCCCAGGAGAGCACCAGACTCCCAACAAACTGGTTCCAGAGAGGATTCCAGAGCTGATCCCAGAACAGCAGCATCCCGAGGTGCCAGCAACGGGGATTCGGCAGGGCAGGAGCAGCTGGGAGGGGCTTTGGGGCCATCGCTTGCAGGGAAGGTGGGGTAAACACTCCACATCCTCCCAAAACTTCCCAGAGGAGCACTCCCAAGCACCCCAAATGAGCTCTTTTACCCCACAGGTGTCCTCCTGCAGAGAGAGGAGGGAAAAGCTGGGCTCATCCCTGCAGAAAGAGGAGGGAAAAGCTGGGCTCATCTCTGCAAAAAGAGAAGGGGAAACCTGGGCTCATCTCTCTGCAGAAAGAGGAAGGAAAAGCTGGGCTCATCCCGGCAAAAAGAGAGGGGGAAAGCTGGGGTTACCCCTACAAAGAGAGGAGGGAAGAGCTGGGCTCATCCCTGCCAGAAGAGGGGGACCACACAATTCCCTCACCCTTTAAACCCCCCTGGTCTCTGCTCCCGCCCACACCCCCTCCCCACCCCGGGACAGTTCCTATCCCCATTTCCTGATCTGCAGCACACAGCTCAGCACACAGAGAGGCAGCCGGGAGCCCGGGATGTGGGAAAGCATTTCCCTGACTCCTGCAGGGGCTGGGGACAGCGGGATGAGGGCAGCAGCTCCTGGGAAGGATGTTGGAGGTGGGAAAAACAAGTGGCTGCTTCCCCGGGGACTCAGCTGAGTCACGGTCCCACGATGGAGCCAAGGCCAGCAGGACTCCCAGGATTCCATCTTTCCACAGATTTAATGGAGACAGAGAGAGGAGATCTCCCTGTGCAGGAGAAATTCCATCCCAGAGCCATCCCCTGCACCCTTTATTCCTTCAGAGCATTCCCAAACTTGATCCTGCCCTTTGCTCAGGGAAAAGGGAATCCCTCTGCAGCCAGGCCAGGCCAGGCTCATTCCCAAGGGCAGGGAAAAGCCTGGAAGCAAAGGAACTGCAGCAGAGAAGGGCATGGGAAGCCTGGAGAGCCTTGAGGCAGCTCCTGCAAGGGCAGCAAAGCTTCCAAATGAAAAACAGGAGTTTCACAGGATCATGGAATGGTTTGGCTTGGAAAGGACCTTAAGGATCACCCAGTTCCAAACCCCTGCCATGCATTTGGGGAGGAGGACGGGAAACAAAGCAAAAGGGAGAGTGAGGAAGGGAGGAAAAAGGTGAAGGGAGACGGACAGGAGAGGATGGAAGCAGAGGGAAGGATTTGCTTGGAGCCTGTTCCTGAAACTCGCAGCCCGCACGCCAGGCACTCCCGAATACTAATCAGAGCTGAAAAAATATCAAACAATTAGGAAGGAAAGTCTCCTGGCAGGGTTTCTCCTGGAGACGTCGGGCTGGTTTTGTTTATGAGCGGGAGGAAGTGGGAACCGCTCCTGTTTGTTCTGCGGGAGAAAAGAGAAAGCTCCAGTGTTTTAATTTCTCTGCTGAAAACCCTGGAGATTTGGCCTGAAACGGAGCAGAGAGGCTGATCCAGATTCACCCGCAGCCTTTTGTTACAAGAAAATATCTGAGTCGTTTTTTTCTCCCTCCCCTTCTGCGTGGGCAAAGAAAGGGGCAGTGGATACAAAGCCGGCATTTTTTGTTCCCAGAAAATATCAATGAAAAGAGCATTCCAGGGGCCAAGGGCGCAGCGCAGCTCCCAGGGCTCTGGAGATGTCCTGGCTGGGCAGATGCACTCCAGGAAGGGCAAAAATAACACCTCAAAACCTCCTTTTTGTTAGAAAAACAGGTGAGCAACACTGGGGAAGTCTAAATTAAAGTTTTTAAGCACATTTTTGCCTCCCAGAGATACACACGAGGCTGGGAGGGGATGAGGTCACACAAACTTTTTTTACTCAGAGGTGCAACTTGCAGTTCCTCAGATACAAAATCTCTGGATCATCATTTTCCTTTGGTTTTCAGACAGGAGGGCCTGAAGCAGCACCTCGGCAAATTAAATAAATTGGGTTTAGTGTGGGCTGTAACAGCAGGAAGAGCTGAGAAAGGAGCAGGGGAAGGGGCTGGAACAGTTCCTGGGTGAGGAAAAGCAGATCCCAGGACAAATCCCAGCATCCCAGGGCCAGAGGGGACTCCTGGAGTGCAGAGCAGTGTGAGAACTGAGCTCAGGCTGTCCCCAAGGTTCTCAGGGCCCTTTCAAAGCTCTCTGCTGGGCTCCAACAGCTCTTCCCCCACAGGGAGCAGCCCGGGGATGGACAAAATGTGCCATTCCCGGCTACAAGCTTCCCAAAAACCCGGCTTTTCAGAGCAAACCCCAAATGCCTTCACCATGGAAACCCAGCCCGGGGCTGGTATCGCCGCTGGAATTTGCCCTTGGCTGCAGCTCGGGAGGAGCCGGGACAGGGAAACCTTTCAGCTCGGGAGGTGCCAGCCCAGGAGCCTGGGAGTGCTTGGGAAGAGCTCCCAAGGCAGCCAAAGACACGGGATTATCCCGCAGTAATTCATCCGTCCCCAGACACAGCCGTGGGGAAGCCGAGCCAGCCCCAGCTCCTGATCCCTCTTCTCTCGGGGTGCTGGGGAAGCAGGAGCTTTCCAAGCTTTTCTCTGGGAGAAGGGAGCACGTTGAGCCGTCCCATGAGGAGCACGGCTCCGGGAATGCTGGAGACATCCTGAGCAAACCTCACCCAGTGTCCTCCTGTCCCTGTGCACGCTCCCCAAATCCCACATTCCCAGCTCACACTCATGGATCAGCAGCATTCCAGATAAAGTTTAAGTTTTCCCAAGTGCCACAGGTTTCTGGCTAAAGGCAGACCCACAAAAGTCACATTTATCACCTCAGATCTGCTCCCTCCTCATCCTCATCCCTTGTTCCCTCGGCACTCTGCTCCCAGGGAGTCAAAAACCAGACTGGGCTTCTCCAGAATCCTGCAATACCCAGAGCTGGAAGCGACCCACAAGGACCAAGTCCAACTCCCAAATCTGCTTGGGGTTGGGGTCTGTGCTTCCACAGGCATGCCGAGGGGTTGGGAACTGCCCTTCCTGGGGAGCAGCACCCATGGGAACCCATGGTCCCCTCGCGGGGTGCGAGCCACCAGAGGGGGATGGATCAGGAGATGGGTGCAGGGGATGGAGGCAGTGCCAGGAGCGGGAATGCCGCAGAACGGGAATGCCACGGAGCTCCGCTGCCATCCAGCGGCCGCGGGATGCAGCTCCAGCAGCGCCCGTGGGTTCGCTGGAAGCCGCTGTCACCTCCCGCGTGACTTCTGACACAGCGAACACCCCCGTTTTTTCCCCAATTTCCCCAACATCCCACCTCCTCCGGAGCAGCCCTGTGGTGTTCAACTGCTGCTCCCAAACATACTGGTCGCTCCATGGGTTTTTTTACACCTTTTTCCAGCTTTTTCAGCTCAGAGGGCTGAAGCACCTCGGTTCCGGAGCCAGGCTGGGAAAGCTGGGAATGTTCATTCTCCGGGGAAAATTTAAAACCCCTTCCAGTGCTTGAAGAACCTCCAGAGGAGCTGATGAGGGGATTTGGAGAAGGGATGGAGTGACAGGACACAGGGAACGGCTTCCTACTGTCAGAGGGTAGGGGTAGACGGGATACTGGGAAGGAATTCTTGACTGCCTCATCCCTGGAAGCGTCGAAAACCAGGTTGGACGAGGTTTAGAGCAGCCTGAGAAGGGATGGAGTGTCCCTGCTCATGGCAGGGGCGGCACTGGATGGGATTTAAGGTTCCTCCCGTCCCATCCCAGAGAATCCCGCGCCCCTTCCCCGAGCGCCCCCTGCGGGCCCCGGCGGGCACTGCAGGCGCTGCCGCTGCAGCCGCCAGGGGTCAGCGCGAGCCCGGGAGAGACCGCCGGTCCCGCTGGAATCCCGCCAGAATCCCGCATTTCCCACCCGGGATGTGCCCCCGGGCCCCCACCAGGATCCGGCATCTCACGCCTGGGACGCTCCAGACCCCCGGTGGCTCCATGGGAAACCGCCCTTGCACAGGGAACCTGTGGCACTGGGGACAGGGATCGCTGTGGCCTTGGCTGGACTCCGTGACCTTTGAGGCTTTTCCAGCCGGAATGACTCTGACTCCGTGGGATGCCGCAGGGGCTGAGCAGGGTCAGGGAGTCCCTAAAACGTTTTGCACGTGGGTTTCTCTGAGCCCAAACCTCACCTGCCCCCAGCAGCCCTGGGATTCCCTGGAGCATCCCTCGGGGACAGATCCTGCTCTGGGACATCCGGGGCACTGATCTGCACCGAGTAACTGCAGGTGACAAAGTGCCCGGGACAAGGAAGATTTCACAAGCCAGGGTTTGAAAAGGGATTGCTGAAGATCCTGATAAAGATCTGGCCTGCAGCTCCAGGTGAGGAGCCCTGCAGCTGGATCCATCCTTCCTGCAGGGCTGCAAGGCCAGCTTGGACAGGAACCTGTTCTAAGGAAGGTGTCCCTTATCTTTGGTACAAGATGAACTTTAAGACTCCAAATCCAAACCATTTCAGAAGAAGTCCAGCACCAGGACAGGACTCAGCCATCACAAGCACCAGCATCTGCACCACAGATCCGGAAACCGCAGGACATCCCTCAGAAAAAAGGGAAAAATGAAAAAACCCAAAGCAAACGCCAATATCAGCCCAGCTCCACCTCACAGAGGAGCCAAAGGAGGCCTGTGCTGTTTTACACCAGTGCAGTGATAAAATCTCTGCCTCAACTCAGCCCAAAGAGCTCAGCTGGAAAATGGGGAACTACAGCGAAATCATGGGCACAAATCTCATCCCTCCTCCTCCTCCTCCCTGCATTCCAGAGGCAGGGACAGCACAGGGAGACTCCTGCTGGAAAGGGATGAGGTCAAGGGCTTGGTACGTTCATGGGATCATCGGGGGAAAGCCAAAACCCATGGGATCATCACAGGAAAGCCACAACCCACGGGATCATCGGGGAAGAGCCACAACCCCAAGGGACTGGGGAGGGCCTGAGCTGTACCAGCACCTCTCAGAAAGTGCCTGAGAGAGAAGGGAACTGCCCCAGCTCTGTTCAAACAGATGCTGCAGAGCTTGAAGACTGAGATCAAGAGCTGTTCCAGCCAGCCAGAGCCCCAGGTTTGCATTTGCCCCCTCTGGGAAGAGCCAACGCCAGACCCTCCTGGATTTGTGGTTAACAGCAGCTCATTCCCACCCAAGAAATCCCACTCCATGCTCCTTCTCCCACACCAAAACACCCTCAATCCCTGAGCTGTTCCCAGCAGCTCCTCAGGCACTTGTCCCATGTCACACACAGATGACAATACTAGCACAAGTCCCCTCAAAATCCAAAGTCTGACATCATTTTCTAGCAGGAAAATGGATTTTCTAGCCCAAGGAAGCTCACAGCAGACTCCCTTCCAAAGGGAGCCTTTCAGCTCCTCCCCTGGAGCCACCAGGAGCCCCTCAGGACAAGCCACACATTGTCCCCAGTGACCCTGGCAAGGGTCCCCCTGCAGGCACCACTGGCTTAAGGACAGTGGAAAACCATCAGGATTCCCCTCTTGAGGGAAAGAAAGGAAAACCTCCTGGGAAGCTGCAGCCTTTAACTTTTTACTCATCACTCAGCAATAAAACTCCAGGAAGAAAACTCCTATTGGGGATTTTAAACTGGAATGTCACCAAAAAATTCATGTATGGATTAAACCAGCCAGTCCAGCTGTCAGAACAAACCTGTCTGTTCCCTCATTCCCTCACAACAGCTCCCTGGATTGGGCATTTTTTAACTCAAGACAGGGAAAACATCATTTTTCAAGAAGTCCAACATGAAGGTGATTTAAAAAAAAAGGAAAAATACATATTCTTGACTCACTCAGAACAGCAGGATTTATCCTTCAGGAGTGCATGGAATCCTTCCTCCTGCAGAGCCAGGATTATCCAAGCAGCCCAGAAAAGGAGGGAATTGTAGCCTCAGGCTGTAAGTGCTGCTTTTGCACATCTGTCCCTTGGGAGACTCCCTGTGCTGTGCTCAGCCAGTCCCAGCAGGATGATGCCAAAAGCAGTAAATCCACAAACCCACGGGATTTGGGAGGAGCAGAACAGCGGTGCCATTCCCAGCTGCAGACAGAAGGGAGCATCCAAACCCCAGCCGAGGCTCAGGGCTCGGGATCCCGGCGCAGAGGAACCATCCAGGGACAAATCCCGGCTCGGGAGCCCTTTCCTGGCAGAGGGGACAAGTGCCACTCCTGCCCTGGCGTCCTCAGCGCTGGCACAAGGAGGTTCCAGCAGCTCCCGGGGCCCATGGGAGCGTCCCTGCAGGAAATGCCAAAACCTGTGGAGAAACAAAGGTCAGGATGAGGGATGGGAGCGACCTCGGTCACTGCAGCACGACCTCTGTCCAGTCCTCGCTGTGCTCGGGGCACTTGAGCACATCCCGCAGAGCAGGGCTGCGGGAGATCCCCAAATTCAGCACCCAAATGGTGCCAAAGTGAGGGAGCCAGCTGGATTTCCCTGCTGCTGCTGCTGAGCAGAGGTGCTGGCCACGGTGGCCACGGCCCCAGGGAGCACTGGCCACTTCCTCGCTCAGGACTGGTCCCACCGGCTCCTGGCCCACGGGATTCCTGTGTGAACCTATGCAGGGAAAAGAGCCCGGGGCTGATTCCTCACAGGGAGCCACAGCGAACAGCCCTGGCACTCAGAGGTGGCAATTCCCAAGCTGAATTCCCGTCGGGAAACAGGAGCCGAGCCCTTCGAGGGTCCGGGCAGGGCTCAGAGGATGTGGCTGGGCACAGCCTGTCCCTTATATCTGGTGACAGCCCCAGCACAGGAGCGGCTCCTGCCCAAACCAACCCGCGGCAGCAGGAGCAGGACAGCAGCGGGGACAGGGGACAGCCAGCAGTTTTTCTGGGGAGGGTTTGGAGTCCCTGCCGCATGCCAGGTCCCCCCGGAGCCCCTCACGTGGCCACCCGGGCTCGCAGCAGCCCCGCTCGGGCTCGTTAGGGCGCCGCTGCCGCCGGCACAAAGTCCGTATTTGTTTCCCCGCAGGGGTGGAAAGAAAGGGGGTTTTGTGTTTTCTTCCTCTGCTCTTTGCAGGCTGCGGGGAGTTTATTTGACACTCCAGCACTCTTTGTGAGCTGAGTGCCCCGGGATAAATGCTACCCTTAAGAGTTACTTGGCGTTAGACAGAGGGACCCTCTTCAGAGGAGAATGGGGGCTTGTTGGGATGGGGTGGGAGGGGGCACGGGCAGGGGGGCCCGAGGAGAGCCCTCATAGAAGGGTCTCTGTCCTGGCCTCACAATGGAGTGAATTCTTCAAGACACCGGGAGCTGAAAGGAAGGAAGGAACTTTCCTCTCCTTTTAAAAAGGATTTTCAGGAACAATTGAAGAAGCCATAAAAAGGGGAGCATTATTCCCCATCCAGGCCGCTGGGCTGGGAAGCTTCTCCCTCCCCCTGCGAGCCCTGGGCTGGGCACATCCCACAGATCCCACTGGGACCAGCAGAGGGGTGGCAGGAGGGTCACAGGCACTTTATGGAAGGGACTGCCTGGACCCTGCCAGCAGGAGATGTCCTGCTCCTTGTCCTCCCTCCCACAGCCAGGTGCCACTTCCACGAGCCACCTTGTCCTGCCTCCGGCCCTTCTGCCTCCGCAGAAAAAAGGGATTGTCCCAGGAACAGGGATTAAATACCCACAGATTAAACATCCTGCCAGGGCTGCAGGAACTGCTGTCCCCAGGGATCCCTACAGCCAGAGGATGGCATTTCCATGGAAAACAGCTGGAAAGGGCCCTGCCAGGCCCATCCAGGTGAGCAGCTCCTCCTCCCCAGCTCACAGGGAGTTTTCTGCACACCCTCAGCCTTACACAGCCCTGAATGAAGAGCTCAGCTCCAGCTGGGGAGCTTCACCTCCAGCCTGGCTCCACCACAGACCCCAAACCCCTCCGGGGTGATGGATTCAGCTCCCATTCCTCCCTTCCAGTGGCCACTGGTGGCCAAGGCCGCCCCAAGCCCAGCCAAGCTGCAGTGCAGCACTTCCAGCACCTCTCCAGAGGATCCCTCATTCCCTCTTCCCCTCCAGTTGCTCAAGAAATGCTGGAACAAGAGCCAAACCAAGCCCCGGGAAGAGCTGGCTGTGAGGAAACCTCCTGAAGCTCATCCCAACCTCCCGGCAGGGAAGGGACTCGATCTCCAGGCTCTGGAATTGCAGGGAAGCTCCCGTCAGCTGGAATTCCTGCAGCTCCAGCCTCAGGGACAGGCACCTGCCTCTTGGTGTCACTGGCAGCCCAGGTGCCAGAGCTGGCAGCGGCTCCTGTCCCTCCAGGGCCACCTTCCCTGGCACTGGGGCAGTGCCAGCCCCGGGTTTGTCTGCAGGGAATGAGGATGGGCAGGGACAGTGTCACAGGAACCCCCTGAGCTGCCACCCCACAGCTCCCAAAGCGCCCCTGGCTGCCAGCGGGGCAGCCCAAAAACATCTTTTCTCTTACAAACTCAGGAAAAATTTGCAAAACCCCTCACGCTTTGGCCTGAGAGTGCAGTTTAAAGGTGCAGCAGGAGCTGAAGCAGCTCCAGTGACACCCGAGCCACCCCAGACTGCGGACAATGTGACACTGAGGTCCCAAAGCAGCTTCTCCACCCGAGCCCGAGCAGGACCCGCTCCAGGAGCCCAGAGCTGGGGCTGGAACCCTCAGAGCCAGCCCCAAGCTCCTGCGGGGCACAAAACCCCTCTGGCCCTGCGGATCCAGGCCTGCCCCCAGCAAGGCCCAAGGCTGCCTTAGGCTGAGCTTTACCCAGCAGAGCCCCCCCTGCTCCTCCCAGAGGTTTTCCTGCAGCTCTGATCCCCTGCCAGGGGGAAAAAGCAGGAATAAAACACTGTTTTTAAAAATAAAACCCCAGAGGAATCAGCTTTAGAAACAGCCCGAGCAGACGGCGTTCGCTCCCGATACAAAACCCATTCCGAGATTTATTTTTTCCCTCAGGAAAGCTGCATAACCACCCAGGGATCAAATACATTTATTTAAAGGCTTAGGTTTTAGCCCTCAAAAAAACATCTGTGGCTTGGCAGCAGGAGCAGCCAACTGAATTGGAAAAATGTTCGCGTCTGAGGGCACGGCAGCAGCTCAGCCCCGGGCGAGGCCTTCGCACCTCATCAGCTCCGGGGGAGATCACACCCAGGAGGGGCCCGAGGTGACAACGAGCCCTGACCCCCTTCCCAGCCAGGAAACCCTTCCTGCGAAATTCCAGTGTTGTGAGAGAGGGGGAAACCCAAAAAAATGGGGAAAAGGGAAGCCTTGGAGCTCTAAAATCAGGCCGGGAGCAGGACAGAGGCCCAGAGAGTCCCTAGGGACTCGTGAGGCAGCAAACCCTAATCCTGCGCTGAGAGCTTTCCTCAGAAAGGAGCAGCATTTATTAGGCAGGCAATAAAACCCTTTCCACGCCGTGTTTACACCAACACGGGGCACTTTTTTTCCCCCCCTCATTTCGGTTTTAAACCCATCTTTCCTGGTGGAAGCAGCCCGGCTCAACAAGGCCACGCTTTGTAAAGCGGCTCCAGCTCTCGGTCACTGGCAGAGCCCTGGGCTCTCCTCGGCCTCTCTTTTGTTGCTTTGCTTTTTTGTTCAAAGTTCAAACAACCCCCAAACGCCCCAGGAAGCCGCATTGTGCTCCTGGCATGATCTCCCCGCTGTCCGGAGCCGCAGGGAGGGGCCGGGTGTGGCCCAAAAGTTTTGATCTCCGAAAATGTAAGGATCATTCCTTATCCAGGGGAATTCCCATATGGAATCCAAATTGAGTCCAGAACTGCCCGGATCCGAGCCAGCTGCTGTTAAAAATCGCCAGGGAGAAGAGATGCTGCTGGATTGAAGAGATTTAATACCAGGCAGGAGGGGAACGGGAAAATTCAGCCTTGGAAGAGCAGTTAAGAGCTGGGGAGCTTCCAGACGTCACAGGCAGAGGGATCCTTAAAAAAGCCAGGTCCCAACATTCCCCAAGCCCTCTCTGCACCTGTAACCCTGAGCCCAGCTCAGGCAGGTGCAGGTGAGGTGGCACCTGAGCTTGGAGACACCTGAACCCCCCAAAATCCCGTTTAAATCCAAGCTGTCCCCTAAACATTGCAGGTGACATCACTCTGCTGGTGTGGCCACCCACTGTCCCAGGCTGCTGGGACATTCCTCGTTTTCCAGCCCTTCAGGGCTGAATCCACCTTCCCAGGGACATTCCTCATTTTCCAGCCCTTCTCAGGGCTGAATCCACCTTCCCCAGCAGGTCCCAGCCATCCCAGAGGGATCTGGGGGATCCTCCAGCCAAGGGGAACAGCCCCAGTTCAGCTCCTCCAAACCAGGTCCTGCCAACATCCCAGCGAGTGGGACAAGCCCGTTTGGGATCTCTTCCCTGTCTCAGCAGGCAGGAGGATCCTGCTGGACTCCACAGCCCTGAAATCCTGGCTCAGCAGAGTGAGCAGGGACGCTCCTGCTCCCAAATCCCTTGGGCAGGAGAAGCACCTGCAGCTCCTGAAACTGAACCTGCCAGAGCAGAGCACCTGAGCCCTGCAAGGATCCAACTGCAGGGACCCAGAGCCTGCCCCCCGTGCCCAGGTCAGCCTTCCCAAAATCCCTCCTGCCTAGGAGACACCTCAGCCTTCCCAAAATCCCTGCTGCCTGGGAGGCACCTCAGCCTCCCCAAAATCTCTGCTGCCTCAGGAGACGCCACACATGTCACCACTCCTGCCCACAGGGGGATTTTGCCTCCTCCTGACCCTACAAGAAATGGGATTTGGGGGTCTTTTCACACCTCAGTAGGAGTGGAATCCTTCCCAAAGGATTGATATTCCCACATCTGGAGTGACCTCACTGCCTCCCCACAGCCCCAAACTGCGTGATCACTGCCACATCCAATGGAGTTTGAGGGTGCTGTATCTCACAAACTTTCGTTTTGGGACACCTGAACTTGGAAAGCACCTGGTAAACTTAAACAAAACCAAACCTTGATAGAGCAGATCCAGCTGATTTTGCAGCAGAGCCTTGGAAAAGGAGAGCACAAAGTGATTGCCTCCATACCAGGGCTCCAACTCCCCTTACATGGGGGATCCCACACCTGAAGGTGATGAATTGAATTTTAGCTTTCATATTTGAAGGATTGAGAGGAACCAGGAAGATTTCTCCCCCTCAGTTCTACAGGGAAGTGAGAAATCTGACGTCCTGAAAGCATCACCTGCCTGCCAGCAGAGAGGGCCGCTGTCCTTGCGAGCCCCGTTGCAGTTTCCCAGCTGGGATCTCCCCTCCACAACCCCGGGCAAAGCAAAACGCAGCCTCTTCCCAAGGCCTGAGTCACCAACGCTCTGCCCCCACTTCCCTCCCGCGGCTGCGCCCGTGATTATAAAAAGATGTCTCAATTAGCAAGAGCTGAGCAACTCCCGCAGCCTCCGAAGCCTGAGGAGGAAATTCCGAGCCAGCAGCGAGCAACACCAACAACGTCCGAGCAGTAAAACCTCCTCTTGTTCCTCGCCAAGTAACCTCAAACATCCCTTCCCCAAACCGAGCAGCCCGGCCCTCCGGAGGGGTCCCGGGCTGGAGTGAGCTCCCCTGGGCACGCCAGGTCCCCGGGAGCAGCCAGCGCTCATTTCTGTCTGTGCTGTCGGCTGCAGGTCTAGACTGGTGTGGTCTTTTTGTTGTAGCCAGGGAAAGAAGGGAGTCATTCATATTTTTTTCCAGGATTCACACAAAAGTGCTCTTGTGCATCCCAGACCCCGCGAACCGGCAGCCGCGAGCCGGCTTGGCCCCGGGGCTGGGGACATCCCGGCGGGGAGGGGACGGGCTCGGAGGGGCTGCGGACGCTGCCCAAGGCCCCGCCCGAGCACCTGCCCCGGGGCGAGACTTTTGGGCAACGAATTCCCACGGCAGGGAAGGGAAAAGCCGTGTCTGAGTCCCTAAAAATAAANAAAAAAAAAAAAAAAAACAACGAAGCGAAACAGCGGCCACACGTTTTTCCTTGGAGAGAAGGGGAAAACTCCCCCAGCAGCATCCCGGGCCGGAGCCCCGAGCGCCGGGCAGGGGAAGGGACACAAAGGGGATGGCACACGGGGAAAAGCGACAGCGGGTGCGGGCACCGAGGGCACCCGCAGTGCTGGCACAGCCCCCCCATGCCCGGGAGCAAGCGCGGGGCGGAGGAGCCCCGTGCGACCCCCGCACCCCCCGAGCCGAGCGGGGCACCCACCTCCACCTCCGGCAGCGCCCGAAGCCTCCCGGCGCTGCGGCTCCCCCGGTGCGCGGAGCGGCATCCTCCTCATCCTCCTCCTGCAGAGCCTCAGCCCGCTCCGGGGGCCCGGATATCGCCCCGCTCCCACCGGGAATATCCCCGGGAGCGCCGGAATCGCAGCGAGAGCGGCTCCGCCGCAGCCAGGGATGCTCCAACTGCGGCTGCCGGGCCATTCCCCCTTTTATAGCCCCGCGGCGGCGGGCGGGCGGCGCGGCTTCACGGGACTTGTAGTTCCTCCCCCCGGCCGGCCTAGAGCCGCCTCCCTCCGCCCTTCTATCCCTCCCTCTCGTCCCTCCGTCCGTCTGTCTCTCCACGGGGAGGGGAGGGCGCGGGCGGTTCGGGAGGAGCTGAGGGTCGGGGCGGTTCCGCTCCTCACCGGGACCCCGCCGCTCCCCAGGGGAGAGCAGAGCCGATGGTTTTGCCTGGAAAAATCCGGTTTTCCACGGGGTTCCGGGAGTCGCATCCCTGGCACAGCCAGCCCGACGCCACAGCGGCCCTAAAGTGAATGAGTAACCCCAAAACCCCGGCACGAACAACGAGCGCTTCAATCGTGCCGCGTATTGGCTATTTTTTTTGTTTAATTATTCTCCCAATTATTAATTTAACTTAATTATTAACCCATCCGAGGAATGAATGAGCAATTAACCGTGCTGTTGACTTCGGGGCTCATTTAAGGCCCGTTCTCCCAAGCCCTGGGTGCTGGCAGAGTCACCCAGCGGGACGGAGCCGTGTCCCACAGGTTCCCTCTGCCCCCTGAACCCCACGTGCTTTGAGGAAGGTCCTAAAAGGCACAGCAGGCACGAGGATGGGGTGGCACCGTGCCCGGTGTCCCCTCCAGGAGCTGTGGCAGAGGGGAGGGTGCAGAAGGGGGGATGATCCTGCAAAAACCTGGTCCAGGTGGGAAATGTGCCACCCCAGCAGGGGCAGGGACACGGATCCAGCCCCTTCCCACCTGCACCAGGCTGGGATTTACCATCCCACACCCCCAGAATTGCTGCTGAAGTGAAACCACGGAAGTTTTCTAGGACAAGGGGGGCTGAGGGAGCAAGAGGGAGAGGAGGGGAAGGGAAAAAATCCCTCCTGGCAGCTTTTCAGGGCCCGAAGCCGGAGTGGAAATGCTTCCCTGCCCATAATTGCTTCGAGAGCAGATGAATTTCTTGAAGAAACCGCAGCTGAAACGCTGCACAAATCACATTGTTGTGCTTGTGTTGGCTGCCTGCTGAAGGAGGGAAAAGGTCATTGTTTGGGGGATATTAAAAAGGGGGAAAAGCCATATTTTAGTGCTGTGCAGGAGGGGGTTGAGCTGCGTTTTCATAGCCACGGTCTGGAAATTCAAACCTGTTTGGCAAGAGGCGGAACAGGGCTCACAGCGAGGAAAGAGCTGGGAAAAGGCTCCAAGTGATGGAGCTTATCCTGCCTCTGGATCCCTGGAAGTGTCCAAGGCTGGGTTGGAGCACCCTGGGACAGTGGGAAGTGTCATTGATCCAACACCACCTGAGCTAGGTGTCCAGAGGGCTCCCGTGGGCTCACAGAGCTGTGGGATTGGATGTCTGGGATTTCCAAAGGCAAATTTCCATTTTTGGAATTGAATTCCGAAGTTTTACTCCCTTTTTCAGTGGCATTTCCTTCAGAGCCACAAGCCACGGAGCTGTCAGACATCATCTCCCAAAAAAAAAAACCCTGGAGCTCTCCAAGGCTCTGCCACAGCTTTTGTGTCACCCTCTGATGGTGTAAGGGACCACGGCAGCCCCTGGGTGCTGCTCAGGCGCCTCTGTGCTGCCCAGAGACCCTCAAAGGAGAAGGAATTCCCATGGAAAGCTGCAGGACTCGTTCCCAGAGGAGCCTGACGCTGATTTCTGGGATGCTCCCAGCCCTGGCTGTGCCACCGTGATGGTGGAAGGAGTCGGGAGATGCCAGAATGGGATCCAGCCCCGGGTGGGGCAGCATTCCCAGCCCTGCAAACACGCTGGCATGGCTGGGAAGTGCCAGCCGTGCCCCGTCCCGGCTCCTTGGAGAGCACAGCGTTCCTGCCCCGCATTCCTGAGCCACGGGGAAAAGCCCTGGAATGCTGGGCGGGCGGGGTGGGCAGGGAAGGAGCAGGACTGCCCGTGGAGCAGGGAATGGAGAGCCAGATGTTCCCACAGACTGAAAAATCCACCGGGAGCAGCTGGAATCATCCTGTATCCCACAGGGATCTCCAGCTCCCTGGAGCACAGAATCCCAGGCTTATCCAGGCTGGAAAAAACCTCCGAGATCATGGAGTCCACCCTGCAAATACCAAATCCAACATGGGAATGTGGCCACTGGATCTGAGCTTTGGGGGAGCTTTGAAGGGAGGAAATCCTCAGTGCAAGGGCCAAGGGAAAGAGAGGGTTTTGATGGAAAGAGAAGAGGGTTTTCCTAGAAAAAGGGATTTCCTGGTTTTGCTGGGAAGGAAGAAGGGTTTTCCTGGGAAGGGAAGTTTTGTTCCTCACTCCAGGGGATGGTTTTGGGGCTCCCAAGGAGACCTCCAGGAGGATGGAGTGAAAATTCTCCAGAAGAAAATTCCCAAGATACGGAACTCCCAATGGCCAGAACTGCCACGGAGGGAGGACTGGGTTGTTGACTCCTTCAGGAAAACAGGGAAAGCTCTGGGAAGCAGCAGAAGCCCTGCCCTGGGGAGGGGGAGCCAGGAAAACTCTTAATTCTGTCCAAGTCCTGTTGGTCCCAATGCTCTGTGGAGCAGTTTGGGGTCACAGCCCCAGCTTGTGTTGCTTTTCCCTCCCCAGCTTGGGAATGGCACATCCATAAATCCATACTGGAGTGGAGTGGAGTTTGCTGGTGGTTTTTCCCAGAGAAACATGAAAATAAAGTGTTTAGTGATGGGCAGCATTGGGAAAATAAAGAGACAGGGAAGGGTGAGCTGGGAATGAGTTCTCACAGGATGGCTGCTCCCTGTTCCCAGGGCCTGGCCAGCACACTAACCTCTGCAAGTCCTCTGACCTTCAAATACCCTCCCCAGCCCAGTTAAATCCATATAAATATATGGAAATATGGGAACAAAAAGCTTTTTCTTTCCAGTGCTGAGAGTGCCAAGTGCTGCGGGAGCCAATAAAGAGCTGCAGCTCCAGGGAGCTGTGGCAGGTAAAACACAAACAGTCCCAATCTTTCCCCAAAACTGCAGCCAATCCCCAAATTAAAACAGAAAAAGTAAAACTAAAACTAAGCCCAAGCCCCAAAGCTGAGGTTTGTAAAAGAGGAGGAAAATGTGGTTCCGTGGTTTTAGCTCTTGCCTGGTGCTGGATCCTAGCCTGGCCCCCAGGCCTGGGAAGGAGCACTGGGAATCCTCCTCGGACGGAGCTGAGCAGGGATGAGGAACCCTTGGGGACACTCCTGTCCCCTCCCCACCCTGCTGTGCTCTGGGGACAAAGGGACACGGAGCTCCAGGAACACGGGGAGGATCCACTGCCACCGCCAGCCCTGGGGTCCGAGCCCTCAGGTCCTGAACAGAGGGGGAGAGGTGGGACCAGCTCCCCAGAACAAGGGACAGGAAACAGCCTCGAGCTGTGCCAGGGAGGCTCAGGGTGGATGTTCCAGAAAATTCCTTCCCTGCAGGAGCAGTCAGGCACTGCAAGGGGCAGTGGGGGAGTCCCCATCCCTCAGAAAGGAGCACAGGTGGCTCTTCTCCATCAGGTCTGGTTGACAGGGGGTGTTTGGGCTGAGCTTGGACTCAATGGTCCTGAGGTTCTTTCCCAACCTTTTTCTGGAGCCCCAGAGGGAGGGAGAGCCGTTCTGAGCAGGCAGTTTGGTACCTGGACCTGGAATTCTCTGCCTGCTCCCAAGATCCCAGCCAGGCTCCAGGAACTTCCCAGCAGCCTGGGGAGGACAAAGGCAGGGCTGAGCAGAGGCACAGTGTCCCCTGTTTGCTCAGTGACACGGGCACAGCAGGGCACAGAGGTTTAAATGCCATGGCCAAGCTCACACGGGACACCTGGGATACAGCACGGAGCTTCCAGACCCTGCCCCATCAGATAGGGAAGGGAAACAGCCTCAAACCCCACGGCAAATGTCAGATAAACCCCCCAAAATCACCATGAACCCAAAGCAGAGGAAGGGAACAGGTAAAATTATGGACCCCAAAAGCCAAACCTGCTCCTCAATGGGACAGGGACACAGAAAATCCCAATTCCTGCCACACCAGCGTCTGGATGGGCTCAGTGTTTGATCCTTAAGCCACTTAAAAGGAACCTTAAAGCTAAAAAGAGCATTGTGAGCTCGGCTGGGGAGATAAATCCATTCTCTGAACCCGCCAAGGTGACTCAGCCCCCATCTCTGAGGAAAAGGCACCAACAGGCACACGGGGCCAGAGCTCGGAGGAGGAGGGCAGTGATTTAGTGTCTCTCCCCTTCTCTCCCCACACTCCTTCCCTCCTGCACAAGGATCCATTGAGAGCCTGCAGAACAAACGTTCCCTTATGCAGCTCCAAAAAAGTCTCGGTCGGTTTGTGTGAGGCAGCTGCCTCGGAGCTCGCTGTGGTTACTCATTAACCGCGGCTCCCAGGGCACGGGAAGGAGGAATCAACTTCACAGACCCTAAAAAAAAAAAAAAAAAAAAAAAAACAGGGAAAAAAAAAAAGAAAACAAACCAGCAATGAAAATAAATACATCAGGTGTCCTGGAAAAGGACGTGGAAAAAACAGGTGGGCCCGGGAGCAGCTCCTGGGCTGGGATGGGCTGAGGGAGCAGGGGGGATAATGGCACGGAGGGAAATGTGTGGGGACAAAAGGGGACGATTATGAAAGGGAAGGGAAGGCAGAGAGGGGACAGAGAGGCGCTTGTGCTCTCAGAGAGGGGTTTCTGTGCCCGGGCTGCGGGGAGGGATTCGCTCCCCACCCGGAGCCATTCCCTGCTCCGCAGCAATCCCCTGCTCCTGCCTCCGGCTCTTTCCCATGAGAATGAGGCACTGCCGGCGCTGGGGAGCGTTTTCCAGGTGTCACTCCCCGCCCCCGCCAGGAGAGCCCCGCGGTGACCTGTCCCGGCAGGAGAGGATGGAGCTGCTCCCTGCATTCCCACCCTGGACCCCAAAGATCAGGAGCCTCCTACAGCCCCAGAAGGACTCAGCTGCTGCCCTGGCCAGGTGAGCCCCAGGTGCTGCTCCTCCACCATCCCCTTCCATGGAAGACACATCCCCTGTGTGCCTTCATTCCTCGCCTCCTCCAGATTTTGGGGAGAAAGCCATCCCAGGAGTTACAGAATAGGCTGGAAAAGCCCCCTAAGATCACCCAGTCCAACTTCCCGCAGCACTGCCAGTGCCACCACTGACCCTGTCCCCAAGTGCCACATCCACACCGTTTTAAATCCCTCCAGGGATGGGGTCTCCTGTGCCAGGGCTGGACAACCCTTCTCATGAAGTTTTTCCCAATATCCAACCTCAACCTCCACTGGTGCAACCTGAGGGTGTTTCCCGTTGTCCCATCATTACCTGGGACAAAAGCCCGGCCCCCAGCTGGATTTGTGCAGCTCCTGGGCTCACCTGCTCCATGGACAGGGTAGGGTCCAGCCTGTCCCCAGCCTGTGTCCCCGAGGTGGGAGGCACCTCCCTGCCCAGCCCTGGGCCCACAGGAGAGGGAATTCCTGGCACCTCCGTGAGATCCTGAGGGAGAACCACAATTAGAGCCAGAATAAAAAGCTCAATATTTCTGGGACCAAGGGCTGCTGGGGGCAGCTCCCTCCCTCCCTCCCAGGCCAGCCGGTGCTCCAGGGGAACAGGTACCTGGTGCTGGAGTTTGTGTGGGATGTGGAACATCTGGAGCTCGGCAGCACAAGGCAGCCTTTGTGCAGCTGGGAAAGGCCGCGCCAGAAACCAGCACTCGTTTGGGACAGCTTCAGGGAGAGGGGGAGGGAAAGGGAAAAAGGGCAGAGGGAAGCCACCCCCGCCAGAGAAGGAATCTCGGCCTCCCCTGGGACAGTTCCCAGCTGCCCCCGCGGGGTTCTCTCACCCCTTTCCCCATGGGAATCCTCCCTCCAGCTCGGCCGTGTCCAGGCTGGGTGAAGCAGCACTGTGGAGCTGCTCCCGGCTGTATTAAATCATCAAATCCCATCATTTGGATTCCCTTTGGCTCTGGAAGGGGCATTGTCCCCTCCCGTCTGGGGAGCAGCGGGGATGTTTCCCGCTGGATTATCAGCTATCCTGATCTGAGAAGCGCTGATCAGCTGATAATTAAAAGGGCTCCAAGGGTTGGTATCCCTCAGCAATATCCCAGGCAGAGCTGCCGGGCACAGGGAGCTTGGGAAAACCGGAGCTGAGGATTCCCGTGCCCGTGGAGGCTCCCGATGCTTCTCCTCACGGGCCGTCATCCTGCCCGAGCACGGAGAGCCCGGGAAACCGGAGCTCGGGAATTGCACACCTCCCTGGAGCCACGGGAGCTCGGGAACTGCACACCTCCCTGGAGCCACGGGAGCTCGGGAATTGCGCGCCTCCCTGGAGCCACGGGAGCTCGGGAATTGCGCGCCTCCCTGGAGCCACGGGAGCTCGGGATACCCCACGCAGGTTTTTTGGGTGGGAGGTGGCTTCGGTCACCTTCTGAGAGGGAAAAACATCTCCAATGAAATTTGAATATTCCTCTGGAGCCCGGCGGAGCAGCCGGAGCCGGGAGCGGTGGCAGAGGCCGCGGACGGGGAGCCGGGTCCATGAGAGAACTGGAGCGCACTGGGGAGGACTGGGAGCTCCCCACACCTCCCCGGGGACAGGGATTCGTCATCATCCCAGCTCATCCCAGGCTCTGCTCCAGCACAGCCAAATCTCCGAGCGCTCCATTGGTCCAAAAAGAGCTGGAGCTGCCACTGGCTGCGCCAGGGGAGGAAAAATCCCCCAAAAATCCCCCCAAATCCCTTTGTCTCTTCCACCCACCAGAGCTGAAGAGCAATTACCGAGCCCCCGGCGATTTCACACGCAATCACCGGGGCCTCCTCCTGCTAACACTTAATTTGTTTAATGACTCGGAGGCCCCGGGGGGCTCCTTGGTGTCAGCATTCATCTACCTGCTCTCCAAAGGATTTTCTCTCCACCCGAAACTGGAGGGATTTGGTGAAATCCTCACTAAGACAAGATTTAAGAAATCTCCCCCAAATTCCCGGGGCTCTCTGACCTCCAGGGACACACCAGCAATGCTGGACTCAGGGAAAGGACCTGCAGATCCTCCTGGATTTGTGTCCATCCACCAGCAGAGAGGAGCTGGGATAAATTACAGCCTGGAAATGGAAAGGGAAAAGCTAAATATGTTGTGAGGTGTGATTTGTGTTTGGAATGCAACCTCATTCCTGCCTCTGCTGCCAGCCTGGCCTGAAACATCAGGGTGGGAGAAGCTGGGATGCTCCAGCCTTCACTGGAGTCTAAACCTTGGGAAAGAAAGGGGAACAGAAAGGTTGGGAATGCCGATGCTGATGGTGTGTCCTGCACAGAGCTGGGGGAGCAGTGCTGGGGATTGGGAATGGCAGGATGGGGGGTTCAATGGGATTGGGGTCCTGGAGGAGAGGGGGGGTTCAAAGGGATTGGGGTCCTGGAGGAGAGGGGGGGGTCGAAGGGGTTGGGNGGAGATGAGGATTCCAGTGGGATTGGGGTCCTGGAGGAGAGGGGGGGTTCCAGTGGGATTGGGGTCCTGGAGGAGATGAGGATTCCAGTGGGATTGGGGTCCTGGAGGAGAGGGGGGGTTCCAGTGGGATTGGGGTCCTGGAGGAGATGAGGGTTCCAGTGGGATTGGGGTCCTGGAGGAGATGGGGGGGGAGTCAATGGGATTGGGGTCCTGGAGGAGATGAGGGGCCCAGTAGAGGCTGATATCCCAGACGAGTTGGGATCCTGGAAGAGATGAGATTGTGGAGAAGGTGGGGGTTCTGACAGAGGAGGGATCCTGGAGGAGATGGGATCCTGGAGGAGGTGAAGGTCGTGGCGGAGCTGGGGGTGTCAGTGAAGTTGGGATCCTGGAAGAGAAGGGGTCCTGATGGAGGCTGGGGGTCCCTGGAGGAGCTGGGGGTCCCTGGAGGAGCTGGGGGTCCCCAGGACGCCCCGGGCTGTGGGACATCCCCACCCCAGCCGTTAGCAGCACCTCCCTCCATTGTTTCCCAACCCGTTTTTCCCTATGACCTCATCTTGCCTTGGCTCCCGCTGGCGATTTTATGGCAGGGAAATGATTCTGCAGCCAAAGGAAAGCAGATCCAGGGCTCTCTTCCACCCCAGCCCGCTTCCAGCCGGGTTTGGTTCTGCTCCAGGCACAGCAGAGGGGTCGTGTGAGACCAGCTGGGAGCTCTGGTCAGGAACGTTTTCCTTGTTCCTGTAGGAACACGAGAGGCACCAGCCAGAGGTTGAAACAATTCCCCCCCAGGAACCAGGCCTGGACACAAAAGCTTTTCAGTTATGATCAGCATTTTGTAAGATTGTTTTAAAATAAACCTTCGGGCTCCATTTCCTGCTCTGGAGATCCCCCTCGTAGGATTATGAGGCACAAAAAACACTTCCCAGAAATCTCAACCAAGGCCGTACCAGGAATGTTTTCTCCCTGTTCTCACACAAACCTGCACGCTGTAAAAGCCTCAAAACAAGAAATGAGGCACTGAAATGGAAGCCGGGCCAGCTGCAGATCCCACAGGGGGGATTTTCCCTCTTTTCCCATTAGGAACAACCCTGTGGGTTGAAGAAGTGGAGTTGGAATCCTTCTTGGACCGATGGGATTTCACCTTTCCCACCTCACACAACTCCTGAGGAAGCACACGGAGAACATCCCCCTGAAATGGCCTAGTGAAAATGAAGGATTTTAGGTAAAAGAACCAGGGAAAAGGGAAGCAGGAGCTCATGTATGAGTTGCAATCCCAGGAATCCAGCACGGACACAAGCAGGGAGCTCTGCAAGGGCTGGTTGACCATGCAAGACTAAACAAACCTACTGAGAGAGAGCCAATAAATACCTGAAAATTAACTGGAATTAAATTAAAACTTGGGATTGTTCAGCCTGGAAAAGAGAAAAGTCTGGGGAGACCTCAGAGCCCCTTCCAGGGCCTAAAGGGGCTCCAGGAGAGCTGGAGAGGGGCTGGGGACAAGGGCTGGAGGAACAGGACACAGGGAATGGCTCCCACTGCCGGAGGGCAGGGCTGGATGGGAGATTGGGAATTGGGCTGGGAGGGTGGGGAGGGGCTGGGATGGAATTCCCAGAGCAGCTGGGGCTGCCCCTGGATCCCTGACAGTGCCCAAGGCCAGGCTGGACACTGGGGCTTGGAGCAGCTGGGACAGTGGAAGGTGTCATGGGTGGCACCGGATGGATTTAAGATCCCTCCCAACCCTAAACCATTCCAAGATTCTCCGAAATCTCCTCTCCAAAGTCCGTAACTCCCCACACAACATCTGCCCTGGGAAAAGGACACCCTGAGCCAAAATCCCCTGTGTTCCCTCCACTCCCCAAGGCCAGGCTGGGACTGAACGGGGAACGGGCAGCTCCAGGCTGGGAGCGGGCACAGGAGGGCTGGGAGGGGGCAGGGGAGCACCGGGAGGCGAGCACGAGCGGCTCGGCTTTAATTGCGGCGCGGCTGCCAAGCCCAACAAAGCCGCGCACGAAGAATAGGAGTCATTTATTCTGTCTGCAGGTCGGGATTGTTGCCGTGCCGAGGGAGGGGCGGGCGGTGAAATCCATCCCTTTCCAGGCAGTGACTCAGGTGCCGCGATCCACCCCGGGCGCGCATCTCGCACCGCGAGCGGCTCCAGCCGCGCTCGCCCCGGGGCTCATAATGGGATTATTGTTCCTTTGCGTGCAAAGCCTCGCTCGGGGTTGGTGTCCCCGCCCTGCCCTGCAAACCGCAGCCGCCCGCGCCTTCCCAGCCCCCGGCACGGCACGGGCCGCCGAGAGAGAGCCCGCTCGTTCCTGGCATCCCCAGAGCCGCTCCTGCGCCCCGAGTCAGCGCCGGGCTGCGGGCATCGCCGGGGGCAGGGAGTCAGCCGGGGGGACCCAGGGGTCATCCGGCCCCACAGGGGTCATCACAGGGGCCATGCAGCCCCACAGGGATCATCCGGCCCCACAGGGGTCATCACAGGGTCCATCCAGCCCCATAGGGATCATCCGGCCCCACAGGGGCCATCCAGCCCCATAGGGATCACCACAGGGGCCATCCAGTCCCACAGTGTGGGATCATCACAGGGGCCATCCAGCCCCACAGGGGCCATCCAGCCCCACAGTGTGGGATCATCACAGGGGCCATCCAGTCCCACAGGGGCCATCCAGCCCCACAGTGTGGGATCATCACAGGGGCCATCCAGCCCCATAGGGATCATCCAGCCCCCACAGGGGTCACACAGGGTCCATCCAGCCCCACAGAGGCCATCCAGTCCAACCCCTGCCCAGACACCCCAACAACCCCACCCTGTCCATCCCTGGCAGTGCTGTCCAAACCCTCCTGGAGCTCTGGCAGCCTCGGGGCNGGGAAGGGAAGGGAAGGGAAGGGGAGTTCCACACCCCATGGATCTCCTTTCCAGAGCCCTAATCCCTGGATGAGCTCACGGCCCGTGCCCTGCTCCTGGCTATCAGCAGCCTCTCTCTCCTCTCCTCTCCTTCCCTCCTGGGATTNCAGGAGGAAATTCCCCTTCTCTGCTTGCACAGCCCTGGGCAGGGACATCTCCCACTGTCCCAGGCTGCTCCAAGCTGGCCTTGGACACTTCCAGGGATCCAGGGGCAGCCACAGCTGCTCTGGGAACCTCCCCACCCTCCTAGCAAGGAATTCCTTCCCAATGTCCCATCCAAACCTGCTCTCCCTCAGCTCAAAGCCATGANAGAGAGGGGAAGGGAAGGCTCTCCTCTCCTCTCCTTCCCTCCTGGGATTTAAGGCCAAGCCCAGCTCATCCCTGCTGGCTCCAGAGGAGTTTCCCTGGGGATTCCTCCATGATCTCCTCACCAGCCACCGATGGGGCTGGTCCCAGGCAGCGCCTCCATGGTTTTGCCCCTGAAACACAAAAAACCCAAAGAGAATAAAAGCAGGAAAATGCTCCCAGCCCTGCATTCCTGGGCTTTTCCACAGCCCCGGTGCTTGGCCAAGCCCTGGCAGCAGCAGCTCGTGCACAGGCAGCAGCAGAGCAGCTCCAGTGCCAAGCACAGACACCCCCGGGGCTGGGAGCATTTGGGGGATTTCCCCATTATTTTCCCATTATTTTCTCATTCTCAGGTCACTCGGTTCATCAGCAGGGTTGGAAAATCCCAAAACATCCACAAAAGCAGCAGCAAAGAGGCCACAAATATAGGCGGGGGGGTTGGGTGAGAAATAGAAAAAAGAAAAAAGAAGGAAAAGAGAAGAAAAGAGAAGAAAAAAGGAAAAGGAAAAGGAAGAGGAAAAGGAAAAGGAAGAGGAAAAGGAAAAGGAAGAGGAAAAGGAAAAGGAAGAGGAAAAGGAAAAGGAAGAGGAAAAGGAAAAGGAAGAGGAAAAGGAAAAGGAAGAGGAAAAGGAAAAGGAAGAGGAAAAGGAAAAGGAAAAGGAAGAAAATGTATTTGGGGGGTTGAAGTTTTAACTGGAAAGGGGCCACAGTTTAAGTTTCCCTCCATCCACTGCTAAAATTTATTATGATTTTAAGACCAAACTCAAGAATCTAAAGGTTTTACTGAAAAATAAGAGGGGGGAGGGAGAAATTCCGAGCTAAAATCTGGTATTTTGCTTGCAAGCAGCTCACAGGACATCTCAACCCCCTCCCAAGGCTGAGTCTTCCCATGAAAAGGGTGGGAAGAGAGGGACAAACCTTCCCTGTGACATTTCTTGGCCACAGGGGTAATTTCAGGCCCATTTTTCTCCAGGGGACAAACAGAAAAAAGGGATTTTCCTCTGGGATTTCTGTCTCCCTCCCTCCCTGCTCCTTCCCTAGGGCTCCATCCTCATCTGGCCTGGCTGCATCCAAGCAGGATTAAATGCTATATGTGGCATTATCTCCCAGAAATCTGATTACAAGGCTGCCTTTAACTCTCTAATGTTTTTTTTTTTTGTACCAGCTGGCACCACACGCCAGGAATTAAACCAGGAAACATCCCTGACAGGCTGGAGAATCCCAGGCCGTGGACATCCCAGAGGATTTGAAGGTTTTTAAGCTGGAAACAGAGGGCTTAGAGCTTTCCAGATCCTTCAGAGTGGGTGGAATTAGGGAGAGCAGTGGGAGATGCTCCAGCCCTGGGAATGGGACACTGGGAGGGCTCTAATTCCCAGCTGTGGCACATCCCTTCCCTCTCCTGCCCTGGGAAGCAGGGACAGCTCTCACCTTTTAAAAAGAAGGGCCTGACCCCCCTGCTTATCCAGGCTGAATTCCCAAATTTCCCCTGTGCCTGGAGGGACCCTGCACAGCCCCGCAGTCCCCAGGGATGCACATCCAGCATGGAACTGCCTCTCCTTAGCTTTTCCCCCTCTTTTCCCAGCCCCAAGGAAGCTGCTTTCCCAGCCAAGAGGCAGGACCTTGGAAAAACAGGAACAACGAGGCTGGAGAAAGGAAACCCAGAGGAGTGGAGGGAGGAGGAGCAAACCCATGGATTTATGGCATCAAACAACTCCGTGCAAACTCCATTTCCCATTTATTGAAAGCAATCACAGTTAAAAGGTCAAATCCATCAGCAAACAGGAGCTTTGGATCATCCAGAGGGACAGACAAAGGAAATCCATCCAAAATACAAGGATCAAACAAAACAGAGAGCTCTGTTTATTCCAACCTGTTCCCTCTGGCTCCGGCGGGACCGAAGGCAGGTCTGGGACATGCCAGCCCCATTCCAGAGGGACTGAGCAGCTGGAGGCAGCCAGGTGATCCAGGTATTGCCACGGGAGGGTTCAGGGAAGCCCTTTGTGCTGGAGATCGGAGTGAGGGGGAGCTGGGTCTGCAGCATCCTTCCAGCCCTGGCACTTCCCTCCTCCCTGGAGCACAGGGATGGGCAGGATTCTCTCCTCAGCCCGGATCAATCCTCAGCGCTCAGGAAGAGCCATTCCACAAGAAATGCTTGGGAAGCATCAAGAGAAGAGGCAGGAATCTCCATGCATGTTCCTGGCTCTCCAGGTGGGATAATTCATTCATCCTGAGGGATTGATTGATTGATTGATTCATTCATTCATTCATTCATCCATCCATCCATCCATCCATCCATCCATCCATCCATCCATCCATCCCGGAACGCTCTGGTGGTGGCTCAGCTCCTGCTCTTCCTGCAGGTGAAGGGTGATCAGGATAAGCCTGGCTTGGCTCTTCAGGGAGCTCTGGAGCACTGGAAGCAGCAGCTGAAATCCCTTGGGAAGGCTGGACAGCTCCACATGGAATTGCATGGAAAACACCCAAATCCTCCTTTCCTGGTGCTTTTCCCATAGAAAACCCCAGAACACTGGACACAGCACAGTGGAGCAGTGCCCTCTGAGATACATTTAGGACAAAATGACATTTCCCTCTTGCAGAGATCCCAAGAAAATTCCTCTTTATTTGCCTGGACTATCTCCATCCATCCAAACCAATTCCCTGCAGCGTTGCCGAGGAGCAGCAGGATGTGGAAGACCTGGGATCCCATGGCTTATCTCAGTCCTAATGCCTTCAACCTTCCCAAAAAAGGGGTGGAATTCCAGACTCCATAAGGAGCTTGCTCCATTTCAAGGCCTCAGTGTTAACCCCAGACCAGCCTCCACACGGGACAGGGAATTCCCAACTTCCAACAGAACAAAGAGGATCAAAATCCCAAATGCTTTTCCTTGGAGAAGCCAGCCCAGCGTCATCCAGCGCCCCTTCCAAGAGGAAAACCAAACCAGGATCTGGGAGGACCCACCCATATTTGTGCTTGGAAACCATCGCCAGGAACTCAGAGGGGAGGGGGAGATACAAAATTAGAGGAAATCAACACCAAACCAGATCCCAAAAATCTATGTACAGATCCAGTCCCGGGCCCAGGCGTGTCCGGCTCCCGATCCCGCGGCGCGGGGCTCTGCTGTCTCCTCCTGGGAATGCAGCACTGCCCTATCCCAGCCCCACATCCAGGGACATCATCACCACAAAGCCCAGGATGGAGGTCCAGGATGCCAACTTCCCGTTGCCACTGCAGGGAGAAGGGAGAGGGGAGTGCTGGGAGGAGGGAACGCTGCTCGAGTCCCATCCCAGCCCCGAGGCTCCCGAGCCTCCCTGCCCACGTGGGACATTCCCTGGGATGGGGAGGGACCACAGCAATCCCTTGGCTGCATCCTGACCCCCAGGATCCCAAACCTCATCTCCAGCCATGGAATAATTTTCCCCTTTTCTCTCCATTTTGCTCCCTGAAGGATTCCCAGCCCCTCCATCCAGCCAAGGAGCAGAGCCCATCTCCACTTCCCAGGCCTTGGCTGGGTGTTCATATTCCCTCTGCTCCCAAACTCCTCCTTCCCACGGACACTCCTTGTTCCCAGGGGTGACTGGGAGGGCCCCACAGGTGTGAGGGGGTCTCACCTGGTCTGTGCCTCGGGAATGATGTCGTCCATCACCACGTAGACCATGGCTCCGGCGGCGAAGCCCAGCGCGTAGGGCAGGAGCGGCTCCGCCAGCACCACGGCAAAGGCGCCCAGGACCCCGGCCAGCGGCTCCACCATCCCGCTCAGCTGCCCGTACCTGCCAGAGGGACAGCCCAAACATCCCTGCAGAGCTGGGGCAGGGCTGGCACAGCCATCCCAAAAGGGTCACGGGGCTCACACCGCCCCAGCCCCGCCGTGCCCCCGTTCCCGGTGCCCCAGAGGAGGTCGGACACCGCCGTGCCCAGCCGAGGCACCTGGATTTTGGTAACAGGCAAGGATTTGACCTAACCCAGCTGAATTTTCCAGGCAGGATCTAATTCCTGTCCCCAGCAGCTCAGTGGGATTTGGGGATCCAGCTCCCAGGCAGAGGAAACACTTCCAACCAGCACAACTCAGTCCCAAAGAGGATACCTGGCCACAGCCTCAGGCAGGATAAAGCCACTTCTCCCCACTCCTTTTCTTTCCCTCTAGAATTGTTCCCAACTCTCTGGACCATGGGAACACCCTTCCCAGCAGCAACAATCCTGCTGCAAGTGCCAGCACTGAAGGAGCTGGGTGGGAGGAAAGGAAAACAAAACTTTGGAGCAGTTTAGGAGCCTTCCCTGCCCTCCATCCATCACCCGGAGCAGGGCAGGGGCAGGAACGCAGCTGCTGCTCCCAGGGCTTGTGCCCTTGGCTTTGCACCTCAGGGAAAAGGGGAAAAAATAGAAGTGGGGTTGAAATCCAGCCTGAAGGGAAAGAAAAATGAAGTGATATAAAAATTAAATAATAATAATAAAAATAAAGGGAGTGCAGGATCTGGGAGCTCAGCACAGGCACTGAAATGGGATATGGTGATGGTTGGGATCAGGAATTCATCCCTGGGATGTGGTGATGGTTGGGATCAGGGATTTATCCCTGGGATGTGGTGATGGTTGGGATCAGGAATTCATCCCTGGGATGTGGTGATTGTTGGGATCAGGGATTTATCCCTGGGATGTGGTGATGGTTGAGATCAGGGATGCATCCCTGGGATGTGGTGATTGTTGGGATCAGGGATGCATCCCCTGGAATGTGGTGAT
>VWZV01007086.1:270183-282798 GCA_013397155.1 Irena cyanogastra | reverse complement strand
TGGTGATGGTTGGGATCAGGGATTCATCCCTGGGATGTGGTGATGGTTGGGATCAGGGATTCATCCCCTGGGATGTGGTGATGGTTGGGATCAGGGATTTATCCCCTGGGTGTGGTGATTGCTGGGATCAGGGATTTATCCCCTGGGATGTGGTGATGGTTGAGATCAGGGATGCATCCCCTGGAATGTGGTGATTGTTGGGATCAGGGATGCATCCCCTGGAATGTGGTGATGGTTGGGATCAGGGATGCACCCCCTGGGATCCAGGGGTGGGATCTGAGCTTGCAGGCTGTGGAAGCAGCAGGACAGTGCTGGAAAGCTGCAGCACTCCCAGCCAGCTCCCCAGGATTCCAGAGGGAACACGGCAGATCCAGAACAAGCCCATCCCAAGGGCAGCCCCACGATGGAGCCACAGATGGATGTGGGGGAACCAGTGGCAGGAGGGGCTGCTGGAGGCTCCTCTCCCTGGGAGCAGAGGAGGAGCTCACCAGAAGGCTTTCCACGTGGAAAATCCAGCGCCGCGCAGGGGCAGGCTGACTGCCAGGCCCTCCGGGAAGTTCTGGATCCCAATCCCAATGGCTAAGTTCCTAAAAAAGCACAAATATATCCATTTATTTATGTTAGGGGCAAAGCTCACCCGGGCTAGGCTGCTGGGAGCAGGGAAAAAGGGACACGATTAAGGAGTCAATGGAAGTGCTCCCAGCCCCAGGGCTCAAATTTAACAGGATCCCAACAAATTCCATCCTCCAACAGCTCCAGAGCTTCCACCAGCTCCAGCACCAGCCCATGGAGCAGCAGGGACCAGGTGGAGGAGAAGAGACTTGTCCTGGGAGGCCCCTGGAGGAATTCCAGCCCAAGGATTCCCGGGAGCTGCAGCATTCCCAGTCCCCAGCACCTGGAGCAGCCCAGGTCTGGGTGAGGGTGAGGGTTCCTCCCTCCTGGGGGGCTTTGCCAGAGGAGCCCCAACAGCCACAGGGTTTTGCCTTCTCTCTTTTCACCCTCTTGCATCTCATGGAAAGGGAGCACTTGGAATTCCAGAGTCAAACTCAATGGAGGGGAGAACAGGGCTGTCCATCAGTCATGGATTCACAGAATCCTGGAATGGTTTGGGTGGAAGGGATTTTAAAACTCATCCCATGCCCTGCCCCGAAATAGGCAGAGACACCTCCCACTATCCCAGGTGGCTCCCAACTCCATCCAGCCTGGCCTGGGACACTTCCAGGGATCCAGGGGCAGCCACAGCTGCTCTGGGAATTCTATTCCAGGGCCTCCCCACCCTCCCAGGGAAGGATTTTGTCCTCACAGGGAAGAATTTTTTCCCTGAGCAGCTCCCGTTGGGTCCCTGCTGGAGCTGTGCACGGCTGGCACATCCACCTCCCACCCTCCCAGCTCTGCAGGGGTTCAGGATTTTTGGGGAACGTTTCAGGCACCAGACAGGGCTCGTGTTTGTGCCGTGGGCTCCACGCACATCCCTGTGCCACACACATCTCCAGCGTGGCTTTGCTGGGCTGTGTTGGTGGCACTGGGGGACACTGAGACTGGGACCATCCTGGGGGGGCTCCAGCAGCGAGGGGTCGGGCTCTGAGGGATCTCCAGAGGGATCCCAGGGCCTCTCCCGAGCTCAGTTCCTCCTCTGCCAACAGCTCCCTTTTTTCACCCTCTCGTTTCCTCTGAGTAAAATAAGCTTGGTGAGAAAAACCTCTCCGGGTTGTTTAAACTTCTCCCAGGGTTTACAGAAGAGGGGAGGGAAAGGGGGAGAGGCTCCGGGTTTCCCTGAGCAGGACAGGCCATTACAATCACAAACATTATTCCAGGCAGAGAGAGGGAGCACGGAGGGGGAAAACCATCCCTGCTGGAAAACACTGGAGCCGCTGTCTGCGCCCGGGTTTTTTTTCCTCCTTCCCTCGCTCAGCACAAAGCAGCTATTGCTGCTCCTGGCCACAACAAATTACCGGGGAGGGAGCTGTGAATGGAGGGGTCTGTGTGGCAAGGCTGGGGAGCTCTCCCCATCCTGATCCCAGTGGGAATAGGGACCCCCATGCTGACCCCGAGGGGCAGGAGGAAAGGATGGAACTGGGAGGAGATCCAGGAGAAACCCATCAGGGCTTTGTCCCTGCTCTCCTCCTCCTCTCCTTCCCACACAATCCATCTGGGCCCCCCAAGCTAGGAACAACACCAGGATAATCCATCTGGGCTCCCCAAAACCAGAAATAATCCCAGGACAATCTATCTGGGCTTCCCAAAACCAGAAATAACCCCAGGACAATCTATCTGGGCTTCCCAAAACCAGAAATAACCCCAGGACAATCTAACTGGGCTTCCCAAAACCAGCAACAACCCCAGAACAATCCATCTGGGCCCCCAAAACCAGCAACAACCCCAGGACAATCCATCTGGGCCCCCAAAACCAGCAACAACCCCAGGACAATCCATCTGGGCCCCCAAAGCCAGGAACCAGTCCCAGTCCTACAGCTGGGGCTGCAGTGAATGCCCAGCCCAGGGCAGGATTTTATCCCTTTTCCCAAGCAATGAGGGTGTTCCCATGGTGCTGCCAGCCAGGGCAGCTTCAGTGTGGGACAGAGCAGGGGCCACCAGAGACCAGAACGAGGCCACTGCTGGCCCTGCCCGTGGAGCTCTTTGTTCCTTGGGGCAGAAAGGAACAAGAAACAAGGAACAAGAAGTTTCTGGTTCCTTCTGGGCTCAACACCACGCTGAGAAGGTCCCCATGACATCTCCTGGCCTCCAGTCCCTCCCTGTTCCCCCAAGATCTGCTCAGCAAGCCCCATTCCCCAAGGCCCACGCATTCCTTCCTCCCACCATGGCCATCTCGGGGCCTGTGGGGCTGAGTGAGCCCTTCCCAGGGACACTGATCCCCTTGGGGTCAGGAGAGCTCCGTGCCAGCCTGGAGGCCAGCAACACCTAAGCCTTCCTGTCTGCCCTGCCCAGGTCAGCACCCCAAGGGCACCTCGGGGGGCACCCCCGTTCTCTCCAGGAGAAAGGAAGGGGATTCACCTCCAGGGCTGCAAACAGACCCATCCCAAGGGACATTCCCATCCCAAGGGACATTCCCATCCCAAGGGACACTCCTGGCCCTGCACAGCTCACACCTTCCCCGCAGCTCTGGGAGCAGGAGGAATCAAAGCCCCATTGTGTCCGAGGGGAACAAAGGCGCCTTTTGACGGAAATAGGTGGGGATTCTTGGAAGGCTTCCCCCAGTGCAAGGGAATACATTGTAAAACACAAAACACAGGCACGGAGACATGGCCTGGCCCCGGGGAGCCCGGCCTCGGGTGGCACAGAGACACGGGGGACAGGGAAACGGGCACGAGCCACCACAAAAATCCATGGGGTGAAGGGTTTGGGGTCTCCAAAGAGAGGAGAAGGAAGGTGGGGTAAGTGGTGGAGAGGTGGCTGAGTCAGATCCCATCTGGTCGGGTTTTCGCCACCCCTGGAGTTGTCCAAGGATGTGGCACTCAGTGCCCTGGGCTGGTGACAAGGTGGGGATCAGGCACAGATTGGACTTGGTGATCTTGGAGATCTTTTCCAGCCTCGGTGATCCTGGGATTCCAGCTGTGTCCAGGTGGACAACCTGCAGCTCATCCCCAACTTACAAACAGGAGTTGGTCCCACGGAAGCACATCCAGGGAAAATCACACCAGACTCTGCCTGGGGATATGCCAGAGTGTCCCACTGTCACCAGCATGGAAATGTCACTTGGGTGACACGTGAGTACAACGGACTTGGCGTCCTTGGAAGCATCAAGGAACCAACACACACTGGATGCGTCACCTTTCCCAGCCCTGCCTCAACTTCCCTGTCTGCAAAGTAGGGGTGGTGACAGCCAGGGGACAGCCACATCCTCCAGAACTGCCCCGAACCGGGCACAGAACCCCCAGGACACGTGTCACCCACAGGTGAGCTCTGCCCCGGCCCTGGCTCATCCTCCCACGCAGCAGAGCCAGTTTTTGGGAAGAAGAGGTAAATTCGTGCTGGGGCTCCCCCAGGGAACTCCGTGTCCCCCGGGAACACCCCGGGCCCGACCTCCTTCCCCCCTTCCCCCCTTCCTGCCAACTGCTCCGGCACCACGCTGCGAGACTCCAAGTTCACTTGCAAAAAAAAAAGTTGGCATCTGTGCGTATTTGCAAGGTCAAGGCACAGAAAGCCCTCTATAAGCCCAAAGCCTTGTTTTCAAGGGCCTATTCTTTGGCGGGGCGATTATGAAAGCAGGCTACATATTCTTAACAAGCCCCTTTTCACTCGGGCTCTCGGTTCCCCGCAGTGGAGAATGTGCGTGTGTATTCTTGCATGGCAGCCCTTCCATACTGTCGGGATTGTTACCGCCCGTGAAAGGCCCGATTGTTTGGGGTTGCCGCGATTACATCACGGCTGCCCCGGGCCGCCCGCCGAGGTGTTTGATCAGGGCTCGCAGGTGGGAAGGAGCTCACGGGGCCCTTTCCCCACACCTGCCCTACCTGTTAAACCCAGTTCTGCACAGCTGCTCCTTGCCTCGGCTCCAGCGGCGCGGGGAGAACCTGCCCGGTGTCACCCTGATGTCCCCCGGGCCACCCCGATGCCTTCAGTCTCAGCTTTCCTATTTCCCAGACTCTGCATTGGGACAGAACTCTGAACTCCATATAAAGTGTCAGCAGCTCTCCTCACAGCTCAGTCACACAAAACAATCCTTTTCCAGCCCAGAACCAAGGACACGCTGCAGCTCCAGGCCCAAAAAGTGCAAACAGCAGGGAATGGAGGGGAGCAACCTGGGAGATGGTACTGCACAACCTGGAGCTGGAATTGGGCAATTAACCCAATATGGAAATGGACCAAAAGTTATAAAAGTGTGAGAACTTGAGGCTGTTTCCTCCTGTCCTGTCACTTGTCACAAGGAGAAGAGCCCAGCCCAGCCCAGCCCTGGAGAGGACCCAGCCCAGTCATTCCCATCCCCTGCTGGCCTGGGTGGGCAGAGGGGACACGAAGTGGAGCTCGCTCCCTGTCAGGGCAGGGATCCCACGGGCAGATCCCAGGATGGATCCCACTGTTCAGGGACTGGTTATTTATGCCCTGCAGTTTTCAAACCTCCTCCTTATCTCCCTGCTCATTTCAGGGCCTGTTTGGTTTCTGAGTCAGCCTCAGGCCCGGGGTGAAGGTTCAGCTCTGCCCGGGGGGAAGCACAAAGCCACATTTCAGGAGCTCCTCCTGCCCTGCTCTGACCTCGGCCTGGGAGCTCAGGATCTGGCCAGGATGGGCCGAGCCTTGCCAGGCTCAGCTCTGCAGAGCTGCAGATCAGGTTTGTTATTATCATCCTCCTTCCCTCACTTGTATTTTCTGTGTGATCCAGGCAATAAATCCCTAAACCCCACCCCTTAAACCATTCCCCCAGCCCAGCACATCCTTTACACTGAGATTTCCTGGCACATCAAACGATTTGCAGTGTGAAATTGAGCAGAAGATGAAGCTCTGGAGCTGCTTCCTGGAAAATTCCTGTGCAGGAGGTGGATCCTGCTCCCCCAGCAGTGGGGAAAGGATCCCGTGCTCAGACACATTTACACCTGCACAGCTCTGCTTTAGCAAGGTAAAAAGTTCACAGATGCTTGCACAAAATCACAGAATGGCTGGGAAGGACCTCAAAATTCATCCAGGACACCTTCCACAACCCCAGGCTGCTCCAAGCCTCGTCCAGCCCGGCCCTGAACACGTCAGAAATGGGTAAGACCCATCAGAAACGGGTAAAACGTGTCAGAAACGGGGAAAACGTGTCAGAAACGGGGAAAACGTGTCAGAAACGGGGAAAACGTGTCAGAAACGGGGAAAACGTGTCAGAAACGGGGAAAACGTGTCAGAAATGGATAAAACCCGTCAGAAACGAGTAAAATATGTCAGAAATGGATAAAACGTGTCAGAAATTCATAAAACGTGTCAGAAACGGGTAAAACACGGCAGAAGTGGATAAAACACGTCAGAAGTGGATAAAACGTGTCAGAAACGGGTAAAACGTGTCAGAAACGGTTAAAACACATCAGAAATGGGTAAAACACATCAGAAATGGGTAAAGCACCAGAACTGCTGAAATCTGGGCTAAAATCCTGCCCAGGGAAAGGGATCAACACGAGATATCCTGAATATTCCCAAATATTCCCTTTTGCAGAGACAGGGCCAGCCTCAGCAGGCTGAGAAGACCAAGGAATGCCCCCAAACTGCTACCAGAGATGTGCACCAACCCTAAAAAGCAAAATCTGTGGGGATGGAGAGAGCTCCCACCAACCAGAGCTGATTCCTGACAGGAATTCCTCCATTGCCCAGCAGAAAACCAAAGCCATCCTTCCCTGGCAGCACCTCCCAGCTCCAACCAGCACCAGGAGGTTTCAGTTACACCCCTGAAATACCCTACATCTCTATTTTAAATACCTTAATACAATCCTCAAGTGAGACCTCATTAATTCCATTTTAAACAGCATCACCCTGCAAATAATTTCAATTTTTACATAAATCCCACTAAATAAAGTGGGATTTAATGAGGTGGCTGCACTGATCTGGGGTAGGGCTGGAGCTGCAGGGAGATACAGAACTTTATAAAGGTTACTAAAATTTTATATTTTTTTTCAATTGGACACCCAGAGAAGCTGGGTGGTCTCAAAGCAGGGCTGGGATCCTGGTGCACGTATAAAAATTCCCAATTAACGTTTATGGCTCCATGCAGAAACGATCAATTCTCTCCTTTTTCCCTGAATCTTCAAACTGGGAGAACATTTCACACTGCAAATCGTTTGATGTGCCAGGAAATCTCAGTGTAAAGCACTGCTGGGCTGGGGGGATGGTTTAAGGGGTGGGTTTAGGGATTTACTGCCTGCATCACACGGCCCCATTCCTTCCAGAAAATAAAAGTGAGGGAAGGAGGATGAGTGAGGTTAACAAACCTGATTTTCCTTCCTGGTAGGGGGTGCAAAGAACTCACAAGGGAATGAAAGCCCAGCTGAACGTAGAGATAAAAATAGGGATGTGGGTAAAAATAGGGATGTGTGCTAAAAAGAGGGACAAATACAAACCCAGGGGTGTGTGCTAAACCCAGGGGGGTGTGACAAACCCAGGGGTGTTTGATAAATCCAGAGGTATGTGACAAACCCAGGGGGGTGTGACAAACCCAGGGGTGTTTGATAAATCCAGAGGTATGTGACAAACCCAGGGGGGTGTGACAAACCCAGGGGTGTTTGATAAATCCAGAGGTATGTGACAAACCCAGGGGGGTGTGACAAACCCAGGGGTGTTTGATAAATCCAGAGGTATGTGACAAACCCAGGGGGGTGTGACAAACCCAGGGGTGTTTGATAAATCCAGAGGTATGTGACAAACCCAGGGGGGTGTGACAAACCCAGGGGTGTTTGATAAATCCAGAGGTATGTGACAAACCCAGGGGGGTGTGACAAACCCAGGGGTGTTTGATAAATCCAGAGGTATGTGACAAACCCAGGGGGGTGTGACAAACCCAGGGGTGTTTGATAAATCCAGAGGTATGTGACAAACCCAGGGGGGTGTGACAAACCCAGGGGTGTTTGATAAATCCAGAGGTATGTGACAAACCCAGGGGGGTGTGACAAACCCAGGGGTGTTTGATAAATCCAGAGGTATGTGACAAACCCAGGGGGGTGTGACAAACCCAGGGGTGTTTGATAAATCCAGAGGTATGTGACAAACCCAGGGGGGTGTGACAAACCCAGGGGTGTTTGATAAATCCAGAGGTATGTGACAAACCCAGGGGGGTGTGACAAACCCAGGGATGGTTTTCCCTCATCCTCTCCCAGGCCCAGGTGCTGGAGCCCAGGGTGCAGCTCAGGAGCCTCAGTCCTGGCTTGGGGCTCCCCAAACCCCCCCGAGTTGAGCTGAGAACACCCCGGGGCCACCCCACCCTCCAAAGCCCTGCAGGAACCTCCCCAAGGAGCATCTCCCCCAGGCCAGGCCAATTAACAGGTGTTTAATGAGCATCTGCCCTGCTCTGCACCTGGGCTTTGCTCTGCTCCCCTCTCCGGGATCCAGGGAAGGTGGGGATCCCCCTGCCCCAGCTCTGCCTGGGGTTCTCCTCCAGCCGTTCCTGGGGTCTGACAGAGGTGGGGACCCAGCCCCCCGTTGGATCTTTGCTCTCCCTGAGCTGCTCTGGATGCATTCCCCAGCAGAGCCAGATCTGAGTGTGAGAGAGAAAACCCCACTGTGTCTTCTGCACAACGATCTCCACCCACCCCCAGGAAACACAGGATAACGTTTCTGCCTGGTTTCAATCTCCCTACATTAATCAAACATTTTTTTCCCTTTCTTTCTTTTTTTTTTTTTTTCCCCAGCCTGAGAGACACAGCGTGGGAGGCACAGGCTGTCCCATGGAATAACATTTTCCAAAGTCTGCCTGTCAGCCCGAAGCTTCTCTGCTGTCTGTTCCACCCAAGCTGGACAGGAAACAATCCGTGGGCACAGCAGCTCCAAAGGAGGCCAGCATTCCCAGCCCAGGGAGATGAATGGGAACCATTGTGCTGTGCTGGAGGAAACATCCCCAGCATCATCCAGGGGGGGAAATATTTCTGCTTCCATCACTTCCCTGCTCGCTCCCAACAGAGATTCCGTGGAGGAAATTGAGGATGGGGCTGGGATGGGCCATGGGAACCCAGAGCAGGCTGAGCTCTGCTCCATAAAAAACTCAATTTCCCCTTTCCCTGCACCCACGGAGATCAGGATTAGCCCTGGAGCAAACCTGTCAGAATCCGAAATGTAAAGAAGTTTCAGAATTTTGGGGTTGTAAACTAAAGCTTAAAATTAAACACAAGATTTGATCTGAGACCTTAGAAAGGCTTCTAAACTTAGGTTAGGTTAGATTAAACTTAGAAGTGAGAATGTAGATTTATAGTTTAAATAGAGATACATTAAGTAAAAAAAAGTTTAAAGTTTTAGAGTTTAAGACATAGAAAAAATAGAAGTAATTACAAAAAAAAAAGAAGTTTAGAATGCAGTACTATAGGTTTGTGTGTCATAACATAATTAGCTAAGAAAGCTCACACTAACATAAATCTATCAGACTAAATATTTTAAAATTAAATCAAAAAGATAAATATCCTTGTTAGTAGTGTTTTAGCAGTCAATAAATCCTTAAAAATCTTCTAACTAAAACATCTCATTTTGCTTCCAAACTCACAGCCCTTTAGATCTCACATGCTCCAAGGAATTTATGGCACTTAACTCCAGACTGGAGTTAAATTATTTGAACCTGCCCTGGCCTGGGGAAGAGCAGCCTCTGGCAGGGGCTGTTCCAGGGCAAAGGCACATCTGGGAAAAATCTCACACCTGTGGGAGAGGCAGCAATCCCAAAGTGTGGGATGGGAACGTGGGTGAGAGGAGCAGCACCCCGGGATGGGCACTGGGCTGGGAATTGTGAGCCCAGGCACCTCAAACACAGGGACAGGAGTTCCTGTCCTGCAAAATAAAATCTCCATGTGCTTTTGTGCAGGGGAGTGCAGAAATTCCATCCCTGTCTCATGCCCATCTTTCAGCCTGAGTCTGGGATGCTTTTGCCTGCAAGCCACCAAGTTTTATCCCCTGGAGCAGTCAGGGATCCATCTTTATTTGGGATGGGAGCAGAGGAGCAGCTGTGCCCTGTCCCTGCCAGCAGCACAGGAAGGTGCCCAGGATCCTGCAGCACCAATGCCACAGGAGCTTCCCAAGATCCAAGCAAAAAATGCAGTGAAAATCCTGGGTTTGGCATTGTCCAGGCTTAACAACAACCTGTGATCAAATATTTCAGATTATACCCACAAGGGGCTCTAAAATGACCCCGAGGCTGCAGGGTGGGGCACTGGGAGCTGCACCCACACGGGGATATTCCCACTGGAAGAGCATCCCTGGAGCACAGCCTTCACCTCCCAGCTGGAAAACAGCTCAGCCAGAGCAGAACCACGGCTGGCAGCCAGGAAAATCAGCCAAGGGTGCAGGGAACATCCATCCCACCTGCTGGAAGCACAGAGCTGGGACTCCTGGTGCAGGAGGAAATCAGCCAGCCAGGGCTTGGCAGAGAAATCCAGCTGGTTCCAAGTTAATTGTGCACCAGATTCCCTTTTCCTGCCCCAGTCAGCCAGCCAAGGTGCAGGCACTGCTCAGCACACACCCTCCTCCTCCTCCAACACATTCCCAAAGCTTTCTCCTGTTAAAAGCAAATTCCCTGGCACAGGTTTTTTCCAGCAGCTCTCTGCACACTCCTGAGTTCCTGCAATGCTGCCTGTGGAAATTAATTTTATGGCAAATTTCTCCTTGACAGAAAAAAAATCCTCAGGAAGCAGCAACGCTCTGTAAGAAAATGGATTTGGCTTTTGTGTGGTCAGCTCCAGCACGGGGATGAGCTCCTGCAGACAGCAAACAGCTCTGGGGGTTTGGGAGAGGCAGATTCAGGATTTGGGGGATGCAGATTCTGATTCAGGTGCAGATTCAGGGTTTCAAGATGCAGATTCAGGATTTGAGAGGTGCAGATTCAGGGTTTGGGGGGTGCNTGAAGACTCAGGATTTGAGGGATGCAGATTCAGGATTTGAGGGATGCAGATTCAGATTCAGGATTTGGGAAGCACAGACTCAGGATGTGGGGGACGAAGATTCAGATTCAGGTGCAGATTCAGGATTTCAAGATGCAGATTCAGGATTTGAGAGGTGCAGATTCAGGGTTTGGGGGGTGCAGATTCAGATTCAGGTGCAGATTCAGGGTTTCAAGATGCAGATTCAGGATTTGGGGGATGCGGATTCAGGGTTTGGGAGGTGTGGATTCAGGATTTGGGAAGTGCAGATTTAGGATTTGGGAAGTGCAGATCCAGGATTTGGGAGGTACAGATTCAGGTGCAGATTCAGGATTTGGGGGGCTCCTGCATCCCAGTTATCCCTCAGGATCACACTCTGCTCCCACCACGGGGGGGTGGGAAGGGGATAATCAGCCCCTCGTGCTGATCTTCAGGGGAAGAGCAGCTGATGGGGAGGGGAGGGAGGGGGAGGATCCCTCCCCCGCGGTTCAGCGGAGAACAGGAGGAGGCAGAGCAGCTTTTTTAAGCCATGGCTGCCCTCCTCTTTACCTTCCTGCCTGGAAGGCGGCCAGGAGCAGCTCCTGCCTTCCCCATTCCCATCTGGAGGGAACCTTCCCCTCCTGGCACACCCGCCCTGCCCTGGCACTGCCCTGCCCTGGCTCCCTGCTGTCCCCACAGCACTTTGTCCCGAGCTGTTCCCACCCCGTGGAAATTCCCAGCGTTCCCACCCCTGCAGGGAGCGGGGCAGGAGCAGCCCGGGCCCCACCCCAAAAGGGGCACCTGCCACCATCCCGGCTGCTCCAAACCCCCTCCAACTTCCAGGGACGGGGCAGCCACAGCTTCTGTGGGAATTCCATGCCAGCCCTCACAGGGAACAATTCCTTCCCGATATCCCACCCAGCCCTGCCCTCTGGCACTGGGGAGCCGCTCCCGTTCCCGTTCCCCGTGCCCTGGCCCAGCCTCTCCCTGGGTTCTCCCCACGTATGAAAATCCCGTTCGGGCCCTGATCAGGGGCTCTGATCCAGCTGCAGCTCCCGGAGGAGCCCGGGCGCAGGAACAGAGCCTGCACACCCGGTGGCAGCAAAGAAACGCGCAGGAGAATCCCGGGAAGGGCCGGGAGCGGCGCTGGGATGAGCCGGGAGATGGGCAGGGTGGAGAATCCCGGGAGCCTGGATGAGCCGGGAGATGGGCAGGGTGGAGAATCCCGGGAGCCTGGACAGGATGGAGAATCCTGGGAGCCTGGATGAGCCGGGAGATGGGCAGGGTGGAGAATCCCGGGAGCCTGGATGATGGGCAGGAGGGAGAACCCCGGGAGCCTGGACAGGAACGAGAATCCCAGGATCCTGGATGAGCTGGGATGATGGACAGGATGGAGAATTGTGGGATCCTGGATGATGGGCAGCAGGGAGAACCCCAGGAGCCTGGATGAGCTGGGATGATGGGCAGGATGGAGAATCCCAGGATCCTGGGTGAGCTGGGATGATGGGCAGATGGAGAATCCCAGACCCCAGGGATTCCCGGCACGGCTGAGCTGATGCAGCAATCAAAGCTCCAGGTGTGTTAAAAGGTGAGATTCCCTTCTCCCTAAATTCCCATTTTTGGGGTTTCAGCACAGCCCGGGCTGTGCCCCTGGCTGGGACCATCACTGTGGGGCTGCCCCTGCTCTGCTCACACGCCCCAGCCCTGGAAAAGCCCTTTGGGATCCCTGCAAGGTGCCAGGAGCCTCATCCAAAGGAGATCCTGGGAAGGAACTGTTCCCCATGAGGGGGGGAGGCCCGGGTTTGCAGGATGAGCCTTCCCCAGAGCCCGGCAGGGCTCAGCCACACCCAGGAGGAAGGAAAAGTGCAGTGGAGGAGGGAAACTGAGGCACAGAGCTGCTCCATAGGAATGGATGTGAGGGGGGTCCTGACTCAGAGCTGTGCCCAAGGAGCAGTTTTCCCTCTGGATGTGTCCAGAGCCAGAACTACCTCTCACATTAAATAGAATATTAAAAAATTATTATATTATAAATTAATATAGTCTAAATTAATATAAATTAATAAATTAATATAATCTAAATATTATATAGTATATGAATATAGAT